>JBBPCZ010000023.1:9425433-9436239 GCA_037974445.1 Brycinus macrolepidotus | reverse complement strand
TACGTCGAACTTCACCATTAACAGGGAAGGAATGAAAAGATAGATATGGCTGCTTTTGGGCATTACAAGAACAGCCCGGTACACTGCAAGAACAAGAAGTCGCTGCTTGCGCCATTGTTTTTAAAACCGGCGGAAGTAAAGATACCCTACGATTACGTATTACCGGTCAAAAATGCGGAAGTTGTGAAAAAGGTCTATACAGTCGTGAAATACAAATTGATTCACTTTAGTTGTTTACAAAATGCACAATATGTTTATGAAATCTGATTTATTCATTCATTCGTTCGTTCGTTCGTTCGTTCGTTCGTTCGTTTGTTTGTTTGTTTATTTATTTATTTATTTTTCAATTCTCTGTGATGTTGGGGAGACGTGGCATCGATGACGTCAGAGTGCCGGCGCAGGACCCGGATGAGGACGACGAACAGTTCCTAACAGCTAAAAATCAAACGAGAAGATTAGCAACAGCTCGGCCTAGCTGGTAAGAAATGTGGGAATAAATACGTATTACAGCTGTTCTGGGTGTTGTCATGTCCACAACGGCACGTATTTCTCAACGACTGTTAGTTTAGTTAAAACAAAACAGGTGTTGTGATGCCTGTGATTAAAAGCTGGCATGTTTTTGTAGTTGTACACTAAAGTTAGCAAGCTAACGTGAATTTGTAACCTGTGTGTCAGTACAACAGGGTGGCCGGACAGATGTGACTATTTCTGTCTGTTTCTTATGTCTGCACAGAATGTATAATATTATAAGCAGCTATGTGTCTGTGCAGCTGTATGTCTGTGTATCAGTTCATAACATACGTTACATGCAGTCGACACAGGGGAGAAGACAAGTTTAATGTTACCCTGGTAATTATGTTCTGCCCCCTCCTCAGTCAGTAGTATTGTATACCTAGCACTCACATCTGGCTTTTTCTTGTCAGTGACCACTGAGCCAGTACTCTAAAGCCTCTGATTTTCACTTTCTTAACGTTTCAACATGACTGAAATAATCCAGAGCGATTCTGCTTGTCTTTTCAAGTTTCTATTTATGTATAAATTCACAGTTTCTGTACCTGTTATGCCCCTATCTCAGGTAATGTGTCAGAGCACCCATGAACGCCCGTCGCCGCCACGGTCTAAAGAATAGCCAGGAAGGGGTGTACACTGGGCCTTCACAGACCCAGTCCCAGGTGGTCCAGCCACTGGAGACCCTCCTGGCCATGCCAGTTCCCCTCACCCCTCCTGTAGACACCAGCAGTATGTCCTGCAAAGACCGCACCAGCGAGTTTCAGTCAGTGTGCAAGTCCTTGCAAGGAAGACAGGTGAGGAGGCACTTGTCTCCTGACATACTAATAGCATGCTGTTGGATTCCAAAGATTTGTTTTTATGGCAAGATGTGGTACAAATTTCTTTTAGCCTGCAGATTTTCCCCATTTCTTGTGCAACAGTTGTACTCGGTGGTTATAATATGTTCCTAAGTTTTGTCTTTCACCTCTTACCCTACTGCTTTTCAGAATGGAGCCCAGTCCATTAAACCAGTTCACAATGCAGTCAGACAACAGAGTGACTTCAGTCTCGTGGCAAAGTGAATATCATAGTTTCTTTAATAATATGAATTCCTACAATAGTGTACAAATGACTTATAACTCACTTGTTGTTGGCCATATAAACAAAAATTGATATATTTTTGTGTGTCTTCTTTGTAGACGAATTGGCAGGGATCTTAGCAACACATTTGCCAAGTTGGAAAAGCTTACTATACGCAAGTATCTACACTACTTCTAGCCACCTGCTACTCAAATGCATGTATTCTGTGCTAAGGTTTGTTATGTTTTCCCTGTTTTTGGTCACAGTTGCCAAAAGGAAATCTCTCTTTGATGACAAAGCAGTGGAGATTGATGAATTGACATATATTGTGAAACAGGTAAATCATTTCCCTTGTCTTGCACATAGAGACCACTAATCCTATTTTGTTTTCTACATCTTAACATTTTACATCTTTACATTCTGTCTCTTACTTAGGATATTAACAGCCTGAATAAACAGATAGCCCAGCTGCAGGAGCTAGTCCGCTCCAGGAATGGTCAAAACAATGGACATCTCCAGACGCATTCCAAGACCATTGTTGTTTCATTGCAGGTATCTACATCTTCTAAACATGTTCAGCGCAAAACCAGCTATGGTCAAAAACAAATTTATTCTTACACACTGTGAATCTTGTTCTTTGTGTCTCTTCCAGTCAAAACTGGCATCAATGTCAAGTGATTTCAAGTCAGTTCTGGAGGTCAGGACAGAGGTAATATAAATAAGTTGTAGATACAAATGAATGCAGCAAGTTATTTTACAGATATCGCAGTTGTGATGGTAGTGACAGAGCCTTTGACTTTTTGTTTGTAGAACCTGAAGCAGCAGAGAACCAGACAAGAGCAGTTTTCTCAGTCTGCAGCCTCCACCTCATCGTTCCATGACAACAGCTTTAGTAAGACCAGTAATCTTCCTGCAGTGAGTAAACATTCCTTCATGTGGCTGTTATCACTGACTCTTATTTCTCCAACAGGTAATTCAGTGCTGATGCAAGATAGTTCCAAGAAAGCAGATATCTCCATAGACATGGACCTTCGCTCCAGTCAGCAGATGCAGCTCCTCAATGAGAAGGTAATTTATGTGTGATAGTTTTCTGCATTATACATACTGTACTTCACTGCAAGGTACAAGGTTGCATGTGTGATGTTTGTGTGTCCAGGAATCTTATATTCAGGACAGAGCAAACACTATGCAGAACATAGAATCTACTATCGTGGAGCTGGGATCTATTTTCCAGCAGCTGGCCCACATGGTGAAAGAGCAGGAAGAGACAGTTCAAAGGTGAGACAAAAAGAAAAGCAAAAAAGAAAACAATGCAATAAAGACCTAACTAGACTTGATCTAATCTAGAGAGCATGGACACTTAAGCCTTTAAGTACTTAGCATATGGGGAATTAATCATATTTTTTGTTCTTGTGTCATAGGATTGATGCTAACGTCGAAGACACTCAGCTCAATGTTGAGTTTGCACATTCCGAAATCCTCAAGTACTTTCAGTCTGTCTCCAACAACCGCTGGTTGCTTATCAAAATCTTTCTCATCCTCATCATTTTCTTCTTCATCTTTGTAGTTTTCTTGGCCTGAGAACTATCGACATTTGTTTGGATTCAGTATTGAAAAGCTATTGAGGAAAAGCCGTTTTAGACAGGAGTGAAGAAGTTGGGGCTTCTAGAATGTAAAACAACGAAAGGAGAGAGTACACACACTTTTCCTTCCTTTTCATTTTGACACTCACTCTGTCTGGGTAAAGCTTGTATTGCTGAGTGCATTACAGTTACCTTAAATAATTTCCTTAAATTTGATTCTTTTAAGAAGCTGCATCCTTGGAATATGAAGCAGTGTTATTTGGTTATTTGGAGATGCTCAGCTGACCTTATTTTTGTTTCCAGAAAGACTGGGGTTTAGATGTGTAGTAGGTTTATACAATGAGGGGGGAAAAAAATCTTCCTCCTATTAATGCACCACTGCAGGTGTGGGTGGCTTATTTCTTTCATCCAAATGATCAGCTGGCAATAGGCTTTTGAATATTACTAACCTGAAGCTGCCTGCGAATTGCCAGAAACTTTTACAGGAAATACAGGAAAGACACTTTCTGACATTCATGTTGTATCCAGAAATTTTTAAGAAAAGAAGATTATGGTGGTGCAGTGCTGTTCTGAGTAAAATAGTAGGGGGACATCTGGTTTTAATAGTTAACATACTAATGTCTGTGAAAGTTGCTTCGAAAGAGTTGCATATTGTTACTTTGAGAACAAAAAGTGTCTCCAAATTTTTCAGAGGAAGGAAAAATGTTTGTACACAATGTACGTGGTCTTTTCAAAGGTCAGGGGTGAAAAAATGGAGTTAGGAGGCTTTGGCTGAGTAGTAAGTTGTGACTGCACAGTGAGCATTTCATTTTACGCCTACCATGGTACCATAGATCTGGTGTCAGGGAACGGAGCATTTGAAGAATTTATTGAAAGTGGAAGGAATGTTTTGCATATGTGCTCATTTCAAAATAAGGGGGGTTGCTGGAAGCGAACTTACTAATTACTCTCACATTCCACACCCTGAGGTGTAGCTGTACTGTGAAATGAGAGTAATTAAACAACAGAATGCAAATGGGGGGACTTGAATGGAGCAACATTTGTTATTTTCAGATTTTTTTTTTTTTTTTTTTACCTTTACCTGTTGGTCTTCATTTACCGATGAGCTTTGAGAGAACATCCCCTTTGTCTTATGCCTGTCCTCTTTTTTCTGATGCAGTCTATCACTGGTCAGAGTGTAGTAAAAAGCTTTTATAGGTTCTTTGTACGTTTCAATTCCAACAGCATTGAATAGTATCATAAATTATTAATTGGGGAAAATGAATCTTTTCATTGGTCAGTGTGTAATCTGTGTATGTAATTGCAGATATTGTGTTACTGTTAGCACAGTACATTTTAAATATTTTACAGATATTAGAATCTGCAAGTATAATCGCATTCAGAAGTTTCTTGTTTCTTGTGCTTTTTACTGGTGGCACTTTAAAACCTTCAGGATTATGTTTCAGAATGATTAGTAATTTCATTACAAAGTAATAAATTGTCATTTTTTCCTTGCTTTTTCTGGGATGGCATTCTCGAGAACATAAAGTTGTTGTCTGCGTATTTGTCTGCTTTGAAACTTCTAAGCTTCAAAATGTATTTAATGCATCTCAGTCCTGTGTCTTTACCAGTTAGCCTCTTTTGATGAATGCAGAGGGTTTGACGAATAACCAAGAGGAGACACTCAGCTGGGTGTGGAACATGTAGAAACCCTGAAGCTTGATTCATCTGCTTGGGGAAAAAAATGTATCGGGCAACATGAAACTAAACAAAAGCTTGGCTGTTTTAGGATGTTGTGCTGGTGAAAATAGGTGGTCAGGCCAAAAGCTTTTGGTTACAATTGAAAACGTTTAACTACTCCTTGTCCATTTTATCAGGTCCACTGACCATGCTGGTGAACTTTGTAGTTTACAGTTACAGACTGATGTATATCATTTGTGAGCCCATGTAACCTATTCTGTGTGGCCTTCTGCTTCCCTCTCCTGGTCAAGGCACGTCGTGTACTAAAGTAAAGCCCAGCTCCAGCATGTGGTGAATGTGGTGGACCTTCTGTATACACTTTATTCTGATGGTCCCCTGTGGCATATCTGTGTTACGCTTAGGTTTAGGTTTTTTAAGATTAAGTTCAGGGTTAGAGTGAGTGTGAGGACATAAAACTGAGTTTTGTAATAGATATTTAATTGAATGTCACTTAAAGTAAAAGATATCATCTACAGAGAATCTACAGTGGACCATTGAAATAAAATGTCACTGCAGAGCTAAGGAGAGAATTGGAAATGATTTGAACAGTCGGTTTGATGTTTTAAGTATGAAAATGAGTGGAATGCAGTTGACGTTACACTGGAAAAACATACCTTCAGTTCACAGGTCTGCACCAGTTCCCTGTCAGCTGTCTTCACAAATCAGTTAGTCGAGGATGGGCAGCTAAAAGACCTAACAGAGGCAGAAAGGCAACAGTCTCCAGAGCTATAGACAGAAGCACTGGAGGAATGAGGCTTTTATGGTCTCACATACATTAAGAAGAGAACACCAATCTCCAAAGAAAAATACCTTTGATGACCAAAAAAAAAAAAAAAACAATTTACTTGTTTATCCACTAAAGTTATTTCTCAAAGCCATACCATTTTATCCATTAGCATCTATTTTGATCTCAATAATTATACATCATATTTAGTTATCTGAGATACCCCTGGCAACATATGTATTTTCATAAATTGTATATTTTGATATTTAAGAGGAATAATTTTCTTTTCTTTGTGATTTTGAGTTTAGTTTAAAATTATAAATAATGAAAATGCTAGGCAGTAGGTCGTGAAGGTCTTGGTTGCCATGGATGAGATGCATTATGAATAAGAGGGAGATAAATAGACGTCAGTGCTGAGGGTGTAGTGTTGATGGAAGCTAACTTGTGAGACATGTTAAGAAATCTTTCTGTGAGTCATGGGTGTACAATTGGGTCAGTATCTATATTAGGGACCCAATGAAGATTTTAGGGCCGTTTGTGCCTTGGGCCACAGTCCAGTTGCCACCTTCACCCTGCAGCAGTTACACCACTGAATGCAAAGTCAACATGATCAGACCTTACTATAAAGCACTGCAGAAAATTAGGATTAGATTAACTAGGATTAGATGATTTTCTCTTGTTAATGAGGTGAGACCTATTTGTCCTGCATGGTTGGACCAAAAGAAACAAATATGCTGAGGATAAATGTTAATTCCCTGCTATTGGTGTGACAATTTACATTAAGTGGATTTTCTTTTAACATAAAAATGTTTGAAATGTATTTTACTCTCACACATCTTGTTTACAAAAATGATTCCTTGAAGAACAATCGATTGGAAGGAAATCAAAAGTGGTTTCTCTATGACATCAGTCGAAAGAACCCCTTTGGGCATCTTAATTTATAAGAGAATGGATCTAAATTCTGGACAGATCATGTTTTAAATAAACCCAATACCTTCTGCTGAAAGTATATTCAGTTAAAAGTTAGACATGAATTTCAGCTCAGTGGTCTTAATTCTTTAAACTTCTCGCTCCTAATCTTCCTTCCTCAACACCATCCTGTCTCTGTCTTGTGTTAAAAGCCTGTTGGATTCGCTATGATTGGATTAATGTGCAATGTAAGAGTTCCTTTGTGTATTGATCAAGTGCATGAGAGTGCTGTTCTTCTGCAGGTGTCTCTCTGGGTATATAGCATTCAGGCCTGAAGAACAATGCCTACAGCTGTCACAGACTTCACCTGAAATGGAAAATGATTGGAAGAAGATTTTTTTGGTCAGTCACTCTATTGAATATCATCAGTGGGGAAACTGTCATGGCTTTCCTCCAACAGTGGTTGCTCCGTCATGCCTTGAACCTGTGGTATTTTTAGAGTGTTTTCCAGTATTTCTGTCATAGAAATCCAGTTCTAGAAAATACTTTTATGGGTAAAGAACTTTAACATCATGAGCACATTTTTAAACTTTAAGAATGTTTTTGTTCTCAAGCATCTAATAAACAAGAATAATTCCTAGAAGAATCATTCATGAAAAGGTTCTTTAGGAAATCAGAAGTGGTTCTTCGATATGTTAAACTGTAAAAAAAATATACATCAATGCATCTTCAAACAGGATTCCACTGAAAAGCTCTTTAAGGAACCAAAAGTGGTCGCTCCAGAAAACCTTTTTATGTGCTCTAACATTTAAGGGTATAATAGGAAAAAAAGAAGATATTTTTACAAATCCACAATAAAGAATTCTGCTTTTTTAAGTTGTCTTACAGTGATCTTCTTTGCCGGAGCTAAATGGGCTAAAACTGTGAACGTTTGCAAACTAGTCATCAATTTGCTGACCCAGGAGACCATGCATCATCACAAAGAAGTAGAAAGTAGGGCTTAATTGTAAAAGCAGTATAAATGGATGGGGAGATTAGTGATGATCTCCCTCTCCTTCATCTTCCTCCTGCATGCTTCTTCCCTCCCTCCTTCAGATCAGTTTTTTTCTGGTTTCATTGTAAATCCAGCCATTAGTGTTTAATCAATCTGGACGTTTTGTCCCAGTGGCTCGCAGGCTGTCTCTAGGCCTTTCTTAAGAGGCCATCATAACATCATCCGGTAGTCATACTGTGTGCGACTTTCTTGCTTATTTGGTTGTCTATCCATTTCCCTGCTACCTGCGACCTGCAGTAAATGCAGGAAACAATCCAGAGACAAATCAAAGGACAAAGGCATCTGCAGCTGCACCTCCAGTCATGAGAACAAGTAAGTTACATGCGTCATGCTGTTGATTTTTTAACTTGAAAAAGTTGTGCATTCAGGGTCAAACATTCAAAAGTGTACATAATTTCCATGTGAACAATATTAATAACTGACAGTTATTGCCAAAAGTACATAAACATGTTGCTGTTATATTTTCTAGTCATGTGGAAATGATGGATACATTTAAATCAAATTAGTTCAAAGTTAGTAGGAAGAGTATCTGTTGATTTATGGCATAGTGATAAAAACAATGATTAGGTTTGCTGGTCTGTTTTGGGTGAGGCTCATTAGACACAACAGCTTTCAGGTGCTTGAATGGAACAGCAAGAAACTGGATAGACATGGTAGAGTGGAGGGAAAAAAATCTTTGGTATAAACCAGCATGGTACATTACTACAGCATTTGTATCGTTTGGGTATTTAATGAGCATGTTTGATATGATAATTTACTGGTAAACAGGAGCTCCAATGCCAATATGAAGCACACTTTTTAGACAACAATGCCTTATATTTACTGCAAAATATCTTCAAATAGTTTAAATGCATATGCTGACTCATCATAAAATATACATCATAATCATAATTATTACTAAAATAAGCAGAAGCCAGAGCTGTGTTGATGTTGACTCTGTATATTAGACACGTGGGAGCAATGTTCACTTTTGAATGAAGTAAATTTAAAGCACTGGTTTTTTTTTCAGAGCACATTATAGAACAGAGGTAGTAGATCAATATTAAATGGAATACTGGGCCAGTTTCCCAGACCCAGATTACCCCAAAGCCTAGATTGAAAAGAACTGTGAAGAAGTATGACTGGCATGACAATTTAGTCCAAGACTAGGCTTAATCCATGTTCAGGAAACTGGCCCATTGTTTCCAGCTTGGTTAACTTGGGGTAATCAAAGTGACAAATGCATGTATAATTCTGTATTGGGATTCTGAACCTGCTTGCCTGGTCAGAATCAAGTTTGTCTGCCTTTATCAATAAACTCCACAGTTCCTCTGATTCAGTTTCTTGAAATGTAGTAACCATTTTAGAATCAATAAAGATCGACCTCCATAATGTCCACCATAAATGACCACTATTGTCCTGGTTAAATTGTTTGAAACAATCTTGATACCTTTAACACAAAACAACTGACAATGGATTCAAAAGCAGTTTTCATTCAACTGTGATTATAGGCCAGTACATATGATGAAAATTTTATACAGTTGTTGCAAAAGTTTGGGCACCCCTCGTCAAATGACATGTTTTGAAGTTTTAAAGTGAATATGCAACAGAACTACAGAACACACTTCTGTATAGCTTAATGCAATAAGTGTTTCAAAACTAATTTATGAAAAAAGCATAAAAGGTGACAAATCCAGAGATTTGGTCAAAAGTTTACAGCCAATTTTATGTTTTATTTTCTTCCAACATGTTGTTTACAAAATTGTTATAGAAATACATTTTAACAACACAAAATGAATCAGATTCCAGGTATTTTAAGTAACACAGAATAACATGGAATAAATCTTTGGGGAACATATTAAAACCAAATTAGCACATTGAAAGAAAATGGAAAATAAAGGCACTGAAAAGTGATTTATTGAACTGAAGTGATTCAAATGTGTACATTGTTTCCACATGAAGACATATTGTATCAACACAATGCTAAAAGTAAGCTTTGATAGACATGAGTTTATGAAGTCAAGTCAATGCACTTCTTTTTTCAGTGCATAAACATAATCTCTGTGCAAAGGCGTGTATGAGACAGATGTTATCCACCCATCATTTCAGTCTTTAGTCTATGACATTTGAATGGAGAACAATCCTAAAAAATGGAGAGTATTCCTTATTCAGAATTGCTCTTCCAATATTGAGACTCCACCTTAAAACCTTACTAAATAAGCCAAATCTTAGCACTGTATTCATTTTTTCATATTTACTCTCTAAATTCCATGGCCATAGTTGTAAATCTGACATGCATCTGTGTCTGAGCCGGTGCTGATTTACTGCTGCTGGCACTGTGAGTTATAAGGCTCCTGTTTCACGGCTGCTGGATCTCCATCATCGAGGCTAGGAGAGAAGAGGTCTGCAGGCTCTCACGCAAATTGCATTGAAGGAGCAAAGTGATATAAAAGTTGGTAGCAAACTGAATCAAGCTACAGACTAGTTGAAACTTGGTATTTGGTATAATAATTAATAACATTAGCTTACATTACAGTTTTAGACCTGTAGACCTTACCATAATCTGCTGAATCTGTAGGATACTGCAGATTACCCCAGACATTTCTATGTACTTAAAACAACAAGATCATTTTCTCAAAACACACTCATAATAGTAGAAAATGGGTAGTTGCTTCAGTTTCTGTTTTAAGTGTGTTTCAAGTCAGCAGGTTTTTGGTTTAGATCCATAAGATATGTTGTGATGGTATATTTCATTGTTTTCTTGTTAAGAATGTAGGCTTTTGCTGCCCCTTTGCTCTTAGTAGGTCTCTTTGACTAGTGCATGTTGTATTAGGGAGATGTCCCCTCCCTGTCTTAAAAGACATTTGATGTTTAGCAAGCTGTGAAAGTGACTTTGCATCCAAGCTTGGTTGAAATAAGTAAGAGCTGAGCATATTTCATTTTTATTGGGGATGGCCTGGAGCCCAGTGTAAACAGAGCTCTACATCAGTTAATTAGTAAAAGTCCAGACGGCCGAAGATAGGTCCACTTTACTTAATACAGTATGATCCAATTTGATTAGCTGTATTGTAAAAAAAAATGGCTATACTATGTGCCCAAAAATCACGTGACCCCTTAACAGCTGTTTAGAATTGATTGTGGCAACAGTTGCTGTTTTCATTCATCTATGGAAAGCCAGGGCACTGTGGTTACAGTCAAAACCCCTCCTGACTGCTACAGTAGGCCATCCTTCCATCATCTCTGAATGGTTTAGTGCTTATTAGAGGGTG
>JBBPCZ010000023.1:9404107-9417967 GCA_037974445.1 Brycinus macrolepidotus | reverse complement strand
CATTAAATAAGATTTGATTCAGGTGATCACTAATCAGTACCTCATAAAGCAGAATGAGGTGTGCTTGTGCTTGTGTGCCAAAAAATAAACCTACTTTTCTGTATATTATTGCAAAATTACTGCTATTAAATCACCATACTCGGACTGATGGATCAATGCATTTTTACACCCCTTTTTTGCTAAATGGGAAGCAGCCCAAGTTTGCTTCAGAATCAGAATCAGAAAACTTTATTGATCCCTGAGGAAATTGCTTATGTGATGTTGTTTATGTATTGCTTATGCTTATGCAATACATAAGCAACAATTGCTTGTGTATGTTTATTCATTTGCTGTGCACAGAGGCTGCTGCTAAAGCAGAGCCTCTGCTCACACCATATGGTCCATGTACATTAAAGCCTAAAACAGGTGCAACTTCTCTTTTTTCCCCCAAACAAAGCAGTTCCACAACATAGCTCTGTAAAGGTGCACTACACAAGTCCTGCATGCATGACTGCCTCACTGCTGCCAGCCCAACCACAAATTAAAAGGACAAAAATATACTTGTTTACTGTCAGGAAGGCATTCAGGGTCAGATACTAAGAATTGTTTCCAGTGTATTCATATATTGTCAGTCAGAAAAGAGATGACACTGTTTTGATGCCAGATATCAGCATTGGTCTGATATCAGCAGAAAACACTGGATCAGACATCAGAGGGGGAAGAAAATCAGATCCAGTCCTGTAACAAATCTAGCCAGAAATAGCACACACACATCTCATGTTATGTTGTTATCTGTGTATTTCTTCCTAGGGAAGAGTAGAGTTTTGAGTAGTTTGAGTATGATAGCCTACTGTTAGATGATCATCTTAAGCGAAGAGCTTCAATTAAAATAGCTCATTATAAGGATAAGCCATTTTTAAAGATAAAACTGATGTATATTATTTATCAAGCTGATACCAAAGGTTTCTCTGTCAGAAAAGAACATGTCTGCCCTAGTTTTGTATGCTACTGCCAACAGCATTTCAATTGAGATTATGCATGTTTCAGTTGTGATCATTCATGCACCCTTAAATTATGTTCTGTATTTATGATATGCCTTATTTCTGCATCATCAGTGTCTCCTCGGTCTGACTGTGAAGACTTACCTGTCAGTTACGGCTCTGGGGACTCCATCTTCAGCCACCAACACAGCTGGAGGTGGTGGAACAGAGGAAACAGGAGGGAGAGGTAGACTACACACAGATTAACACTTGATGATAATGAAATCAATGCTTACTGAGCTAGACTGAACATAAGTCAGCTGAAATCACCAGTATTGTAAGACTGCAGAAACAGTACACTATAAAGGCTTAAACACTTTATTAAATGAGGTCACTATCAGAGTCTTAAGGCCAAATTATGTATGTGCAAAATAATCAATGACAACTAAGAAGGGTTTTACTTTTTTTCTTAAGGTGATTGTATAGAGATCCTGGTGAACTTCAGGTAACTGAAGTCAGATATTTCTAACATTTTCTAGGTAGCTATCCAGGCTGTGGGAAATAGTAGCGCTGAATTCACTAAGCATCATCTATGGGGTGCTGCAGCACTAACCGCTGGTTCTGTAGGGCCAACATGGGGTGCTGCAGCACCTGAAATATGATTCTTAGTGAAATCGAACCCCACCCCCACCCCTACCCCCCAGTACATAAAAATTGTGATAGTGTATGTAGCTTTTGTTTTGTTTCATTTTATTTTCTCATCTTTTTTTTTTGCCAATAGCATCAATAACTGAGGATGCAAAAAAGGCATATTTACCAATGAGACTGAACAGTCATGGTAGATTAATAGAGCAATATGGTAGATATCTAGTGAGTTATCAAATAGCATTAGTGGATAGCCATATATTCAGTCAAAACAACAGAAGTGACCTCATTACGTATTTAATTCAATTAGTAAATTCCTATTTTTTTTCTTAAGACAGTTAACTTAGTTCCCTTTAAATTACAAGACTAGGCTATTACCTAATTTTAGTTACCTAAATTTAGGTTTTGTCTAGATATGAATAGATATTTATTTTTACAGTGAACAAATATGTAATTAAATTGTAAAAATGTAATATAAAAGTAATTGTAAATAAATGTACCTAAATATAAATTGCCTTTATTGCACAGATATCAATAAAACCACTGATAAGTGATTATCTTATTACCACAGCACCTATCAAGGGGTGAACTATATTGGTCAGTTGTTGAAGTTGATGTGTTGGAAAAATGAGCAAGTGCAAAAGCATATTTTCTGTTACATCATGTGGATGACCAGCGGTAAATCTGGGGAGGAGATGGCACCAGGATGCACTACGGGAAGAAGCCAAGCTGGCAAAGTGCACTCATTCATTCATGACAATTGTTTTCCTTACTGGCAGTGGCCCCTTATAGCAGGATAATGCACCTCGCATCCTGGAAAAATCCCTTTCTAACGCAGATACAGACGTCTAAATGTCGCTTTGGTATAAGTTGGTATGTTTTGATCAGGAGGGGCAAAATTCTGACTCTTCATTAAGGGAAAACTCCATTTCCCAGTCACATTCTAAACTTTTCTTTTGTTGTGTGTCATTAAACATCTAAAATAACTGTTTTTGACCATTGTCTCCACTGTCCTTTAGGGAAAAAAAGTCTCTTTATTGCAACATTGTTTCTCATACAGTTTTGGTGCGGACAGGAGCAGCGCTGGCAGTGAGGGCAGGAAGCGAGTGGCTTCACGCCTGAACGGAAGCGCAGCCATGCGCTGCTCCACTCTGCTGGCCATCTTGACGGCCGTGCTGATCTACCTGGTGATTGGGGCACTGGTGTTCAACAAGTTGGAGTCCCCAGCTGAGGAGGATAATTACAACACACTGCTCATCAGGCTAGATCAGATCCGCAAACAGTTCTTGGACAGTTATACCTGCGTGAGCTTCGAGAGTCTACAGTTGTTTCTAGAGGTACAGGGAATCATAGTACAGGAAACAGAACTGCTGAACACATATCAGATTAGGAATTACAAGGAATGTATGAGATTACAAATATTAATATCAGTGTCACTTGACAATGTCAGGCTTTGCCTTCTACATCTTACTAGATGCACTTGACCTTGAATCACACAGACAAAACTATATGTATTTTAACAAAAATTAAAAATGCCAAGTGAAACTTGGGATATCACAATGCAAAAATCTGAAAATATGCATCATGAACATGTGGCAACGTATTCTATTCACCATATTTAGTGTATCTGCATTGTTGTCATTCATCAACTTCCTCCAGCCTTCCAGCTCTAATTTCAGTAGTAAGTTGTGCCACAACGATATAGTAATTTTTTTCACTGAAGTTTCATTTTAATTTGAATAATTTTGTTCTAATTCTACTTATGACAGCAATGACAGAATTTCAGTGAACAATTGCATGTTAAAATTTTCTCCTCAAGAATCTGATTAAGCACCTTTGTTGTTGTGTTGCTGCCTAAACACTGCCTCCTATTCTTTACATCTCTGTAGAACCTTACAGAACCCATTGTGGGAGGGGTTGACCCAAAGAACAACTCTACATTCACCAGCAGCTGGGATCTGGCCAGCGCTTTCTTCTTCTGCGGCACTATCATCACCACCATTGGTATGACATTCTTACATTGCTGGATGAGCCAGCTCCATTTTAACCCCTGGGACATGACCTGCTTCATGCATTCTATGGATTGCTCACCCTGCAAGTTCTCTATTAATATCTGATCCTCAAATCACATTGTATTTATGTGTGGCCTCCAGGTTATGGGAACATCTCTCCACAGACGGACTGGGGCAAGCTGTTCTGTATCTGCTATGCTCTGGTGGGCATCCCCTTGTTTGGGTTTCTGCTTGCTGGAGTAGGAGACCATCTGGGCACTGGACTGAGGAAGGCCGTCGCTAAAATAGAGATGCTCTTCCTGGTGAGAGAGCGACAGAGATAATGATAACAGCAGCAAAAAAAATCATTACAGATAATTGCTTGATAAGAGATACTGCATGAAATTATATTATGTGCTACGAACATTTTATATTGACATAAACAGTACGGACACCCCTTCTCACAAAAAGTTTGACTATTTCACAGATTTTAGAAGTGAAACATCAGTATTCTAATTATCTAGGCTACGTCACATTGCTTTCTAAGAAAAAAAGGTCCCTTTTAGGGTACGAAGGATGTTAGTGTGGTGGTAACCTTAAAGATACATTTTCAGTGATTTAGTTCAGGGTCAGGGTCAATAACTGTACCATGTTCTGACTCCATCTACAGTCTTTACTCCAGGCCTTTTATTATTCTATTTATAATAGTTAAGCTTTTCTCCAGGAAAAGTGAATGTAGAGCACTTTTAAAACTCATTTGGGACTTCTTGTACCTTGGGGGACTAAAATTTACCATGACAATAACTTTTTTGACAGTATTTCTTTTCTATGTTTTTAAATTGATTTAAAGGGACTGCTGCCCACACATTCTCTGCTGCTCTCCCCAGACGGTTCATAGTCATTGGATTTTTCTTCTTCACACATTTTCTATAACTGCCCCACAAGAAATGGGTTTTAAATTGTGCCTGAATTTAATTTAATAATCTATGTGCCATCTTTCAGCTTTTTGCTGGAATTTATGTTACTGGTTTTCCTCCGTTAGGTGAGCAGTTGTTAGACATCAGTGTAAGAAATGTGAGAAATTCTTTTTGAATGCTTGTGTATAAATATATGCTCTCCCTGGTATGGACTGCCTACTCCCAAAAAACATCCATTTTCATGTCTTTCACATTTGTCTTCTGATTTGGTGTCCCTTTTTCTGTTCTCAGAAGTGGAAGGTGAGTCCCACTATTGTGCGTGTCATCTCTGCCGTGTTTTCCATCCTGCTGGGCCTTGTGCTCTTCGTCTTTGTGCCCACACTGGTCTTCAAAGAGGTGGAGCAGTGGAGCCTGTTGGAATCCGCCTACTTCGTGGTCATCACCCTCACCACTGTGGGATTTGGGGACTATGTTGCAGGTATATTCCATAATGTACTTTCATGCAATGAGCATGGGGCATGAATCTGGGTCAGTTAAAGCAGCGCAGTGAATGCAGTCTCCCCATTAATCTAGGCTGTGTGGCTGTCTACAATGTGGTCTCATAGACCTGCTTAGCAGAGAGGACATTACACTTGGTTGTTATTACATATTTATAAAAATACTCTTGTAACTTAAGTAATAAGTTGGTGAAAAATATTTGTATAAAATACAAATGAAGAAATGGGGCAGAAATGTTGGAATAATGGAACCCAGTGGTGGTATGCTGAAGGTAGGATTCAAACCTATGACCTCTTGGTCCAGAGGCAAGTATCCTACCCACTAGGCCACCACCACCCCACACTGAAATGCCGTAAACGTAAATGTAAATGTAAATGAAATGATACAAACCTTCAAGAACCCAATGCGAACAGACGTAAGTTTTTGCTCTACATTTCCAATATGCTGTCCTCAGCTGTGATGTTTACTTTTGTGTGAGTTATTATATTATGTTATATGAGTTATGATATTAGAGGGGGAAAGATGAATAAAAGGACCATAATTCCATAAGTCCATACATTTTCTTAATTGCTTTAATTTTTTACCAGGGTTTTGGGGGTGACCATAACACACTGAAATGAAGTACAACTGTTATAGTAACTTTAAAATCTTTATTAATGGGGGAAACAGTGTGAAATGGTGTGAATGTGCAGAATGTGTAGAGCTGAATGGTGAGGGCAAGGGGTAAAATGGGATCTATCAATTTTCAAACTATGTCTTCATTACTGAATACATGATTTCCCCGTCATAAACTGCAGTAACTTCTTGTATTTAGCACTGTACACTAAAGCATATGAGCTCAAGATAAATGTCATTTCACGTCAGAATTCGACCACATTGATACTTTTTACAGACAGGAGGGCCATAGAGTTTTACTTCTTCAGTATGTCACAGACCCTCTCGTTGCTTCACCCATAATTGGAGAAAAAAACTGATACCAACACCCAAAAAACAGTTTAGTGCTATTTAGTCTAACTTTTTTTCTACCTTGCTCACCTTTACTTTGTCAAAGTTTGTTGTCAGTTGCAGCAGTTCACATTGTTGTGATCAGTAGTGAATCAGTAATTATTTTTTTAAAAAAGCCATAATTAGAAAGTAGTTCTCTAGGAGATCTGTAAGACTTAGTAGTTCTACTTCTGAGTTCCCTGTTATCTATTGAGTAACTAACCAGAACTATTTGGTAGTTAATAGTAGTTTAGGCATTAATGCAGCACTATTGATTTGATACTGCATAATTACGTGCTAACTATGAAACAGTTACCCAAGTGTTAAAGTGTTACCCAAGCTGTGTAAAACTGAGGACCTGTGCTAGCTATGGGTGCACCATAAAGCAGTTGAATTTGCTAGTTATATGTGGTGTATGCATACTTTTGGACATCTAGGGCAAATTTCCCAAACTCAGATTAAAACTAAAAAGACTAAAAAGAAATTCAAATGGTAATGCTCCACTGATAATGAAATTCAGTTCAGGATTAGGCTTAATCCATGTATGGGACACCAGCACAAAGTCTATATTTTGAAGGAGTTACTCTGACATTATGTACAGTTAAGGAGGGCTGCTCCTATTGTAGGTTTAGTTCAATATTTCCCAGTCATATCTACTAAGACATGAGTTCCTTCTCTCATATCTGATGATTAAATTATTTATAGCGCTATTGCTACATGTGTTATTTATATAAACATTCATCCTCCTCTCGGGGACGATGCAAAAACTGCTGAGTAGACAGTTACAACTGAGAATGAGTGCCCTGCTGTTAATTCCATAAGCTCAGTGATGCCCTCAGTTATGCCACTTTTAAATCATTTTGCCCAGGTGATAGTTTGGCTGAAGGAACAGACCACTGGTACAAGCCCCTGGTGTGGTTCTGGATCTTACTGGGCTTGGCTTACTTTGTCTCCATCCTCGCCATGATTGGGAATTGGCTACGGGTCCTGTCTAAAAAGACACGTGCTGAGGTAGGTAGACTTGAAAGAGTTTTACAGTGGTTTTCAGTCATTACAAAGCTGCCAGTTTACGCACTGTTTCAGGATCACCAACCATATAGGTGCACTTTATAGGTTTATAATTACTTACCATAGACCATCTGTTGCTGCACCTACAAAGAGTACAAGTTGAATATGTCCGGTGAAGTGCCCAGTAAGTGTGCAAAAGCCCGGTGTTTCAAAGCCCAGCAAAGCTGCTCTGCCTCATACACTTACACCAATGCCTGTGTCACTACTCTGCTGAGAATGGTCCACTACCCATGGTGGTTCTATGGTGATCACTGGTAAATAGACCTGAAGGAGGTTAATAAATTGTACGGGGAAAGATGGTCTACAGTCAGTAATGGCCCATAGTCCTCCTATATAGTAGGTATTTCTGATAAAATGGCAAATCAGAGTAGGTAAAAGGTAGATGTACATAATAAACCGGCAACTCAGTGTCTATTGTCATGAACATTTTCTATTGTTTTCCAGTCCATCATGGACTTCCACTTATATCTCATTACTCACTTGTAGGTTCTTATTTTAACTCTCTTTTTTCAACGCTTTATTTCTGTTATTGCCTTAATCCTCCCCATTTTTACATTTTAATCATATCTTTCTCTTTTTAAATTTGCACCCATTCTTTTTGTAGAGGAAAGTAATACATCTTCATTTCTCCTTTCTCAGATGGAAGAGTTGAGAGCACATGCGACTGACTGGTCTCAGAACATTCAGAACATGTCCGTTGACTTCCGCATCCCTGGCAAACTGGATGAATCTTTCAAGCGGCGGCGGCGGAAGCGGCGCCGTGGCCCCCGCAGCCATGGAGCCAGCCACAGTGCCTCAGGCACAGCCCCTGGAGAGGATGGAAGAAGGGAAAAGGGACAGCCCAACAGCCAATCAGGATCCAGATCCTCTGTCTCATACTCAACATCATCCAATGAGTCAGACTCTGAGGAATCTGAAACAGGGTCAGAGGAGACCCAAACGGAACAGGTGCCAGATAGAGGAGAAAAGGAAGATGGTATGCTACCTAAAACTGGTACAGACCCCATTCTCTCCCAACCCTTGGATTACTTTGGGGAAAATCTAGCTTATATTGATGAGTCTTCAGATGCTGTTAGTGGGAAGCTTCACCTGGACCCACTGCTAGATACACCTGAGGCCAAGGCAGCCGCGCTGCAGAAGGCCAAGAGGAGACGTCCCAAGAGACAAGTACCAAAGAAGACACCCAAAACTAGCCCCACCAAGCCAGAGCACAAAAAACCCAATGGAGACATTCTGCCCCCTAATCACCCCCCACCCCCTCCACCAAAGCCTTAACATGGGACTGTTTGTATGAGGCCTAAGTGCTTCCCTAAAAGTGCATTACCATGGCTGTCCTCTACAGCAATAGCTGTAAAGGCTCCACTGGTTTGAGACTTAACTTGCAGTGCTGTCAATGGAAAAAATACCTTTGTGCCTGACTTAGCACAGAACAGAAAGAAACAAACGCTTTGGACTTTTTTCCTGAAAGAGTGAGAATTATTTATTTATTTATTTATTTTTTGCAGAATAAAAACACTATGAAGCAGTTCAGTGACTGGCCACTCAACTTTGCATATAGACTTCCAAGCTAAACTATTGGCTCCATCTACTGGCTATTCTTGGAGTTGGTGATAGATGATCAGTGTGATAACCTACAGTACATTCATGCTGACATAGATGGCCTTCAATCCACCTGCCTTTATGCTCTTATATTGTTTGCGCAATTAAGTCAGTCTGACTGTGCCACATACACATACACAATACTGTATCTCAGACATAATAATGTGACTCAGTTGACTTTTAGTTTAACTCTACCCCAAGCTGTCCCTAAAGCTGTTCTCAAAGAAATACTGTACAAGATAACTATAGATATCAGAGGTTACATTTTTAAACGTACATTATGAACTGAATGTGAGTGTCTTTTTGTGTAAAAGGTAGGGATAAAGAGAGAGTGAATAATGGTGTGAATGAATATGCATAAGATGTGGCAGGGCACGCTCATGATTGTGACTGGGAAACACTGCCATAAACCAATTTTTAAAATATTCCAGAGATTGTCAACCTAATCTCTATGTGCTGCAATTGTAGCATACAGTTGGTTCCCACCAACAATTTTTTTACTGTGTTTCCGTGTATTTAGTACCGGAAAACACTGGCTCAAAACAATTAGAAGACAGTTGCTAGTAGTTTTAGCATGTGCCCAAGTGGTTTCCACTAGAGTGTTTCAAGTAAAGGTTCTTTTGTTCTGTTATTTTGGGTTCTTTCCATGTTTTTTACGCTTTGTCCTTTTTTTAAGTACACTTAAAAAAAACCAAGGAAAAACAAAAAAAAAAGCCATAGAAGAACCATTTTTATTTCCCTAAAAAAATTCTGTGAATGGTTCTTTAGAGAACCAAATGTTCTAAAAAGAACCATTAAATTGGTCAAAAGCCTTTACATTATATGAAAGTCCTTTAAAAGGTTCATGCACAAACCTGCATCAAACCTGTTTCTTTGGAAAACCTTAATTATGTTTGTTTATGGCTCTGTTGCTCAAAGAACCTTTTGAGGCACCTTTGTTTAATAGTGAACAGATAAATACACTGAAATACCTTCTGTGGTAGTTGGTGATAAGGTAAAGTAATCTCATTTCTCATTACTTCTGTGTTGCTCTCTAATATGTACACACATTTGAACTAATTAGAAAGTTCAAGGAATAACAACTGGTTTTGCTTTGACAACTTTTATTTTACCGAAAATAGTCACACATTTTTTTAAATTCATGTGACTATCCCTGCCTCAGCTATGAACAAGACATAACCAGTTATAATCATAGTCAGCTTATTTGAACTTTTGAACCTTGGATAAAACTGTTTGAAAAATTAATATAAATCATATCTGCCCTCTTTAAGTGATTTGGTGCACACTTCTCTTTAAAGTGAACGCACATATATAGATGGAATTTATGTTTTAAAGCAACTAACAACATTTGGTCAGTAGTTGTAATATTATTACAAAAGTTAAATATGCTATGCTACTTTGTCACAGTAAAACACATTTTCATTACTGTATTGCATTACTTTGTATTGTGCGGCACCCTGTCTTGGTGGTTACCAACTGCATGCTACAGCTATAGTGGCAAATAGGGTTTCCAGTTTGGTGGGAAAACACTGGAGTATTTCTTTGACCCAGCAAACTCAGGGTTATTCCTTTGTTATCTAGTCAATATGCTCACAAAGTGCTGACCTTATGAAATCACCTTTTTCAAAACCAAGCATTTTTCAGCACATTTTAAATCATTTGCTGAACTTTCAGTCTGCATTCAACACGTGACTTCTGGTTGAAAGAAAAAGATGAATCTGTCTGGAACGTTGCATGAGTGTTTTTTTTACTCCACAATAAGCCTATAATACATACATTGTGCCTCGTCTTTGTCATTTTTTCTTATGCAGCTGTGGACAGAGACACATCAGCAGCCTCACATTAATTCCATTGACCTATTGTCTTTTTCCATAGTGCTCATCGACTGCTTGTTCAAAAGCATTTGTGTTTACAGTATATACTCACTATACTGAGCCTGTTGATCTCACTGTCAGGTTTGATATCTGCTCTCTCTCCAGTCGACACCAAGTGGTTAAGAATAGTAACAGCATTGTCCTCCCCGTTCTGTTTACTGAAGGTAGTGCCATAAATGAAGGACTCAACAGTAGGGCACTAGTCTAAATTACTTGTCAAGAGGAATGCACTTTATCAGATATAATGAAGCATGGTTTCAAATGAAACAAGATGAGGTTTTCACCTTCAATAATGCATGACAGATCTGAAGATGTAAGGTTAGTCAGGTTATTGGTGTCCTTCTTCTGGAAGTTGTACACGGAAGAATAATTTGTTTTAAACCATAATCCAAATACCTGCTAGATGTGTTCATTCCCTATAATAAAAACAAAATGGTTTGTTTTAAAAATGCCAGTTTGTGGTTTATAACTCTCAGCTCATACATGTATGAACATATTGCATGTGCGTGTGTGGGTGTGTGTGTTGGAGCGGGTGCAACGGCTTTATGTGATCATAAGCCCCCTTAGTGCCCTTTTTGCCAATGGCAGGTGCTGTTCTCATGTTAATAAATAAATCTTATTGAATTATGTTATATAGTTTCACTCAATTACACTGAGTCAGCATATGTAATCTTTGTTACCTAATCATAAAATATGTTTTCTTATGCCAGTACTTTAAGCAAAAAAAAAAAGTGGAAAAAAAGTTTCCATGATATGGGCCTCTTAAATGGGAATCAAATGATGGTCGCTGTCTTTACACTCTTGTACCTATCAGTGTTATAAGGCACTTCCACGAGCCCACATTAAGATTTTGGTCACTTGCAGCAGTATCTCAGACATTTTAAGTCTAACTATTTTATGCTTCGGGTCCCATTGGTTATGTCTCCCTCCAGCAGTGTGTGGCTTTGTGCAACAAAAAAAGATTAATACAGACCAGCAATATGACAAAAACATGGCTAAACCTATTTTATTTCACACCGTTATCCATGTTTGCAAACACACTTAATGTTACAACATTTGAATTGTGTGATACAGAATTATATATGTGGTCACTTCAAGATGATCCTAGCTTACTTTTCCAATACACATTAATGTTTACATGCAGGACTATAGATTTAGGATTGAATGACTACAAAATACAAGTTATCTACTCATGTGGGAAAAACAGAGTTGGATGAGTGAGTGTGAATGCATAAGTAAATACAAGTGCAACAGTCAGCTAAGCAGTGTAGAAAGCAATGGCGTGAGTTTCATTTCAACGTTGGGGGGCACACTGCTCAAACCACCTGACCCATCATAAAAATCTTATATTTTAGTAAACAGAAAGATGCAATTTTGTCTGTGCTCAATGGTACATACCATCTGTAATAAATTCACCAGTAATTGAGGACTAACATGAAAGTAATCATTTATTATTTGTAATGGTGCAGGTTCAAAGGACAGTCAGATAAGATGAGCTATATTTTTGCTGAGTAGGTTAAATTTTGAAAAAACTTATTAAATGATACATATAAATTTTACATTTCTATGTAAAATGTTCTATGATTACAAATTAATTCTCACTGTTTTGACCTGCGTTGTCCAAAGATGCGCAGTGATCTGAGCACTTTCCTTCCCTGTTCACAGGAGCAGATGGCTGCACACACTGAAAAACAAACACAATGTGACGTTATACTTCTCTGATGGATAATTAAGTCTAAATAAGAGATGTGAATGGGGAATCTTGCCACAGTCTCATAGTCATGCTCAAGACTAGGCTGTGGGCTGTGACAAATTTTCACTAATTTCCTGCTATTTTAAGGAACAGTATCCTTCAGAATTACAAACAGTAAATGGATTAAATCAATATAGTACAGATGTGAAATAATAACCATATAATAAATATGACCTGTCTCAGTATTCTAATTCTTGGAATATTTGTTTTTTTTTTAACCGCCCTATCCAATAAAAGAATAAATGGCCCAGCAGCAGTGTTTCAGAAGCTGAACTGTCTGCTCCACTGAAATGTTTGACCTTGTGCTCAAGGACACTGTGTGTGACGTCAACCGCCGGCAGGATCGCGCTTTCTCGCCAGGAGGCGCTGCGGAGCAGAGTTTACAACAGACACTGCGCCTCCTTACTTTTATTACCCTCCCTCTATTTATAGCCTGGAATTTATTGATGACTGTGGCAATTTACTAGAGACTATACATTATAATAAGACATAACAAGGACAAGCATCAAATATTATAAAACACATGAACCAGGGATTTACATTTAAATGGAGATTTCCAGCCCATTATAACAGGGTTTAAAATAGGCTATATTCACATCTTACTGCTTCAAGCAGTACACATTTAGGATGTGAGTATTATCACCAGACCATGTGTATCCACCAAAAAATAAATCCTATACACCCTTTTTTAAGACACTAAGCATTTTGATCTAGACAGGTATTAGCTTTAAATCATGCTGCCTAAAGTTACAGTTGCAATGAAAATGTGTGAATCGAAGTAAAGACTTTTCACTGAAGGCAAACTAACAGTCGGATAGGTACTAACAGTCCTTTAATAATGCCATGGAGTAGGAACAGGCCACTTAAAAATTATTGCTGCATGGGTTCTCTCTGTCTATTTGCATATGTGTAGCCTATGTTAGGTTTGACAAAATGAATAGATCCTTCTGAAGCCTTAACATGGCTTCCAGTTGGTCACTGTGTACCCATTAGTGTTTGTGTAGCTGCTCCCACCTGTGCTAGGGTCGTGACCCTAAGCAGCAATCCAGCACATGGCAAAGTCATGAACCGCTTTTACTCCCCCACTCACATTAGATGAAAGACTGCCACACTGAAATGTTAGATCAACAGAGATGTTTGTCTCTGTTAACCTATGCTAAACAGAAAGACAAAGTGAGGGTGATATGCTGAACATTTGTGGCAGTTAAAGATTTGGTTCACCAAAACATCTAGTTTACATGTTCCCCCTTAACCAAAAACAGATAATTAGCCAAGACATTTTTGGTGCCCCAGTCTTGCCCCGTTTAGTTTTGCACTGGAGGGTTGAGGCTAATGTAGCTAACAAACAAACAAGAGTTAGGCTCAGTTTTGGGTTACAGACTTACATTGCATCAGCCTGTTCTATCAGTCTTGGAGCCATACTGCAAAACTTGACAAATGCCATACATGGTTTGGGTGGTCAGATGCAACTGAGAATAAAAGGGGAAATCTGTTCCACACACACACACACACACACACACACACACACACACACACACACACACATATATATATATATATATATATATATAT
>JBBPCZ010000023.1:9380657-9402433 GCA_037974445.1 Brycinus macrolepidotus | reverse complement strand
TATATGTGTGTGTATATATATATATATATATATACATATATATGTAGCAGCAGCTGGCCTGTAATGCAGTGCGTGCTCTGTGCTCTGTGACCTTGAATTCAAGGTCGCTTGTACATTCCCAGTGACAGTGTGAGCACTAGCGCTCCCCGCTCCATATTAATCTCCTTTATGGTTGGGTAGAGGTGCATTTTTATGCTCTCATCAGGGCTGTGGGGGGAGGTTTAATCACTCGAGCTCTGCTATGATGTAGACGGTCTACCTCAGCCATCAGATGTCCCTTCTTAGAGGTTCAGTCGTGGTGTGTGTGTTTCTCAGAGACATTGGTCCGTTGAGCTTCTTAAAACAGGGTTCATCCGGTGGGCGGCTTTCTGGGGGGTCCTTTCTTTTTTGCTTTTCTTTTCTTGTCTATATCTTCCCTTCTTTTCGTTTCTTTTGTCTTCTCCTTCCCTCCTATCTTCTTCTCTCCTCTCCTCTCCTCAGCTCTGGCCCCGCGCCCGGAACTTTTTCCCCTGCACCAGCTGACTCAGAGCCGGGCCGGGCCCAGTGTCACAAGACGGAGCAGAGAGTCTGCGTGTGAGGAGAACTTTTTTCCACGCCATCTAAAGCGTTGTGTGGAGAGCGACCAGAGGGCCAGAAACGTTTCTCTGACCATACACTACAACATTAGGACCTCTTCTAGTGTTCACTGACAAGAGCGAGCTGCTGTGGTGCTCGTAAAAACGTGTCAAGAATGTAACAGTCCTGAAAGTCAGCCTTGCTCAGGTCAGAGGAGCCCAGCTCCCCTGAAGCTCCTGATCTGGCGGAGGCGGCCTGTTGTGGTAAACTGATCTGCTGCGGAGGCAGCCAAAGGCCACCCGAGCTCGTCTGTCACGAATCGTGACTAGCCATTTAATAACGATGATTTAAAAAGTGCTTTAACGAAAGCCTGGGTCCGGGCCTGTTGGGCCACCAGAGCTTCCTCCTTTTGATTTAGAACCCGAAAATAGTAGCAGGCTCGTCACAACCAATTTCCATGAGGAGCTGCATGGGGACACATCAAACGCGTTCGCTCAGTCGTGAGGCAGGACGGACATTACAGTAGGACGATGACGTTCGGAGAAGGGGGCGGGGCTAAAAAGGGTCTGTTTTTTCTTCACCCGTATTCAAGCCTCCTGCGGTGGGATTGGTTAGTCATTTGTTCCACTTCGACACTCAGAGACAAAATTGGCCAATGAAGGTCAAGCACCTTTAGTCAATGTCATGGAAGAGGCGGGACCTGCCTGAGTACGGGTGGAGAAGCAAGGCGGTCGAAGGGCGTAACGGAGAAAGAAAAGGAAAAAGGGAGGTGGAGAGGGAGGGGAAAGACGAGTGGACAGGCTGTACGTAACCAGGATCTCACTCGTAGCAGCGGAAGACAAGATTCAAGCTTCCAGTGGCAACAGAAACAGCGGAGAAAGGACCTAAATGAGCAGAAACACTCGGATTAAAATCCGTCGCCCGGACACCCGTCCGTTGCTGAGACGCTGAGGGTCCTGCCGGCTCGGTCCGAGCAGCCCGGTGTCGAGGTGTCTGCAGCCGGTTTTAGGATAAAGTTGCGCATTTTCTCCGCTAGCCTACAGTAGTCCTGTTGAAGAACGCTAGCACGCTGTAGTCCTGCTCTGTTCACCGGACCGGTGGGCTGTAATGGTCCACGACTCGTGACAGCCGCAGCGGCACGGTTACACACACCGGACTGACTTTCTTTTTTCTATGGTTTCTCTCTGTCGTGGGCTCAGTGGTCACAGTAGCTCCCCATCTGGCAGACTGTCTCCTTTAGCGTGTCCACCAACGCTGGTGAGTAAGAGATGCTAAATAATGCTGCTGTAGCAGAACCATGCAGAAAGTCCTTACCTAGTGTTCCGGTATACACACTATCTTTACTGCGTGTGTGTGTGTGTGAGAGAGAGAGAGACACAGAGAGAGAGAGAGAATAATTAACACTGCAGCCTTATGAGTCGATAATCAAGAAATTTTGATGCCATCCAGTCTATTAGGAACAAATGCCTTCTAAGTACAGCTTAACTAACTTTCTTCTGTAAATTGGATAACGTGTGCTTTAACAGCCCGGTAGCTTAAACAACCCCCCCTCACCCTACCTCATACCAGTAAGCTTTGATTTATGAATGCCTAAGCTTCAGTCTGTGAAGTTAAGACCCAGCTGCATAACAACAGCCCTATAGCACATATAGGCTGAAGTGTGAAAGCACTTAGTGCACACTCATTAAAGCAGGGAGGAAAGTCCGCAGTAGGCCAGCAGTTTACTGATGCCTGACCTTGATCGTGTTGTCCTAATCCTGGTCCATAACATTGTGTCAGTGACTGAGTTTTTTTTTTTCCAACTACATCAGTCACGTCGCATTTCCCATTGGCCTTTGGTTGCAGTCCGAAAATAAACCACCACACGTCAGATCATCAGAGGCTACTCTGCGTTCAAGTGTTCAAAGCTGTTGTAGTCACTAACTTCTTTAACACATTTATTTCCATTTCTCTGATGCGTGCTTGACTCCTGCCTTTCTGTGGCGCTCTGATTCAGTTACCAGCTCACTTTCACAGCACCTAAAGCCCACTTTTACCCCCTAACCTCTTACTGTCACTCTTCTGTTTTTGGTCAGAGGCCAGCATAATGTTCAGCTTTTTAAACAGCCAAACTTGTCTCGCTGTTTTGTCCGTAAGAGATTTACAACTAGACTCTCATTGGTCAGCCTGGGTTTATGAGATGTAGAGAGGTCAGAGTAAGCTCAAAATCTTTCCCGCTACAGAGTAGTGTCCCATGCTTCTAAGTAGTGTACCTCCTCTATAGACATACTTTATGATATTTAGGTGTATAATTCTTGCTAAAACTCCTCCTCTGAACTACTGCTTCAGATACATTAAGTGCAGGCCACTGTGCTCCCTGCAGGACTGGAACTGAGACGGGAATCCCTTCTCTTAAGAAGTCGTAATCCAGTTTTACAAATTAACCTTTCACCGGTCAGGGCTCACTTGACAAGGTCACCTTTTGAAGTCCGCGTTGGCAGTCTTTGCTGTGTGCTCACGTTGCATGTGCACTGTAGTCAAAACGCAGAGGCCAATAAACTCCACTTATCTTCTGTTTCTCTGCTGTGAATCAGTTTCACACACTGGGCTTCAGATAACACAATCAGTCGATCACTAGGCCACCGTGCCTTCACTTGCTGCGTGGCACATTCTGACAAAGGTTTTGTTTTGTCTTTTTTTCATCTTAAAACCAGAGGCCCAAATGAAGTAGTTTCTATTATCATGTTTGGTTGTTAAAACTCCTGTATTACTTATTACACTTTTATAACCATCTCTCAAGTAAACTGTTTTATATTAATGTAACACTTTCAGATTACTTTGGCCATTCTTATTAGTTAATAATAACAAAAGTTAAAAACAATTAGAATTCTTTAATACAAATCTGCAAAGACAACTTTCACAGGTCTAATCAGTCATCGGTTTGCACCTCTGTATATCACTATATAGATCTCTCAACTGGTTGATACTCGTAATCAGCAAAGTTAAATACTTTAGGCCCATCTGCTTAACCTACTTCATCTTTACATTGTTTGCAGGTCTTAGAAGCTGTCCTTCCATTTAACCATACTGCCTGATTTGGTAAAAAAACAAACAAAAAAAAAACACAAGGTTCCTCCACCTAGTAAAACTGAAGATAGAGTTAAATGTGTAAAAAAAAAAAGTGTAAAAAGCAGATAAAACAAATTAAATAACAAATATATGAATATGCGCATTAACTGTTATTTTATTGTTCATATTAGTCTCCCTTCCTTAATATTCTCCAAGTGCTCTCTGTGTATCTCCTTAAGCCTGGTAAATTATCACCCAGGTGAAACGGCACATTTCTCCATGCGATAGAGAGTTACTGTGTCTGTCCTTCAAGCCCTCATGTGACTTTGACCTTTGGAATGTGTCAGAGAAGGTGGGGGCTATTGTGTGCAGAAACAGAGTGCGAGAGCATGTCCCAGCAACGCGTGCAAAGTGTGTGTAAATGACAGTGAGCAAATGCAGCCAATGTTTGCCTATGTGAAAGATATTTTCCCAATCTGTCAGCATTTTCTGCCAAATGGTGTTGATGGGGAAGGCACAGGGACAGACAGGCACCCTATTAATGGCTGAAAATCAGACTGCCACTGATTCTGGCCTACACGAACAGCAGCACATATTCACATACAGAAATGAAATGTGGTCAACATAGTGTTTATTTATATTTATAAGCAATGTCACTCAAGTTTGCAGTGATTTGTCTTACAGGGTTCCTGATGGCCAGACTGAACTGACCCGTTGCCTCATATCTGAAATCAAAAGGAAGTGAGAGAAGTTGTAAGAGAGATTAAAAGCAAAAGTCAAAAGGTAAGCAATCTCTTCAAATAACTCCCCAAACCACAACAGTGTTTAGGGGTGCGTCATGAATGGCAAGGTGTCTACTGAGCACAGGGACTGCGAGCTGCATTGTTTTGGGTCCTTCTTACGAGTTTTGTAACCTTAGAGTGAGGAGTTTGACGCCGGCAGCCCTATTGTTTTGTCTGTCTGAATAATGTTCTGTCTAGAGCTGCTGATAACTGTTCTTCTAGAGCCCTTTTAGCCCTTGAATAAACGTAACACATTTAATAAAAACTGCCAAACCGGTTCTGCTCCTCCTCTCCTCCCTCCTGAAGACGACCAATGACTGACGACACGTTTTAGAGTCCATGTGGGGGAAAAGTGAAGTTTAAAAATGCACCCCAGTCAGACCACTGAGGTCAGGCAGCTCACGGCCAGCAGTTCATAAAATCGGATAACTTTTCGCTGCTTGAGGAATTAATACTGTGGCGGAGTCAACAGAACGGTGAGAGTGAGGAAAACTAAGCTTAGCCCCTCAACCAGGGCAGAGAGGTGAGTTAGCGACCGGGGTGTGCTAAGCTAACTGGGCTAATGCGAGTGAGATTGGGGAGTTAGCTAGCATGCTAGTTAGCGTCTCTGCCTGTTTTAGCAACCTGACCTCACCATAAGGGATGAACAGAATAAATCCTGTTTGTTGCATATTCAAAACGTGTGAAGGCTTAAGTGAACGGAACTGTATTGGTAAGGTATGGCTTTCGGCAGGACCAAGACACAGTGCTAGCTAACACGAAAGGGAGCAAGTCAACCACTCTGAATTTCTAAGCAAATACTCACCCGTCTGTCAATTGGCTTTGATCACCTGTAAGTGGAAGTGACACCTCTGGGGACTCGCTTGAACTCTCCAGGCTCCTCAGTTAACCTGCTGAACTGTCGCACTTTTCCTCTTTCTCTTTTATTCCTGTTGAGATTTTTCCCACATGGATCAGTTGAATGTGTGCCTGCAGTGAAAGGTTAAACAAGACCTTAGACATGCAGTGTTGTGTTCGACACTTGCCATTCTCTGACCACATTTTCATGCTCCTGTCATGTTAAAGTGACAAAATAAAGATCTAACGTTAAAGTAATCTAGAACCTTTTTTTGCCTCCTATAATTTAGTGGTGTTGTCTTATAGTAACGTGTAATACTTGTGTTATAATGTGCAATGCTTGTGTGGTGTCCTTTATTAAACCATAGTAATTGTCTGGATTTCCTTTAAGAGTCCTGTATAAGTGTAATGTTATTATAGGCCTTCTTTTCATGGAAGAATATGTAAACCATGTTGTCTCAGGATCAGTCGTGGGCTTTACTAGAAAGCAAAGCTCGCTCCCGCTATGTTTGAGGCCATGTACCCTCATGACAGTAATGTGTCACGTGTCTTGTTCAGGTTGGGGTGTGAAGGGACACTGGTTAGGGTGTAATGTCAAAGTTCACAAGTTGCGCAAGTGGTGGAACACAGATTGTAGGCCAGAGTGTTCGGCCGACTCAAGGCATTGGGCCATGGTTACACACTGTACACTGCCTAGGGTTACACCATTTCACAGAAGATTGGGGAAGGTGGGGACTAGTTCTCCCTTAAAACTTTCTGCCCCCTCCCCCTCTCTGCCCATCAGTTTTATTTTCTGGAGTTCAGTGATCTTCAAATATCAGTGATGTGGAGAGCTTCTTGAGGGTAGCAAATAGTTTGGGGATAATGTTCCCAAAACATAACAAACCACATGAAAAGAATCTGACATGCAGACTAATGTGACACTGAACTCACTGAATTTCCAAATTTCTGAGCTGTAAGATTGGCCAGAGTGTATTTTTTTTTATAAAATAAATATTTAATGTTAATACAGCATGTTATTAAAAAGACTTTTATCCATGGAATATTATTTTTGTGTTAAGACATGTGGTGGAAAAGTGTTATTGTAAATGTTATTAATTGCAGTTATTTTATTGTATTTTGTTATTATTTAATAAAAGCAGTAAGCCAAAAGAGACTTATTGCTTTATTAAAATGCATTGCATGGCGGACCCTGAAGCAAAAGCCTCAAAAGGATCTGCTATTTTCAGTATGTGGACGCCAGAGCAAGTGATATTGGTTTAGTGCTTGAATGGCTAATAGTGGAAGCTAATGATAATACGTATTACTCCAAATCAGTGGGGGTGGTCCTCCTTTGTCTTTTGTGGACTTTTTAAAGTATGAAAATAGGAGCCCAATAACAGTGCCTTCCAGAAGTTTAAACATCTACCACTCCCCAATTAGTAAGGCTCAAATTGTTGCAGTTATCAAAGACATACTCCCTATTTGTCAATTGTAACATGTCTTGTGCAATATTGTATTTAGTAATGTATTTGCTTCACTGAAAGTGTCTCTGAGGGAAGAATAGCCGTGGATCTGGTAAAGCGACTAGGAGACTGCCTGTCTCTGCCTGGTTTTTCCTTGTAGAGGTATGATTAGAGGATTGTCCCTCCTCTCCCCTGGATTAATGACCCTAATCTGGTGTGGGCGGAGGCCAAGGTGTTTGGATTATGGGTCAACTTCAGTCGGAATTCAATATGTTCTGTACACACGCAGATTCCAGTTAGAATTGCGCTGGTTATAATTTGAACTCTCCAGTTTTAATCCATTTAAACATCTAACTGCTGTGGAAGCTGCAGTGTGCACACAGGTTTATGGTCTCCTCAGCGTGAACTGCATTGCGCTGAACTTCTTCAGATTTGAACCCTTTAAAACCTAATGCTTTTCATGCTCATAAGTACATAAATTATGACATATTAGTATCATAGTTGTTATACAATAATTCATAATAGCTATTAAAAATGAGTTGTGAGATCCATAAGTGAATAATAAGTCTGTTGTTTGAAGCAGCTAACCATTATTTTTTGCAATGGTATTTAGAAGTAAACTAAAGCTCCTACTGCTTGCCACAGACTCACTTATTCCACTCATCTTTCTTTCTCTCCCTCCACAGATATCATGTCTTCCAGAGAGCGACGTTCTGATCTGCACATTAAGGCAGAGCCCAGCAGTCCAGAGGGTGGAGGTGGTGGGGGTAGGACCAGTCCAGGGGGGGCCTCTTCAGACTCTTCGCAGAGCGGTGGAGGAGGTGCTCGGGGGGACGGCGGTGGACATTACTCCTCGCCCACATACAGCCCGGCGCTCCGCTGCCACTTCAAGGAGGATGGGGCGGATGCGGCAGATGAGGGCTCCACAGGCAGCGGGGGCGGCCGCTGCAAATATGCACTCAGCACGCTCCCCAAGAGGCTGTGTCTGGTGTGTGGAGACGTGGCCTCGGGCTACCACTATGGTGTGGCCTCCTGTGAAGCCTGCAAGGCTTTCTTTAAGAGGACCATCCAGGGTGAGTACACCTATCACTCATATTATTTAACAAGCCAGGTTAGAATGTTGTTTCCTAAGGACATCCCTAACTGAGGACATTCATGGTTGAGGCCTGATTTTTGCTTTATAGTTGACTCAGCAATCTTCCAAGCCCTTTTATGTTCTGTTCTGTAAAACAGAATTGTGCTTAAACATTTACAGTGACACATTACCTAGATGATCTGTACTGTCATTGGCAGAGGTATCTACAGTTTTAACTGCGATAAAGTTTATTAAAGAAATAAATAAACCAATACATGCATTTACTTAACTGACCAAACAGTCACGACGAAAGCTACAACTGATTAACTGACTGGTCAGCTTAGAGTGGACAACCCTACTATTTACTTACTGCTTTATAACAGGTTTAGCTATGAGCTAGACCTGTAGGTAAAAGAGAGGAGTCAACTTGAGTCCTTGACCTCTTATGTGTATATTTATCCTTGCCCCCTCCACCTCCCATCCTTTTCTCAGGCAACATTGAGTACAGCTGTCCAGCATCCAATGTGTGTGAGATCACCAAGAGGCGCAGGAAGGCCTGCCAAGCATGCCGCTTCACAAAGTGCCTCAAAGTGGGGATGCTCAAGGAAGGTTAGTGAACAGTACAGTGCCTTCTTGTCCAGTAGCTGCTTATCATACGTTCACTAATATATGTGTGACAAGCAGACAGTGGTGTAGTATTCTCATGAAAGTGATTGCGTATTGCAGAGCTAAATTCTGCCTGCAAGTTTGATGTGACATGCAAACAGCCGTGACATGCTGTGTTTGCAGGAGTCCGTCTGGACCGAGTGAGAGGGGGAAGGCAGAAGTACAAGAGACGTCCAGAAACTGAGAACGCCACGTATCAGAGTGCCCCAATACCAATAAAGAAAGAGGGGGAGAGAGGTAAAATATCACAGGAACAACAAATATTAGTATTAACATAATTTCTGAAGTTAAAGATGACCAGTGAAAATGTTTTTTCCATGCTGCCCATTTGATATTAGTTTACAATAGTTTCATATGTGTCGTGTGGATTACAGGCTCTCCCAGCATCATCGTGTCCCACCTGCTGGTGGCAGAGCCGGAGAAGCTGTTTGCCATGCCAGACCCTCTTCAGCCAGACACAGCCCAGCGTACCCTCACCACCCTGTGTGACCTGGCTGACCGCGAGCTTGTCGTCATCATCGGCTGGGCCAAGCATGTCCCAGGTAAAACAGGAGTTGGAGGGATGGAGTGAGAAATAGATTGAGGGAGGGGCAGGGAGGTGGCTTGCGAAGGTGCTGATAACCAGGTAGCATTTCCTGAAGTCTTTAAAAGGACAGCTGGGAAAAGCAGTGAAGAATCTGTCAGCCCTTTCCCTTTGATGGCCTTCTTCTCTCTGTACCGTTGAGAGAAGCAGAAAAAATGCTGAGTAATCATACACTTCAGCATGGAGGAACAGGTTCTGGAGACAAGAGGCCTTATAATTTATAGGAGAGCTGGAAGTGGAGAGAGAGAGAGAGAATGTGGGAGATTTTTCTATCTAATTGCCATCCAGGGCCACAGCAAGGTTTTATATGACTTGTTCCTGCAAAACAATTCTTTTGTCAGTTCTAGGCTACTTTATAGAGCATTCTAAATTAAGGAGTACAATTGTACACCTGCATTAAAGGTTCCCAGTGCTTTCAGACAGTAGTCCAATAAATATTTATACCTACACTTTTCTTTTTCTCTTACTCTCTGTAAGGCACAGACTACATTTCTAAAAGCTGAATGGTACTAACTGGTGGACTTTTGTGAGATTTTGTAGGTTTTGGAGAGTAGCTATCATGATGATGGTTATGTCCAGTTGGCCTATAGTTTGTCATTTATGAAGGGAAAAAGAAAAATAGGATAGATGAATTGTTAAATTACCGGTATAAGTAGTTTGACTTCATTGGTGCAATAAAGATGTCCCACCTCTTTCTCCCTAACTTTTCTCTCTCCCTCTCTCTTTCCCTCTCTCCCCATCGCCCTCTCCCTGTGCCTCCACCATGCAGGTTTCCTCTCTCTCTCCCTAGCTGACCAGATGTCAGTACTGCAGTCTGTGTGGCTTGAGGTTCTGGTGCTTGGAGTGGCGTACCGTTCTTTGGGCTGTGAGGACGAGGTAGTGTTTGCAGAGGACTTTGTGCTGGATGAGGAGATGTCGCGTGTGGCCGGCCTGACTGAGCTCAACGCGGCCATCTGTCAGCTGGCTCGGCGCTTTAGGGCCTTGCAGCTGGACCGCGAGGAGTTTGTCATGCTCAAGGCCATTGCTCTCACCAATTCAGGTGAGCAACTTTAAGGCTTAAAATTAATGTCAGATTCTGCATGACTTCATATTTCTAACACACTTGATTCTCATTAGCAGTTAACCTTGGGGTGTATCACATATGACAGTGCAGAAAAAAACACCAAACTAGGGTTGTCATAATACCAGAATTTTTACTTTGATTCTGTTACCAAATGTCACAGTGCTTGATACTGAAACCATACTGTGGTAGAAATGTAAAATGACTTTCTGAAATTCTCTTTTTTATTCAGTCAGTACGAAACCAAAACTAAAACACGTTAAATAAAACAAATCAGAAATTGAATTTTTGAAATATGGCCATATTCAGCTTCTGAAGGGAAGACTGACAGCGAGGTGAAAACTTCCAACACTGTTTTTAAAAAAATACAAAATGATGTTGATTGTAAAGGCATAAGCTTCATCTAGAGGTGGAATACAGTTTAAACATAGTGTCAGTCTAATCTGAAAAGAATTGAAAGTATTAAATAAATTATTAAATTTTTTGTCACACATTAGGAATGAAAAAGCATTAGACTTTTGGTCAGTCATGTAATCATGTAGTTCTGTCAGAGATTAAAAGGATCAGCCATTCTGTATCATGAATCAGGCCCACACCAAGGCTGTTTTGTAAATGTGTTTTATAAAACCGCTCATTAGCCATTTCACCTTCAGCTGGTAGAATATGAGTGTGAGAGCCCCAGGGCAATGTCGATTACTGTAAACATTCAGCTCAATCTCTAACACTGCATAGCCCAAAGCCAGTCTATTTGTTATGCAAATATTGGAAGTTGCATGTGATTGCTTTCGATATAGTTGAGTCCATGATTTCTCACAGTTGTGTGTGTGTGTGTGTGTGGACAACAGCAACTTTTTTTGCACAAAATATGGCAAATATGTTTTTTATTTTTATAAAACACACACACATACACATATACGTACACAGATTTAGATTTATTGTCTTATATGAAAAATTAGTCTTGTGGCCTGACCCCAGTAAAAAAACATTAAAAATGGTATGTGAAGTCACAAATACATAAAATATTTTTTAATCATGTTTAGAACTGATTACCTGAATACCCAAATTATTAATTGTAAAGCTCACTGAACATTCTACAAAAGGGGAAGCCATTAGCACCCATATTGCTCTTGTGTGCATCACTGAAAGAGAGGAATTCCACACCAGCAGGATTTTATTGATGGTTGTGTGTTGTTTGAACAGCTTAATAGACAACTAATAGACTACTCAAGTAATGATAACAGTTAGGATTTATTGAAGAGTACAGTGTAAAATATAACTGTAAAACATGTTTACAAGGTAAAGAATATCCCACTTTAATATCTTTCACAAGTTTCAGATGCTTAAAATGTGTATGTAGATCACATGTCTAAGTAGTACATGTTTACATAGAGCTGATTTAAGTAGCTTTAAACCCTGTGTGGGAAGTGAACATCACTAGTTATTTTTCAGCCAAGTGTATTTATTGGCTTTCCTTACTTGATTAGAAGTCACAACAATGTCTAGATCACTTTCTTACTCATATAATCGATAAAAATAGACAAAAAAGGGACTGCAAACAGGACAAAATAAAAATGACAAATTCTCCATATTCCATGTTCCAGTTTTCAGCCTTCTTAAATTTTCTTTTCTTTTTTCTTTTCCATTTTTTCTTCTCAGACTCAGAATCTACATCTCTGAAAGTTGAATGTGAATGGTACAGGGTGCTGAACAGTCTAAATTAAATTTGTGAGACAAATATATTTTATGTTGATCTTGCTTTGTTGGTTTGTAATTTGAATTTTTAAATAGGGGGAAAAAGGACAGATTTTAGCTCATTTTGTGTTTAATTAGTAATGAGCAGTGCTGCAAATTGACTACCTTGGTACAATAAAGATAAAAAAAATCCCTCTCTCTCTGTCTTCCTCTCACTCTTTTTCTAAGATTCTGTCTACATTGAGGACATAGAGGCTGTCCAGAAATTGCGGGATCTTCTTCACCAGGCTCTGCTGGAGCTCGAGGTTCAGCAGCGTCCAGATGACCCACAGCGGGCCGGGCGCCTCCTCCTCACTCTGCCTCTCCTTCGACAGACAGCCAACCGTGCCCTCACCACCTTCTACAGCATCAAAACCCGTGGTGGAGTTCCCATGCACAAACTCTTCTTGGAGATGCTGGAGGCTATGATGGACTCTCCCTAGTGAGGAACAAGAGTGAGGGAAAAACTCTGCAGTAGAAGGCATGACTAGTCATTTTTAAAGATGAAGATTTTTTGTTGTTAAAAGAAAGTGCAAGGGCTGAAGACTAAAAGAGGGATGTTTCTTTTTATGGAAGAGCCATCAGAAGTCTCTTCAAAAACAATTAATGTGTGAAATATTGGCTTTAAAGGGTCATGCATAATTTGAGGTACTGATACTGAAGGGTTGTCAGGTATGGATGTTGTTTGATACTAGCTTGAGGTACGTTGTGGGATCATTTCTGCTTTGAAAAGACTCACAGTTAAGTCGGAGGAACTGGTCAGCATGTTAATAATTACGCTTATCATGCAAACTCCTTCAGATTTTACATAGGACCTTCCATCACTGTTACCTTCGGGGCAAGGATGTGTTAAAGTTGTGCTAAGTATGAAGGAAATCTCAGCCTCTTTCTCAAGATTATGGTAGTATGACTGATTGGTCATAAGTAGCTCCCCCTACTGGAACTATAACTAAGCCATAGAACTGAAAATAAAGTCATCATTGCAGGCAACCATGTAAGAAGAGCCATGTTAAACCTACATCCAGTCCCACTTTCCTTTCTCTCCTGCGCGTTGGCAGATTAGTGCGCAGTAGTTTTTGACGTACTCTGCGATACATGTAAGTGCTATCTTAATTCACCCAGCAGCATTACTTTGTGGTTTGAAATATGCAAGACATGTAAAGGAATACTAACACCTGCAGAGTGAATGGTGACTGTATGTAGATAGAGGAGTGTTACTTAAAATATACTTTTAGCTGCAACAAACATTTGAAGTGGTTAACACTGAATACACTGGCACGTGCGACACTACCAGAAATATCGTATGTGTTATAACATGCAATATATTTTAAAGCAATATATATGATTTCTCTCAGCAAAGTGCAACAAGTCGTGTGTTTGCGTGTACAGAGGGGGCATCGTTGACTTGGCTCATTTAAGCCTTTTGTTCAGTTGAAGCTGAATGGTTGCACAGCAATGGCAAGGGTTACACAAAGGGAACACTATCAAATAGAACACAGTTATTAGAGTACAGATTAATGCACTCTCTTTGGAATTTATGAATTTGTTCCATAGATTAACCACCCAAACTTTGTATGTGTGCGAGTGTGTTTCGGGCACTGCTGTGTGTGCTGTATCAGAGTTAATTGATGATGGTGCATTCAGATCAGGGTAAAAAAAAAAGTGCAACCTCAGCCCCTGTGGGCCAGCTGGCTCTGTGCTTTGAGCCTGCTGCTGGGGAGAGAGATTTTCTTCTTCTTTTTTTCTGTAATTCACTTGAAATGACAGAGCAAGAACTCATTGCAGAAGCTCAAGGTTAGACTTGATGTTCTTTAGGTGACCAATACCATATTACATTGGCCATCAGTGCGGGAGACAGCATTGAGACTGCTCGTACCCATGAGCTAATGCTGTTCGAGTCGTTCTACTAAAACACAAGCTACAACTCTGCATCTTGAACCCACCGGAGAGACTTGAGAAGGAATGGATCCGTTTTTTTGGGACACAACGAACTTGAACCCTCACCACAGATGTGGGCGCAGTAGATGGTCATCATTGGTCAGCTCGAGCCAGGAGGGCATGTGCTGTGTGACCGAACTGCTAGCCTCGTTGGCTGAGAGCAACATTTGATACAACATGAAGAGCCTCAGAATACATGGTCTAAAACGAGCCCTCTCAGCCCGAGACCATTTTTAAAAAAAAATGCATATTAGTTTTTGGTTGGTTTCACTGCTGTTTTAGAGCTGATTTTAGATTGTTTGCGGATATTTGTCTCATATTATATGCAATCATGTTCAGAGCCCTACAACTCTGCTACCTGTTTTATTTATTGTTTGCATTTTAAAACTCAAGAGGAGCAAGAAAAGCCAATTGCCGTCCAGGCCAAGGTAGAATAAATAATGAAACTGAACCACTGATCAACAGTTCTCAGACCTTTGTGAGATTAGTGTGTCTTCAGGGTGCTTTTCACTGTATGTTTGTAGTAATGGTTGTATGTGATCATTAAGAATGGTACAAATTATACTTGGTGGCATCCTGTACACAGACATTTGTAATTCTGGGCACCAACTGAACTTTTAATGACAAAATCTCTATTAATATAACCCATGTCAAAGTCAGCAGTAAACTTAATCTCGTTTTGAGAATAACCAGCCGATGGGAAATAGCGTAATAGGTGCTTGACTTTTTGATCCTCTAACATGAGCTTCTTTTCTCGTATGTGGTTTATGTTTTAGCTGACTTGAACATAGAATCTCCATATAATGTTACACATGGCCTCAGGTTTAGTACTGAAATAAAGCAATCTATTTAGTTGAATCTTGTAAAAGTTTGTCTTTCTGTTGGATTTTGTTTTTCTTTTTTCTCTTCGTATTTTTTAACAAAGCTTTCCAGTTGTTCATGATTACTAACTAAACTAAATAAAAACGAAAGCCAGGGAAAAGTTTATTTAATGTCTTCTGGTATGAGCTAATAATAATAATAATAATAACCATTGTGCAGATGTCAGGCCCTCAGTATTAGCAGTGTTGAACACTCTAGCTATTCAGGTTTTTTTTCCTTACTATCCTTAACTGACGTCATCAGTTCTACTTACTTGGTGAACATTGGCTGGACTCCATTAACAGGTTTCAGCTTGCTGTCCGATCTAAGAGACCCTTTGCTTCTCAACACTAAAAAGCTTAAGTTTGTTGATGTCTTTTTCTGCTCTTTTGTACACTGGCAAAAGTGTGTCCCTGTCAGTGGTTTTTGGGATTTGTTCACAGAATGTGTACATAGCCATGGATGTCTGGGTCCATTCAATGAAAGGCATAAATGTTTGTGTCAATAATTATAATAATAATAGCAAATATAATAATTATATTACAGTAGTGTTTTCATAACGATCACCTCTATATGATGCCGTTTTGTCATTGTCGACATTAGATGAGATTTTTGGAGCATCACATGATTTAGAGCTCATGTAAGGTCATTAAGGTAGCTGTTAGTGTGTCTGTGTATATTTATGTAAATGAGCAATACAAGAATTTACCAAAACTATGTTTTCACATTTCTCTGTATAGTGACATACTGTAAATCAAACCTCAGCAGTAATAACAGTGATAACAATCCATAGAAATAATGAAGCTTATAATAAGGTAAAGAACAAATCAATGTTTGTATTTAAAAAAAATATTGTATTTAAAAGATTAAATTCTATTTTTTACTCAATTTGCTGATGTTTATTAATATTTTTTTCTTTTTTGTGTGGTTGCAGTCTAATGATTGTGAATGTCTTTTTGTGCTGTTCTTTTTTTGTAAAGCTCAATAGTTCTGCAGTAGTGAGTATATTTCAACAGTTTGTTCATATTGAATCACTGTGATGAAAAGCAAACACTAAAACACCACAGGAATATAGGGGGTATTTTAAGATATTGTTGGTGTCTTGTGTTTTGTAATAAATTAACACACGTCACTATTTGCCATTTTCTTTGTCCTTTGTAATGGTCTTGTTTGTTCTTTTCTGTGTAGCCAAAAATGCATTCCGTGACCCCGAAACTTATTTCTGACAGTCATGATGACACAAGATGAGCAGAGATTTCCCAAAACGTGTTGCGTAAGGAAGGACTTTTATATATGAGGAAGATCTTATGAGTGCAGTTTCATTAACATTTATTTTGTTAGAACTGTTACAGCTGCTACAAATAAGCCTGATTACTTATTGTCAATAGTGTTTAACGTTGTCTTTTCAGTAACACTGAAAGCACCTCTCGAAAGGACACATGCCGTAATATTTTCTGTGGTCTTTGCAGTAGCTTATGTTTGGTACTTAATCAATATATAATAGATTTTAAAGTGATGCTTTTACATGATGTACATGATGCTTATTTAGCTGTTCAAGTAGACCACACTGAGCAGAAACTGTAGATGCCCACAGAATGTTAAAGGGTTCTTGTATTTTTCAATGGCATTCACTTATGATACTTGTTTGAATCTTACGAACCAATTTCATGAAATTCTCATTTCATTTATACATGGCCAATTCTTCAGCTTTCTTCTATCAGTCAATTTTAAACCATTTTTGATGGTGACTGGAACTACGGGTAGTAATGTGCTCAGTGAAAATATAACAATTATTGTAAAGTGACTCGTATACCTGAATTACAGGACTGTTTAGCAGTACAAATACAAATAATGCTACAAACAAGCTAACACTCCTGTGCCTCATGTGAAAAAGTTCATTATTAAACTATTAAACTTTAATTACATTTAATTTAGTTTAATTAAGTATCTTACCTGATACATGTGAAAGAAGCCTACAGATTTGCATGGGGTTTTCAGTGAAGTTGCCACCAGTGCTGTCAGTTAAGTGCACAGTAGTGTTTGCTTGTACATGGCAATATTTGTATTTGAGCTCATTAATGACCTCGCAATTCAGTGGCTCAACTGACATTTAGAAGAAAACTGTCAACCTGCCCAACCCACCTTGGCTTTGGAACTATTTTGTTTACCATAGGGCATGATGACACTAATTTAAATAATAATAAATAATTATTGTTCTTATTGAGAAAAACTGCTTAGATTCTCAGGTCCTAATATGAGCATGGTGCCCACTATAGAATCACAACCCCACTTGGCCACTTGGGTAATGGGTATATGTAGATACATTGATTTCTGTGACGTTACAGGAACAGTTATGTCAAAACAGACTTTTTAAGTTACATTTTAATGGGATAGGAGAATGGGATTTTCCATGCTATGGGCCCTTCAGAATACGGGGTTTGACTGAAGGTGCACAGACTAGTGAAGTGAAACGCTCTCAAGGGATGGAGCCTGGTCTGATTGGCTGGGTGAGTGATGGCTGATAGACTGATTGGTCAACTGACTAATTAGTTGAATAGATGAGTAGCTGATAAAGTCCCTGGTTTAAGCGTCTCGTTATCTCACAGTCTGGCTTACCAGCTAATGGCTGTTTTTCTTGGTCTACCTTTTATAGTTTTTCTTTAATACCTGATTGGTCGGTGTACTACCTGACGGCCGGTTGTCTTGTTATCTGATTGGTCAATTTACCACCTGGCGGCTGTTAGTCTTGTTATTTGATTGGTTGGTTTGTTGTCCGAAGTTCCGGTAGTCGTGTTATCTGATTGGTGAATTTACTACGTGACAGCTGGTTGTCTTGTTATCTGATTGGTCGGTTTATTAGCTGACGGTAGGTTGTCTTATCCGATTAGTCGGTTTGCTACTTGACAGCTTGTTGTCTTGTTATCTGATTGGTTGATTTACTAGCTTCTGGCTGGTTGTCTTGTTATCTGATTGGTTGGTTGACTGCCTGACTAACGCTCAGTTAGTCTGGTTATGCGGCAGTCTGATTGGCTGGTAGATGTGTGGTCGCCTGGTTGCAGGACTGGTTTCTCTCTCTTTGCGCGTCTATCCGTGGTTCCTCATCGTATAAAACCTGATGATCAGAATTTCAGCCCTGTTGAGGTCGAGCCGGGCGGTGCTGTGTGTTAGAGTTCTTCACGTCTCACCACCTTCAGACATGCCGATTCAGGTAAGACCAGCTCCCGTTAATCGCCTGCAGAATTTATATAGCTGTGGCTGTGTGCGTGATCTTGTTTGGTTTTACAGCTAAAACCAGTTTAAAATGTGGACTGGAGACATCGAGGCCGGCCGCCATGCTGACTGCGTTACGCATTTTCGGCTACGTCTGTAGCTTTAGCTGTTTTAATATCTGTGGCCTTGGTATGGAACTCAGTATAGTGGGACTGCCCAGACAGTATAGTTTTATTATTCGCCGTTCATGTAAATATCTTGTATTTTCTCCTTGGAGAGCAGTTTCATCGCCTGACCTACATAAAGCTGCTGCCACTTCTTTTCGTCAAAAGTTGTCTTTTTTGGAGGGCACGCCTAAAACGTTGTTCCGTGTATGAACTGTCCCATGACTAGGCTAAGAGGTCCTGTCCAATAAGCTGTTGCGCAGAGGCAGGTTCAGTATCACAGTTCAGAGGGAATCGAGGACAAAATTAAAGCATTAAAAAAGGAAGTGCGACGATCCCATCACCCTTAAGGTCGAGAGGGCGTGTTCATGAGAGATGTGTTCCTGTCGAAGACAGCTGCTGTTTCGGCCAGGCCGTTTTCTCTGAGGGGAAGCCATGCCAATTTCGTTCTACTGTCCCATCATCATGTCCCCTGTGTCAGGTTGGGCAGAGTCTCCCAGCTGTGGAGGTCCAGGAGGGGACCCCAGACCAGAAAGTATCCATGGATCAACTCTTCAAGGGGAAAAAGGGTATCCTGTTTGCAGTGCCAGGGGCATTTACTCCTGGATGCTCCAAGGTAGCCTTTCATACCCACACACCAGACACCTCAAAGCTCATAACACTTTTGACTTCTCCTGTTACAAAAAAGGATTCTGTTGCTCTGCCTACTCAGGTTACACTTTAGGGTGAGCCCATTTCTGTGCCCAGTTGGGGGCACCTGCAGCTTTATAGATTGTGCATAGAAAAACTGCATAAACTGTAAATGAATGGTTCGCTTTGGGACAGACGAGCATGAGCCCTCAGCCAATGAGAAGCTTTGGATAGATGGATGATCAGATATCTACAAACCTAGTATGTTAACGTGGCAATATTTCACAGGATATGTCCAGTATACACACTTATGCACCCACTATTTTGGCTCTGCTCCTCTATACATTCTTGTTTCTGTGGTTCTGACTCACTTGTCTATCTCAGACTCATCTCCCAGGATTCGTGGAGGAGGCCGTAAAGCTGAAGAGTAAGGGTGTGGAGGAGGTGGCCTGTTTGTCTGTGAATGATGCTTTTGTCATGGCTGCATGGGGCAAGGAGCATGGCACAGATGGCAAGGTGAACAATGAACCCATGGTAAAACTGTATGTATATATGTGTTTATAATTAGCATCAACAATCAATCAATAATAATAATAATAAGAGTTACACAGAATCATTAAGCATCAGTGAAACTGCAATAACGTTTACTGGATTGTCTGATTCTTTTAAGGAAACAAGGATCAGCTCATAAGGAAACAAACAGTGGGCCAACATAAGACATGCTTGGCTGGTTTGACACCTTATTGTTCAACTGTTGATTTCATGATGAAATAATTTTTAGCAGTCGGCTTCCGTGTAGACACGCCTCCCTCAAATTTCCATCACCTGTACTTTCTGATATGTCAGTGAGCACAACATTCAGTAACACACACATAATGGTGAGCAAGGTCCACCACCCAAACATTCGGTCAGTGTTGGTCCCATGGTGGTCCCTTTCTCTTTCCATGGACTGGGTAGATGGGCTACATTCAGTAACTGTTTATCTACAAGTTGATAACATGGCCATTGAGTGTAGGTACAAGGTAGATGTACCTAATAAACTTGCAACCTATTGTAGGTGTCTCTATTTAACAAGGCTTCCATTTCATCATAGGTGCGAATGCTGGCAGATCCCACAGGGGCTTTTACAGCGGTAAGACTCCTCTCCTCGTACTTTTAAATATTCCATCACTCAGAGGTTTACAGGAAAGCTTAAAGAAATTTCATTGCAAAAAGTATTTCTTGTTTCCCCCTACTGGATTATGCAATAGAATAATGTTTCGCAATGTTTGGCACTGGTTCGACATTCTTGCAGCTTTGTGTTGTGAATTGATTTGTAAATAGCTGGTAACTGCAGCCTGTGCTCTCCTTTTTCAGGCAGTTGATCTCTTTCTGGATAATGAGATCATCCAGGTGCTTGGTAACAAAAGATCCAAGAGGTGAGAATTGTTAAGAGTATTCAGTGGCTATTTTTACCTACAGTTTAAAATTAATTTTGTCATTTAATAAAATAGAAGACATCATACAGTTTTAAATTATATAGGATAGCTCCCTGTAAACAAGACATAATTACAGCAGACTTTTAAGCCTTAAGATACAGTTGTCAATTTAAAAAAAAAAAAAAAAAAAAAAAACTTTTTTCCCCATTAAATCACTTAGTGGGTGTTTCAAACAGCAGAATTTCTCAGTAAGCTGGATGTCTTGAAACAAGTGGACTATCCAGTAGGAATGTCACCAGGGCTTTTTAACAACTTTAATTTTTTTTTCTTCACAAAATTGTTGTCACCGTGAAATAAAAATCCAGTATTATGCACTTTTTTTACTTTACCAGTTCCGTTTAGCAACAGCTTCTTTCAGCACATTAGCCAATCGTTCACTTGTGTGTTTCATTAATGGTTTCTGTTTGGGAAAACCTTTTCCCCTGTATATATCAGTCATGTTGTGCTGTTACTGTAACAAACCTGTTTTCAAGAAGTCCAGCTATTCGTTGCTGTTGTAATGAATTGTGCCTTACCCTTCAAAACTCTTCACACAGTTTAGCCTTTGTTTTTTCATTTATTTTTTACACATATGTACTGAAGTGTCTTCGGCTTGAAAAGTCTGTGGTTAGCATCACTTTGCCTGCTGAACCATGGATTTTGGTTAGGAGCCATTGCATCAACTGTGAAATCATGTTTAGTGAAGTACACTAGAGGTCTTGTGCATGAGGAACCTCTGAATTTTGCTTAATATTTCAGTTTCCAAAGCACTTTTTTGGCTCCCGGCTGATTGGTTGTACTGCTCTTGATTACCTAGTGTGAGTGTTGGTAGTTGTAACAAAAATATAGCAGTACCTTAAGTTCCTGCTTCATTAAATAGTGCTTTCCTTTGTTTAGATATGCCATGCTGGTGGAGGATGGTGTGGTGAAGAAGCTCAATGTGGAACCTGATGGGACTGGCCTCACTTGCAGCTTGGCTTCCAACATCCTCTCTGAACTAGACTAAAGGAGCCTTCACCAGTTCTGAACAACGCACATCCTCAACTGTACCCTAATCTTTAGTTACTGTAACTGTTTTGTCTTCACACACACACCAGCGTTTGTAGTTCATATTTAAAAAAAGAAAGCAACATAAGTATCAATGTACCCAAAGAAAAAGACAATAATTTGCCTTGTTACTTAGGCTGTAGTACACAATCATGCAAAGAAAGGTTCAGAATGTGTTTCTTGTAAAAGAGTGCTTAAGGGCTTTATGCTGGAACAGTCTAAGCGCACAATATGAATTCACTCAGAACACACAACTGTGATGAAAGACTGCTTTTACTTTCAATAAAATCTGTTACATCAGACTCTTTGCATTCCAGTGAATACTTTCTTATATGGCCCTATACAGGATACATATCCATTTTGTGGCCGTGCAATGTTTTTCCCTACTGCACATTTCTATGTTCACAGTGGAGCAGCAGGGCCCACACTAAAGTTTCTGCCAGTAAATACTTCAGAGCATGTGATCTTTTTTCACCTTCTAACCTATTCATGAAAAGCTGAGAGCTGTTCAGAGCTGATGATCATTCAGGTGAAGGTTTGGGCTGCTGGTTTGTTCCAAGTCCATCAGAATACTATATACAATCATGGCCAAAATTGTTGGCACCCCTGGAATTTTTCCAGAAAATCAAGTATTTCTCACAGAAAAGTATTGCATTAACACATGTTTTGCTATACACATGTTTATTC
>JBBPCZ010000023.1:9358034-9368809 GCA_037974445.1 Brycinus macrolepidotus | reverse complement strand
CCAGTTCCTCACCCACCACAGAGCCAGCTTTCCTGATCAGTTTGTTAAGTCTCTTCATGTCTGCCACTTTCATGCTAGCAAACCACAGCATAGAAATTGGCACTGGCCACATTAGACTCATAGAACATCCGCAACATGGTGTTGCAGACTCTAAAAGATGGGAGTCTACGTGGGAAGTACAGCCTACTTTGACTCCTCTTGTATGTGACCAGCGAGTTCTTAGACCATTTATAAGGGCATTTATAAGATTCAATTAAGGTATAACAACAGTGAAAAGCATTTCACTATAATTAATAAATTGCATATCATACAGGGCACTAAGGTACTTTGACACATGCATCTATGAAAGCTGTTCAGATGACTTCTGTTAACACTGGAGTGGCTAAGCTAGCACATTGTTCTTACTAGGTGTGCTGGCAGAAGTGTGCATGCGTTTCCGCGCTTCCTCTCTCCTCTGCTGAAGACGAGTTGTGTCTCCCATCATCACCTAAATGCAAACGCATCAAACTATCACATTTTATCAAGATAACATCAAAATTAATCCAGAAAAGAAAAAAGTAAAAATCATTTGAGATCACAGTGTAACTCTACAAGGAGCAGCAAGTCCTACCTGAATTCTGACCTGCTCTGGGGGCCATAATCCCCCCCAGACGAACTGCAAGTAACCAAAGAGCAGGGTGACACTGAGGAAGGTGAAGTTACTGGCGACTCCTATGACTGCTGATGTTAGAGGAAAATTATACAAGAGGTACCTGTGAAGAGAGGGAACAAAACTGAAAGCTCAGAATGGTCTTAGTACCATATGCATTAAGTAACAGTTCTAAACAGGGTGTACATGAGTATTTTAGGCTTTGCATCAACAAAATCAGCTGTCGTCAGGTTATGCTACAGATCAGTTACAGTTGAAAAAAAACCACTTCATAAACCTAGGTTAAATGTACAATATTAAATATGAAGAACTAAAACAGTTTTATTTAAAACGAAGCTGAGAAAATTAGAGCTGTGTTAGTATGGAGACTAGGCACAGGCCTGTCACAATTACTAATAAATCAACTAATTCTAATTATTAGAGCTGATCAAAATGATTAAGGTTGGCCATGGTAATTTTCCACAATTATTGGATTGTCCAATTTGGTAAATGTTCATCCATTGAGGTAAATAACTGTAAATAAAAGAATTCAGGAACACACTTACTAAAACATCATTTATTCTTACAAAAACAACATTTCCAAACTGGTGTCTCAAAAACACATTTTGAGGACAACAGTGAGTAATGTTTATTAATTTAAGCTAAAGCTGTGTTAAAGCTGGGAGCTTGTAAGTATCAATAGCTAGGAAGCAAGACAGCCAGTCAGTCAATATTGCCACTTTAGGCTTGTACTTTGGTTATGCTTCATACAATGAACAAAAAAGACAGCTCAACTGTTCAGTCACAACTGTTTATATGGCAATTAATCACCAGATCAAATTTAATTATCGTGACAAGCCTAGCTAGGCAGAAAGGTGCCAGAACAATAAAATGTGAACAAGACACACACCTTACACCAGTGAAGTAGGCATGGATTCTAAGATGGGCAGAATAGATCTGTACCTGTCGAGACTGAATCTCTATCACAGCCCCTATGGTGGGGTGATACTGTAAAGAAAAGAGAATATTCAAAAGTCATATACTTCTACCAATTAAGAATGGTAAAAAAAATATAGCTATTTCTATACAGTTGTATTAAATTGAGCTGAAATAAGTCAACCATCCAGAATGATGTAACACTGCACTGTATTATTGGAATTTTCTACGATATATGACGACGAGTGAGAGGAAACAATTATTCAGAAATTTTGTTTTTGGTATTCACTATACTATTAATACGTATATCCACTTCAAATTTATGGGATTTAGCAGACGTTTTTATCCAAAGCGACTTCCATTCCCTAACTACAGGGGACAGTCTCCCTGGAGCAATTTGGGGTTAAGGGTCTTGTTAAGGAACCCAGTGGTGGTATGCTGAAGGTAGGATTCAAATAAATGACCTCTTGGTCCAGAGGCAAGTATACTACCCACTAGGCCACCAAATTAACACGTTGTTTAACTTTGTGCTTAAGAATGTAAACTAAAAGTAAGTATTCATAATCATCAGGGGCGGCTGGTGGCCTAGTGGTTAGGGCGCTTGCCCTGCGATCAGAAAGCCGTGTGTTCAAATCCCAGGACTGCTAGAGGCACCTCTGAGCAAGGTACCGTCCCCACACACTGCTCCCCGGGCGCCGTGTTCCTGGCTGCCCGCTGCTTCACTTGGTGAATGGATTAAACACAGAGGAAGAATTTCGTGCTGTTCACACTGTGTGCTGAGGTGCGTTCACAGAATGGTCACTTTACACAAAGTGCAAATGCTGGCTTCTCTCCTACTTTCCTTGCCATCAGTCTGAGAGCATGTTGTAAAATCCTGTGTGGGACACCTGTCCGACGACAATTAGTTGAAGTTCTGTGAATTTTACACTTCTGTATTATTGAACAAATTGTACTAAAAGGGATGTTTAAGGTCTTTGCCATGACCCTGAAGCTGTACAGAGTTGTTCTAATATTGATGTTCCTGACAACTTCACCATGGTTTCTTTCATGTAGTGTGACATCTTCCCAACCAATGGTAATGTCTTTTATAAAGACACTACGTGCAATTTGCACAAAAACTTTTTTTGCAATTTTGCAGCCATAAAATGTAAAACTTCCAAATTATTAACACATTTATTTTACATATGTGACTTTTGTCATGGTTGCATCTCAGATGCCATGCCCCGGCCACATGAGTCACCGGGATCTGAGCCTGGTACCTCCTGTTCCCCCTGCTTTTCTGGGCACTTTGGTTTATCCCACTTACCTGATCAATAACACCTGCTATGCATTTCTTCCCTCTGTCCTTATACTGAGCCAGAATGTAGCATCTGTTCACCATTATCCTCCTCTTCAACACAGAAGACGCTGACTAGGACGAATTAAGCTGCTGGACCTGGTGTCTCCTAGACGTGTGTTAAAGCTGTAAGCTTGACAGTTCCTTCTCTACGGTGACCAAGCAGACCACTCACGGCTGGTCTTGGTGCCTTTCCTCACTATATCACAGTGGGGTCTTCAAAGGTGGTTTCTATTACTCCTCAGTTTGTCCTGAAGCTGCAGTTGGGGTGTTTCTGGCACTCAGTTAAATGAACTACTTCTGATCTCTAGCCACCGAGCTGCTCTAATGGCATCGCTATCGACACTGCAGAACTGTATTGTGTTGTGCTATATCTGATTAATCTTTGACTTTGTGAATCTGTACCAGTTTGGGACCTCAGTTATTCCTGCTGCCTTCAGCACTCATCGAGTTGTTTTTGCATTCTCTACTGCCAAAAAAGCTTTACAACTATTTCCTGCGAATGCGTCTAGTTAAAACACCACGCAACATGATAGCTTTCCCTCGTCAATTTTGTTTCATAACATTTGTTTATGCTGATAAATGCCTACTTTATGTTCATATTTACAAGTACAATTTCAAAAGACACTGTGTGCAGATTTGAAGTGGATATATACACAAAGTATATTAAATAAGAAAAGTAAAGTAATACTTGTACCTCTGTAGGTCGAGAATGATAGAATGCCTGAGCGAAACTGTCCTCAGAGTACTCACAGAGTCAGACTTGTAGTCTGAGAAGAGTTCCACCTCTATAAGCTGCTTCTGCTCAGACAACCCTGTCAGTAACAGGGGAGAGAACAGCAAGGTGCTCAGAGTCTGTAGAAGGCTTGAGCGATAATGTAGCATGGCCTGATGGGACAGTATACAGCAATTAGCAAAAAAGATAGAAAACTATTCTCAGTCTAGTATTAAAATGCAGACCCCAGAATTATAAGACACGACAAACGGCAAGATATTTTGAAACAATGTGACTTGCTTCATATGATGAGAATGTCATTGCACAACTGGGTTGTGTTACTGTATCAGAAACTGCCCTTAAATATATTTGGACAGAAAAAATTGAATAAAGGATCACACATTACAATATAAGAGTTATATTTTGGATCTAAACCATTTTACCAATACTGCGAGCTCTAAACAACCTGGCTAATGATTATAACAAAGCATAGGGTGCCCTCTTGTGGACATTAATTGTCAATCAGTAATCTTAACTGACATATTGCAAATATTTTCTTGACTGTTCCAGTATGTGCCACAGGTCACAAACAACTATCCATCATGAAGCTGAGCAGTGACCACACCATTTAGCTGGGAGAAATGCAAAATCAACATTAAGATGTGAAATCGACATCACCAAAAATTGTAACAAAACAGTCTGGGGCAGGATTACTACAGCTAACAAAAAGCAAAATTTTAGAAACCAAATTCTATGAATTAAAAAAAGCAATTCTACAGCTCTGTTAGTAATGCAAAAAAAATATTCAAGACATAAAAAATACTGATAGATGTGGGACTAATAAAGGGTTATCTTATCTTAAAAGTCTCCACTCTTACTCACAGATCGAGCCACAGTGGATACGATTGTCCCATCCTTGGTGTAGCAGGACATTTTGACCATGAACATGCCGAGCTGCTCATTAACCGGAGATTCTGGCATCTCCAGCTCAAGAGAAACTCTGTAGGGCTGACCATACATCATCACCTACAGTAGAGACAACTGTTAGAATCCCTGTATATTAAACCATGTGATTTATCATTTTTGGGAAGGATTTTTACTATTAAATATTTTTAGTGCATGTGTTATGCAATACAAAAAGGAGCTGATAGATTTCAGCCAGCTTAGACAACTGGTGAAAGAAACTGTATCAAAGTGAAAATATTCTGGATTATTATTTGTGTCTCTGTGTATTTCAAGAAAGAGGCCCTCACCTGCTCTCTGCCGTTCTTTAAGAGAGAGACGTTGGCCATGGGGAATGAACAGAGAATGGAGCTGGCAGGCTCGCAGTCAGTTCTGCAACAGTGTCATAATGATTCTAGTTATTTCTAACAATATAATAATGTTGCTCCTATTAACAGTTGAGAAAAACAGTAGCAGCTAGGGAACAGAAAATTCTAGTTTACTCAAATACAAAAACAAAGCTCTGAAGATTAAATCATTGAGATGTGAACCAAGTGTGATGGTTTTATGTGAAAATGTGTAATGTACAAAAATGCATCAACACATTTCTTTACAACAAGGAATTGCTACAAGACGTTGTGATGACTACAATGCAAATGTAACCACATTATTTGATATCTAAAACAGCTTGTGAACATGTGTCTGAGTTTGTATATGTAATGTTGACAATGGCAAAATAGAGACAGATCCAAAAAACTGATGGATCCAAAAGTCCAAAAACTTTCTTTGGATACTATTTTGCCTTACAATGCCCAGCACTGTATTTATATGTACAGGACCTTGTAGTTCCAAGTCTTTATCATCCCGCGATTTCTACAGACAGTTTCTTTATACAGACAGTTTCTTTATTTTATTTTTACTCATTCTCATTTTCATGTTTTACTTTATTTTGTGTATTTTATTGTGTCATGTGAAGCTACTGGATATCTAAATATCCTTGGGGTTCAAAAATGTATGGACGCTGAACGCACATTTTAGTGTCTCTCTGTTCCCGACACACCTGATTACACTAATCAGTTGATTATCTAGCTGTTCTTGAGTTGAAGTGGGTGCGTAAATACTATGATGTGCAGAGCAGCGGATACTCTAGGAGCAGTTAGGGAACCACAAATCTTTCTGAATGAATTTTTTAAAAAGGTGTTTAAGGGAAAAAACCACCATAAAACAATGTCTTGGGTCAAGCAACGTATCTGTAATGTAATAGCTTCTTGATTTAGGAGCATTAAACACTAATTACTGATGTCTGGTTCTTTCCCCCACCACAGTTAACAGTTTCAATACAATGGTGCATTTCAAATCACTTAAAAAAATTATTTTCAGGTAAGTGACTTGTATTTGTAACTGTGGCACTGAAAAGGTGGGATTTCTAAAGATTAGATGAACTACAATATAAAACCGGCACAGTATTCACCATCATGTTCAAACCATCAGTGTACATTCAACACATGTCAAATCACTTGTCTTTACCTGTACTGGTAGTTCACTGTTGTGGAGAAGCTGACAGTTGGCATGTAGGAGTAGTAAAAGCTGCCATAGAGGAAGATGGACACCCAGAGCAGCAGCACCAGTGTGCAAAATAGAATAGCGGCCCGCAGCAGAGTGCGCCGAGCCCTCAGCAGAGTAACGGCCGCCACGTCCTGGAGCCAGAGCAGAACGGACCCCATCATTGAGCCCATTTTCTCCAGACCAGGGCCGTCCCGCCCTAATTGAGATCTGCCGCTCCCTGGACTGTGCCTGCCCTCTGCTCCTGGCACAGAGCGTTGCCTCTCAGTATTCATATAAATCAACTCAAACACACTGGTGTCAGTAAAAGTTAAATCCCAGAGACACCGTGTTCCTTTTCTAGTGGCATTTGAACTTCTGTCACTTCAAAAATGCAGATTACCTCCATTATTCTCTGCATTAGTTCACTGACTGTTGTCTAAAGTGCATTTTTCTCTGAATAACCCGGTTTCTGGTTGTTGTTATTTTCAAAAACCTAAAAAGAACAATAAAAGATAGCAAGGATAAAGATAAAGATTTTGCAAGGCAATGCTCTCATAGTTTAGTATTTCTCTGAATAATAAGACTGAATAATAATAATAATAATAAGAAGAAGAAAACTAAGACACATTTTTCTGTCCTTTTAGATATAACTTACAACGTTGCATGACTATGCAAGCCACTGTATTTCAAAATAAGTGGCTGAACAACGGCAGTCGTGTTAAAGTCATTTAAAAAGTGTAAACTGACCATTTTGTCATACACACCACAGCACACAGTGTGGACAGTGTAAAATTATTTCTCTGTATTTAACCCATTAACCAGGTGAAGCAGCGGGCAGCCAGGAATGCAGCGCCCGGGGAGCAGTTTGTGGGGACGGTACTTTACTCAAGGGTACCTCAGTGGTGCCACTAGCAGTCGTGGGATTCAAACCCACAACCTTCCGATCACAGGGGCAACTCCCTAACCACTAGGCCACCAGGGACACATTTTGCCAAAATATGGTAATGCTGTTTAAGTGTCAACAGAATTTCTAAACAATGAATTAAGTGAGAAAATTATTAAGCTAAATAGATACTAATTAAACCAAGTTATAGATATAAAGGGTACTGGTATTTTTTCCCGTTGTGCCCATGGCCAGTATTGCAACGAGCTAACAGACCAAACAGAATCACAGAATTGTTTATGTCTCTTGTACTACACAACTCCAACGGCTAAAATGTTTGAGCTATATAAACCTAAGCCACAACACTACCTCTAGCAAGAAGCAACTAAGAGCATAGCATGTAGCTAGTGAGCCAACATCATCACTGAATGTGTTGCTTAGCTGGGAGCTAGCTTATCATCCCTAGCTAATGTACTACTGCATGAAAACACTGGGGGGTAAAAGAGCTTGCCTGTCCCAATTTAGAAGCTTTCCCAGTCACAAAAACATGACAGTATAATATGAAATAAGTGCCCTACTGACCTGCTTAGAAAACAGAAATCACGTAGCCCTAGATTCAGGCATATTGCTACGAAAAGAAAAGTGGACGAACTTCATGATCACCTTCGACTCCCACCTACAGAAACAGCACAAGAACTACAAATACGGAGACTGTGGAGGGAGATTCATCTACCAGAAAAGCGAATAGGGATTAGAAATTAGTGTGACGTGAATCCACACATATGCATGATGTGGTGATTTCTTAATGAAGTGTCCTAATTTCTTTTATAAAGCCGACTGGATTTGATATTTTTTTATTTTAAGCGTAAACTTGTTTAAGCTTGGCAAGACTGTTCCTATCGATGAACTTTCCCACAATATCCTCAACAGATATTTCCAAGAAAAAAAGCTCATGGTTTCTCATGTGAGATCATTTTGTTTTTTTCGGCTGACAGCTTTATTCTGTAACATAGAATAAAGCAGTTTTTACTGTTATAATGAGAAAGCAAATGGGCTTGGCAGGGAAAGGGGGCAGTGGGATACTGATGCAGATGAACTAATGTAGAGGAGGAGATCTTAACCTGGGTGGGAGAGACCACTGAGGCAAAATGGTGCCACAGTACAGACTGAGAGGCTGAGACTGCAGCAGTTCCCATGGTAACAGAGGAAAAAGAGCGAGGACATACTGAGACGACGAGAGGATGGCTACACAGCACATACTGCTGCTAAATGGCCACACACATTACATACTGTGCTAAACCATGTCATGTTTTCCTCCATGTCGTATATTTTCATCCACGCCTTCCATCTCCCCTCTCCCCCACCCAAACTGTGGCAGAAATGGTACGGACCAACCCACAGAGCAGATCAGTTCTACTGGAGCCCCCCTCAAACTGGTTTGGCTCGTTCCATTCACTGCACAGGGGAGTTTTCTCTGCATGTACCAAGAGTCTGGGACTGTACAGAGCAGAGTACCATCCACACTGTCTATGAGGGTGGGGTCCGGCTGCACTGAAAGCAAAAAACACCGCCAGGCAGAGGGAGAGAAAGGGATAAGGAGAGAAGAGGAGGTAGAGCTAGCTCCAGAAGAGGAACGCATCAAGGGTAAGAGAGAGTAGAAGAAGGGAGAAAGGCTGATGGAAGGCCCAGAAGGATGGAAATAGACTAGCACGTCTCTTCTGGTCCTCCCTCTCCCCCTCTCTTTCTTCATGCACCCTTGCCCTCATCCTCCTTCAGTTGCTCCTGAAATTGGAATTATGCTTTCTTGTTTCACAGTTGGGCCTATAATTTATGGTGCTTACCTTACTGAAGTCTCACAGAGGACATTAAATCATTCTGTAGATATGATATGATAACTTAATTTATATTAACTGGTGATGTGTGAGTAGCCATGATTGCGTGTATGCATTTGGCCCAGTTTAAGCTGCCTGCTGCCAGTGCAAGATGTAGGGATGTATGTAGGGCTGTAAAATGAATCAGTGGATTAAGAGTCACCATAGTTAGCACTGTTATCTGTTCATATGTTGGAAGTTTCTGAGAAATGTGATGCGCCTCATGGGGTGGGGGACTGATTTGTCTGGGGATGTGGTCTCGGTGTGTGTTTGTGCGTGTGTGTGTGTGTGGAATTAATGCCAATCTTCAAACACAATTGCATTCTGATTTAGGTTCAGCCAAACTTTGTGTCTGAGGATGATGAAATAAGAGGATTATAAAATTCCTAAATTAGCCCTAACCATTCGTTTGGCCATAATACAGTGCAAGCTGCAGAAATGCAGAAACTGAATTTATGCTAATCAGAAGGAATCCTGTGGTTCTGCAGTATGATGATGGGATCTGTTGCAATCAGGTGATCATTTATCAAGCTGAGGTTTAGGTTTTCTGGGACAGGCAGCTTTTAGCAAGGAGGTGGTAAATGACACCGGTAGAGGCTAGTCCCTTGAGGGAAGGAGAAGAAGGGAAGAGAAGAGCAGAGACGTAAGTGGTGGAGAAGATAGGAGGGGTTTGCAGGATGCCAGCCTTCTATTTGAAGCAAGAAATGTGCTGTAAATCTGCCACTCACTGATTCCTGCAAGCATTAATGGTGTCTATAACAATTAGTGGAGCTCGCTCATCTGTGTCCTTTTGGGATTAACATGTTCCGCTCATGACAAATTTATGGAAACAATGAAATGATGCAACCTGTGTGGTTCTTAATCTTCTGCTAGTGTTATTTTTTCTAACATCATTATGTGTGTGTGTGGCAGGATGAAAGGAGACACCCCTGTGAACAGCACCATGAGTGTCGGTCAAGCCAGGAAGCTGGTGGAACAGCTGAAGATTGAAGCCAGTTTTTGTCGGATCAAGGTGAGAGAAAGATCAGAACAGACATGGCTCCAATGTGATCTCATATCCTTCTGTTTTTAGTCGTCTGCTCACTCTGGGCACACCATTTTGTATCAGATGTACCCACAGAATCGGGTTAATAGGTATGGCCTATTTCTGACAGCCCCTCCAGCCATGGATGCTCCACAGTCATTTAAGCATTCGAAGGTTTTTCACTTTCCACTTTGCTTCACCTTCACTTATTTGCAGAACACAAGTGTTAGTGTCATGTCAAGATAGTAAAATTTTAAGTCAACCAGGGCTGCTTACTTTTTAACACAATGTTTGCATCTTGTTTTACAGTGTCTTGTATCTTGGCATGGTAATCTCTCTGTCAAGCAGAAAAATAAACTGCCACCAGGCATAAACCAGGCTATTCAGATCATCGGAGACCTCAGCTTAAGGACATACTACTTCCACATACAGAAAAAAGGCAAAGGCAGATCTGTGGTGATTCCTGGTCTTGATAGGCCTACGTATCAGTTTAAATGAACTATTCAGTGAATTAATTCCCTCATTGTACACTGCATTTTGATTTCTGTATTATTACATACCCTTGTGCAGGTTTTAACTGTGCTATTTTCATTTTGTTGCTGTCTGATGTAAACTTCATATGCATTCATGTCCATAATTTGAAAATATCAGCTGCTGTTTACACTGTTTACACTTACCTGGAAATCAAAATCAAAATCACCAAAAACACTTACATATCACATAAATTAAAATCTTGCCAGCTCATTCTGCCAGCGGGGAACCGTGAATGAGAACAGTCTCATTTGCGGTTCCCCGCTGGTGGAATGAGCTGCCAAAGTTGACCAGAGCGGCAGAATGTCTCTCTATCTTCAAAAACCTCCTGAAGACTCATCTGTTCAGAGAGCATCTCCTCTCC
>JBBPCZ010000023.1:9320530-9348261 GCA_037974445.1 Brycinus macrolepidotus | reverse complement strand
GTTGTCATCACCCACTGCTCACCATCCGTTAAAAATGTCTGGCCCAGCTAAATTTTTTGGTTTAAAATTCTGGCCCAACTGAATTTTTAAATGAATAGCCCTGTCATAGACTGTCAAAAAAGTGTAAATTAATTTTTTCATGAAATTGTTCCTGTACTTATAGTTTACTGTCTTGTTCAGCGAATTGGCACATGGTGGTAGACCAATGAGTCAGGACTTTGCCTTTGCCTTTGCGTTTGAATGCATTAAGAAACTGCAGTGTCGGGTTCAACCAGAACAAGATACTTCTGTGTAGGGTGTTTCCTCCACTTGCACTAAGGTGTAAACACAGAAGTTGTTACAAATATCAGCTGTAAGAAAATCTCATACCAGTAACTTCACAGGAGACAACGGAATATTCTTAACCTTCTGCCAATATAATATACAATCTCATGAAATAATGTCAAGGACATTAAAGTAATGAGATTTTATTCCAAGTTATTTTGGAGCATTTCTGTTGGTTTGTTCATCTTGAAAATTTTGCATACTGTAAAGAGCAGCTACAGTGTTTAAATGATGTAGAAACAGAGAAAAAAAATGAGGACATGTATTTCTTCAAACAGCAATCACATGCACATAGCAAAGTACACAAAAGAAAATAAATGAGGTAATTGCATATTAACATTGTCTGGTCAGCAGGGCTGACTGTATTTCAGTGCAAAGGAATGTAAAAATCAATGAAAGTCACTGACAGAAGCAAAACTAGCTGATTGCTCAGTCAGGAGTTGATTAGACATACTGCTCTTTTGTTCTCTTGTTTCAAGCACAGTGTTTGACTGCTTTTCACTTCAACTTGATTTCGTCACTCATGGCTCTACTGATTACATCAGCACTTTCCTAACAATGATGGTAATTCAGTGAAAATGGTGGTTCACATATGTAGTGGCATTTTTTCAACCTCTCCACTGTACTACGTAGAAGCTCAGAAGCATGTGTCTTTAAACCTCTACATTTGGACACAATGTGCTTTGGCGTGTTTACCTGATATGTGATCCTTTTCCTTTGCTCCAACCCAGAGGGAGGAGCATGGCATGTGAACTCTATGGCTGTGATTTTTCTTGGTATTTGAGACAAAGAAAATGACAGGGCGGTTGTGTTTTTCATCATAGATTACCATCAAAAATATGGCCTGCCATTCAAGTGGCTGCAAGGGCCCATACTGCATATAAGCTGAAGCAAACACGTGTGTGTTTCCCACCTCTCTGTTGGGTCACGTTGCTGTTTCCTAGTAGAGCAGGACGATTCCAGCAGGTCTCACAAACATGAGCCTCCGGGGTTGTCTCACACTCTTCTTAATCCAGACTCTGTTTACTACACTATACTATCCAAAAAAACAGATTCTGTACCAGTCAAATGATCTGAAAACCCAGGCTATGTTTTAATTAGCATGGCCACTTAACATATTGGCTTGTAAGCTCTTTTCTGTCAGGGAATTAATCCAATCACATTACCATATAAAAAAGAAGTGCTGATCTTGTGCTTCCCAATAAATTGTAGGTTAGCTTATTGCTCATTGTTTTTTTTTTTTTGTGATTAGATCACTGCAAACTGATCAAAAGAATTTATGCACATCCAGAAACTTACTGTGGGTGTTTCATATTTCACTCATTTGTCTATGTGATTTGGTCTTTGCTTGCCAGAAAGCTCAACCATTCGTGATTCTCAGGGGAAATTTTATAATTATATAAAAAGGTGGATCTGTCCAGCTTCTCTCCCAGTTTGCCAAACTTGAGATAGGGGCCAAATCAAATGTTACTTCAATCACAGAGTGTTCCAGACTATTGGAGTAAGAGGGAGCAGTCTCGATGTAAACTGAAGCTGTTGTTCGGTACATTTAACTGACCTCTTCTCATAGACCCACAGTTGTTTATCATAGTCTCTCCAGGAAAGAAACACAATGCCTTCCAGCCTAAACTTGTTGACGTGAGTCTTGCAAGCGCTAGTAACATGGCTGGGGGAGGAGCCTAATAAGATAATTTTAAGGTGCACTTTCCTTCGGGAAAATGAAAGGGTCCCATTATGTCCACTGATGCTAATATCACAGCTAACCTTTATCAAACATACATACATATATCAAGTAAAGCAAGATAGTCTTTATATATATTCCTAAAAAGTGTTATTACAACAACGTTCTCTGAAACTACTGCTTAAGTCGAGCTTCGAAGGTAAAAACAGAAGACGCTTCAGCAATTTTTAGCTCCCCGAGTGGCGAAACAGAGTCATAATATATAATCTTGTCGGTTTAGTGTATTAAAACCCACCAACTGGTCAAAACCCTAAAAACAAATCTTGATAAAAACACAAACGGGAGTGTTGCGTAGAGCAAAAGGGTGTTGTCTGTCAAGGGCTCCACCTTAATATGGACGGAGCTTAGAGGCAGCTCTGCTGAGGTATAAAAGCTCAGCCACAGCTCGGAGTAGGCAGACACAATTCACAGAAATTCAGAAGGTTCGTGTTGTATCTGATAGCGTTTCAATATCTGTCGAAGGTAAGAGGTTTGGTCTTATTATTGTTCATTTTAAACGAGTAATTCTACAGAATAAGCGGTCCTGAATGGAATCTTTCTTCTTCCACGTTGCTGTGAGTCACACCGAAGGTTAACACGACTCAGGTTTTTCTTAGGTTTCTGTGTTGTTTAAAGCGTAGGTTATTTCATTTGTTTCTCGTTTTAGTGTATTTGAATAACCGGTTCAAATATTTAAACGTTGAATGGTTTTTAAGAAGACTTCCTCAAAAACAGAACTGGACTAATCCGGTTGTCCGAGTGGGCGACCGGCTGCTGATGCAAGAAACGGGCTGTTTCCCGTTTTGATGTCTATAGGGAATTATTTTTTAAAAAAAAAAAGTGTAAAAGATTGAAATGGTGAACACTGAAGTTGTGTTCGGTAATGTTTAGCTGTAATGAGGTTCTCATATGGTTCTTGGCTTGGATTTTAGTTTAGATTTGATGTGATGGTATCGCGCACAATTGGCTACAGTCCGAGTTTAATGGCCAGTTTACAGAGGATTAGGGAGGCTGTCTAGATTTAGGCGTTAACCCTCGGTTGGCCTGAGCAGTTGGTGGTAAAAAAAAAAGCTCTGCGTGATTAAATGTTATTTGTTCGTCTCAATGGAAGTAAGAATAGCAGTGATGTCACAATGCCTGATTTGCTGACGCAACAATGCTCTCTCTTACACGTGTCCCGGCTCCCTGGTCAACACGGCCTGTTGTCTGTGTTTCTTCTGCTTTAGGTGCAAGCGAGACAGCAGTTAACTCACGACAGCGGCAAAGATGACCAAAGACACCGAGGGGGACATGAAGGATGTGGAGCTTAACGAGGTGGATCTAGAGAAGCAGCCCATGACCGGTGGAGACACCGGAAATGGCGACGCAAACTCCCCGGTGACAGAGAAAAATGGCAGCGTGAAGGTGAAAATTCCTGATGAGAAAGAAACCAAGTTTACTGGCCTGTCCAAAGAGGAACTTCTGAAAGTTGCTGGAACTCCAGGGTATGTTCAATTTTAATGTGATGGCCTTGTTTCCTTCCCGCTAAATGTTAGAGTTGGACTTTTGTTTTTTAATCATTCATATTTTTTATTTTTTTATTTTTTTTTTTTTTTTATTCTCAGGTGGGTTAGAGCCCGGTGGGCACTGCTCATTCTATTCTGGCTCGGCTGGATTGGAATGCTTGTCGGCGCTGTTCTCATCATTGTCCAAGCGCCTCGATGCAAACCTCTTCCGGAAATGAACTGGTGGGATTATGGTGCACTATACCAGATCGGAGACATTAATTCGTTCACTGAGGATTCTGGGCTTGCAGGTGAGATTTAGAGGCAAAAGCTGTGAAAATAGTCTCTGGAAGTGGGTCTAGTTCAGTTACACTGAGTATGGCCTTTGCTTCAGGGATAGTTGTATTAAAACCACTTAAATGCAGTAGATAGCACAAACTCAGGGTCAAGCTTACGTTCTTACATGCCCAAATTCCCTTGTATCATGGCTTAGCCTCCATGTCGTTAAAGCAGTGAAGTTCTCTGAGTACTCTCATGCTAGTTTTGCATACACATTACCCTTTGCTTCTGTTTCTAAATTCAGCCTGTGATTTGTTCTGCTGTGTGATCTGTTTATTAGTGTCAAAACCTTGAAGTGGTTATATATTATTTAATAAGGAGAGTAGTGGGGTCCATATGCAGCATGCTGTTTACACATTTAGTAACTATATAGAGCACTAACCTATTTGCCTGCTGCCGGCTACCCCCAGGTTTGCAGAAGAAGATTGAATATGTGGGTAAACTGAAGGTAAAGGGTCTGATTATTGGTCCTATCCATGCGTCCACTCCTAACAAACCAGAAGACCTGAACTTGGAGGAGATCTCTTCTGATATTGGCAAGCTGGAAGACCTGAAGAAAGTTATTGAGGCAGCACACAAGAAGAGTGAGTTTTATTGTCTGTAGTTTGCTCAGGAATAACTTGAGTTTCTCAATAATTAGTGTTAACTATATCTTGCTAGGAAAAGTTAACTGCATATGCTGTTTAGTATATGTGATATTCATTTCCCTTTCCCCAGGTATCTCTGTGGTTTTGGACCTGACCCCTAACTATAAAGGATCAGACCCTTGGTTCTCCAATAGTAGTGTCACTCAAGTGGCAACCAAACTCCAGGTATGCTTTTCACCTTTTTGTTTTATTATGAGTAATGTTTTGATAGTGCCTCTTTCAGTTTATTGTAATATTGTTAATGGTGGTGATATCTTCCAGTCTGCCACTGATTATTGGCTGAAAAATGGAGTGGATGGAATCCTCCTTCATGGTGTTGAACGTATTGCCACTATGGACTCCGTTTGGATTAGCCTGAGAGAGACCATCAAGAATCACACTCAGGATGAAAAGAAAAGGTGAGTGCTAAATTTACGTTCAATCACAGTAGCTTCTACGTGTGTATTCTAAGTTGTTAATTACTGATCACTACGTTCATTAGTACATTGATGGATCAGGGCTGCTCTGCTACTGCAGATGTACTCTCTCAATGTTTAGTTACACCCATAACTTAGAACACTAGTCTTATGTTCATGTTTCTGACCACTTCAAGCCTGTTAAGGTGAGGTTCAGGTTACAATAGGAGTGGAAGTGAGCACTCCAGTAGGTCACTAGGTGGTGGGTTGGCTCCCCCTAGCGGTGTAATATTGGAAGTAGCTGATCCTATATATTGACCACGATTCACTTTATTCCAGGGTCCTAATTGGAGTTACCAGGGAATCATCTGTTGATGCGGTGAGCAAACAGTTAAACTCGACTCGTGTGGATCTGCTCCTTTCAGGAGTCCTGAGTCTGAAGTCTGGCACAGAGGCTGCTAAAGTTGTGGAACGTCTCTACTCCACCCACAACACTCAACTTGCATGGAATATTGGTGACCGTGTCAGAGGTCATCTGGCTTCCATAGTGAAGTCTGGACATGTGAAGCTCTGCCAGCTGCTGTTACTTACCCTACCGGGTACAGCTGTGTTCAACTATGGAGATGAAATTGGACTGGACGATAAGGTAAGAGTGTATATAAGGTGTATGATTTGAGAAAGGGGATTGGTGATGTTCTTTAAAGATGCTGACCATTGTTTTTGTCTTTTTCCCAAATTAGAGTAAAAAATACCCAGATATGATGTGGATAGGTGCCATGAATGAAACTGAGGTAATAAATAACTATAATGTATTATTTAAACATTTTAATTTCAAACTTTTTTTTAATGATTAAATCCCTAGTTTTTAGCAGAGGTGACGGTAACTATGCACTGTTTCTTACTTTTTTCAGGAGAAGAAACAGTTGACTTCTCTCGAGTCATTCTTCAAGTCTGTCAGCGAGTATAGGGTAAAGGAACGCTCCCTTCTGCATGGAGACTTCTTACTTCTGAACAGCTCCAGCAATGGCATGGCGTACATGCGCAAGTGGGACCAGAGCGAGCGCTACATAATTGCTTTGAACTTGGACCCTAAGGATTTTGTTACTCTGCAGCTGACTCAGCAAGAGCTTCCAGGGAAAGCTACTGTTGTTGTCAGTACTGATGCAGACCTGGCCCCTGATACTTCTGTTAATCTGGCAGAGCTTAGAGTGGGGCCACAACAGGCTGTAATGCTTAAATTTCCTTACACTCAATAAAAAGAAGCTATGCGTTTACACTTGAGTGTAAAGACCTTTAGATAGTAGAAAAAGTGCTGCTTGTTGGGCATTCTGTTACTTTTTCCTGATAAATGTTGTCAAAATGCACTGAAACATGCAGAATTGGATTAATTTGAACACAGTAAATATATATATATATATATATATGCAAGTGTGTACAAACCAGTCAAAGGAATGTTATTTTATGCTGAGGCCAACTTTTAAATTTTTTTCTACTTTTTAAAAATACTGTTACTTGGACCACATTCCGTTAAAAAGTTTCAGCCTGTGTAAGAATTTAGTGGCTGTAATGGTTATTTTTTGTGAATGTTTTCAATTCACCCTCCCTATTTGTTCTGTCTGTAATTATGGAACAAAAACACTGCATGAAAACAGCTCCCCAAGAGGAGCATGAAAAAATAAAGGTGGAAGAGCATTCATGATGGCTGTTTGTCTTGTCTGTTTGGCATTCAGATGGGATTTCCTAGATAGATAGATTAAAACTTTATTAATCCCTCAGGAAGATTCCTCCGGGAAATTCAGTTTCTAGCAGCAGCAGTACACTGGCATAGTTGTACAGTTATAAATGAAAAAGAAAAAAAAAATACAAGAAAGGCTGTCTGAAGTGATGTAAGAAATGAATAATAAGAAAAAGAATATAAAATATTTTTAAAATGTCTAAAAAATAGCAGTCACAGAGACAGAGTAATGATAAATAGTTGTGGGATGATAGCAAATATAAGTAATTATTGCATGGGTTACTTCTGCAGTCGTGTGCAATAAACCTGTGCAATAATTACTTATTTTTGCTATCATCCCACAACTATATAGTATAATGTGTAACTGAGACATGGCAGAATGCCCTTCCAAACAAGAGTGCTATCTTTGTGCAGGTCAACTGGATGGATCTAGAGTGTCTCTGGGGATCTTTATTTAGAACAATTCATTATGCATTGGGAGTGCTCAGTCTTACCTGGATATTTTAATACTTATGAAATATTAAGCCACCACTCAAGTTCAGCATATGGGTAGCTGCCAAAAATAGAATAGCAGTAGACCTTATATAATATAAAGGAGAGATTATGTTCATTTATACTCTGAGTAGACAATTTGTGCATAGTGACAGATGGGCTACAGTTAGTAATTACACACCAACAAAATGCACCCATGTCATTTGATGAGAAGTAGGAGTAACAAGAAAGTGAAGTCCATGTATTTCACTTTCTTTTCTACAATACGAGTGTGGGCATTCATATATGAGGTCCAAGCCGTGATAGGATTAGAAACCACGTTCTCATGTAGCAGCAGGTAAAATGATCCATTCTAGTAGCTGTTATATGGAAGACTGCACCTGCTGCTGCAGTGAGGGGAGTTAAGTGTGCTAAATTACATGTAGGAAAATGAGACTGGAACCTGACACCTGACTGACTACAAGGTGTTAAAACAACGTCCATTTGTAAACTTCCTCTGGTGTACGACTAATACTTCATGTAACATGCTGGGCAGTGGACCCATGACAAGGTCTGGGTCTATTTTTCCCACCTGTGCCACTTAGACAGCGCTTCAAGCAGCCTAATGTACGCATTATGAAAACGACACTCAACTCTTCGACCTGTTGGGACGGTCCCTGCCTGTGTCTTTAAGAGATCAGCATGTTACATCCTCCTTGCGAGGACTCCCTGACGCATTGCAGGTGGCTGAACACCAATCCTGTCAGTCTGTTTGGGTCAGCTGACTCGCCGTCGCTCTGCTACAAACTCCCCGGCCGACCCGTTCAAACTTGGAGGAAAGCCTCGCAAGCCCTTTGGAAGCGGCGGCTGTAGAGCTATTGCAGATTGATAGAAACGCAAACACCAAAAAAAAAAAAAAAAATTCTGCGTTGCACACAAGCCGAGGTGGCTGGGACACCTCGGTGTGTTGAGGATTTTTGCAGCGCTGTGGCGCAGGGACACATTGGAGACTGTTTGGTTGTTAGGGAGTGCGACGTCCCGCTTTTGGCCGAACAACCGAAGCGGAGTGATCTCGATATTTGGGCGCACACAGCCGCTGAGCCACGAGAGCAGCGTTGTGAGCATCGGCCGGCGGAGCACAGAGTATCTACCGACAGAAAACTACAACTTTCTTCATCTTAAACTGCAAAATGGTGGGTGCGTTAGTAGTGCGCACATTTCAGATATTTTACGTTTTGATTGACGCCTAAAATATCAGGTTAAGTGATGCGTAGTGAAGTGAATGGGCTAGCCGGTCAGCTAGCTAACAATTGAATCGCATGGCTAGCTAGGCGCCTAAAAACTCTCAGTCAGACGGACACTAATTCGGCTCTGAGATGAAGAGCCTAGCCGTTGTTTTGCTTTTATATTTGCTTAAAAGCATAGTGGTAGTCGATTGATCTCAACGTATAAATGAAGTCACACTCATTAATTTGTGGATGACACGCAGGCCTAACGCAGTACGATCGATACGATGCAGTTAACCTGCTGTCACTCCGAGTTGTCAACTAAACCTAATCTATATCGCCAAAAAAGCCAAGCGTAAAGTTGGCGTCATCGTTATTGAAAGCATTTGGCTAGCCGTCTAGTGTTACACCCCATCACCAGGCTAGTGGAGCACTCATTTCTCTGTCCGTTCTTGAGACTGGTGACAAAAATGATTCTGTACTTCCTAAGAACGAACCAGCAAAGTAGAACAACCCTTCGCTTGCACACTGATTTTGTTTGTTTGTCCAGTCTGCTGATTTTATGGAAACAAGTGCTGAGAACATATTTAACATGTATTTGGCTCTCAACAGGCTGATCAGCTAACTGAGGAACAAATTGCTGGTAATTTAACATATTTTGATCATTGTTCATTATCAGTGCATATTCCACAAGCTTTACATGATTGATTAAGCATTCCTTCTTGTTTGTATACTTAGAATTCAAGGAGGCATTCTCGCTGTTTGATAAAGATGGTGATGGCACTATTACCACCAAAGAGTTGGGGACTGTTATGCGGTCTCTAGGGCAGAACCCTACAGAGGCAGAGCTTCAGGATATGATCAATGAAGTTGATGCTGATGGTGAGGGGAGGGTTACTTGCACAATTTTGTAAAAATACATGGATGTTCATAAACTATTCTGTAACTGATTGTCTGATGATTTTTACTCAAAGGTAATGGAACGATTGATTTCCCTGAGTTTCTCACGATGATGGCAAGAAAGATGAAGGACACAGACAGTGAGGAGGAAATTAGAGAAGCCTTCAGAGTTTTTGACAAGGTAATGAAGAGGGTTTTCATTTCAGGTAGTCGTAATCCACAGTTACTGTTCTTGGTGTATTTTTAGGTGTGTTCTAGTACAATAACAAACATTTAAATGTTTGATGTTTGGCATGTATCTGCTTTAGCCACTGTCTTAATTTTTGTTTCTCCTTGTACAGGATGGAAATGGCTACATCAGTGCTGCAGAACTGCGTCATGTCATGACAAACCTGGGTGAAAAGCTAACAGATGAGGAGGTAGATGAGATGATTCGAGAGGCAGATATTGATGGTGACGGCCAGGTCAACTATGAAGGTTGGTTTTCAGAAGTCTCCACAAAGTTGGAGAAATAATCAAAGAATAGCCACAAGATACCATAATATGTGATTTTTAATTCTGAAATTCTAATAAGTGTAGTAGTTTTGATGAGTGTTTGGTTCTGATTGTGCTAACATGTAGCTGGCACTTTATATTTTAATTAAGCACAAGACTTTATGCGCATGCAGTCAGGGTTTCAAATGTATTAGTAATGTTACATGTTACTAAACAATGCATTTAATATTGAAATTTACATTAAAATGAAAGTTTTACATTACATTAAAATTGCAACTTTGTTGATCAATAGATGTTAAAGGACTCTGGACACTATGCAACATGTAACACATCTAATTGTATTGTGTTAATGTTGTTGGAAGTTTTACAGTTTTAATTCTCGTTCTAGTGGTTTAAAAAAGTGCATTACCTTATCAGGCCAAAACCCAGGAGAACAGCAGTCTCATTAATTTCTGTCATTTTCAGAGTTTGTCCAGATGATGACTGCAAAGTAAAACTGGAAATCCAAAAGACTACAGCAGACCAAACAGTGGGCGGCACTCTCACTGTCAGAATTCAACAAGCATTCACAGCCATTTTTTACTGCTTTCCATTAGTTGGTTCTTCTCTCTCCTTTCTTCTGTCCCTCAGTTGAACTCTCCTCTGCTTTGCCTTTTATAAAACATTTTCAAATTGTCAATTCATTTTTCTTGTCTTCACCCATTCTTTTATTATATTATTAATTATAACAATATTGGTTTTCAAGAAAAAAATCAATGAACTATTTACATATACACTAAGTTATGAAACATACATATGATAGTGATGATGACAATGTAATACATGTATCAATATTTTAAAGATTATATAACAAATGGCAAAGAGCAATGCATGCTTTATTTTGTTTGGAATGTTTCTGTGCTTCTCTGCTTGCCTCTTTTTTCTAACTTGCTAGCTCTCCTTTAATTGCATGTTTCTCATGCAACCTCTGCTCAGTGGTCTTAGAACTGTATGGTGAACAACCATTCTTGGATATCAGGGGCTTTTGATGACAAAAATGGTCCAAAAATGTACACATACTGTTAGTCTAATAGCTGCAGTTTGGTATGGGGGTGTGTCTGTAGTAACTACCCAGAACAGATGCTGAGAAGTAGAGGAAATGTTCTTTAGGTCTGACAGAGGGTAGTTCAGAAGTGAATAGGGGACCGGTGTTTCCTAGGAACTGTACTATGTACGTACATGTTCTTTTCTGAAGGAAGAGGACATGAACAACAGGTTTTGGTCCTAAACGCATGTTTCTGTAAGAAGCCCTATCATTCCTGTCACAAGCAAATGCCATCAGTCTGTTTTAGATTAGAGAGGGTTAGTGGGTCTTATCGGAGAGGATTTCCCAGTTGTCCAAATGTTTTTCTACAGACTGAATTTTGTTGTTTGGAGCGCTTGCGGTGTGAAGTTTCGTACTGAAGATGTAGAATAATTTTCATGTCAACATATGTTCTTATATTTTGATGCTTCACTGTGTCCAACTGTCATGTAGCTTACTCAGTGGACCATTTCTGGATTTTGAGAGGGAAATTAAACTTATGTTTGAGCCATGTTCATGATTCTTCCTGCAGGGTATTACATTCGTATAAATCTTGTCTCTGGGGGTAAAAAGCTTGAAAGTAGTTCAGCATTGGTTATGTTTGCAGGTGAGGTTGCATTTTCTCTTTCTCTGCTCAACCATTATGTGCTTAGAGGACCTCTACAATGTTACAGCGTTAGAGGCTATATAACTTGCAAAATGTTCCTAAAACTAGCTTGGTTTTAAGAAAAAAAAAAACAAAAGCAAATGTTAGGAGTAGATTTGAGTGTGCTATGAATACGGTTAACTAGAGAGTACCTGCAAGAAGAATCATGTACTATACTTGTAATGTTGCATCCTCTATACTAACTTTTTTCTATTGTTATAAATGTATTTTTTTGTCATTTAACAATCTTATTCTAAGGGCTTTTTTTCCGGAGAGCTGAAAAGCTTAATGTTGGACTGAATAGGAATTTCAAAAAAGATTCTTTGGTTTAGTCCAACACAAGGCCTGATCTCTGGAAAAGCACCCCTTCTTTTTCCTGCTCATTTAGGGAAGGTTAAGTTATGCGTACCATTGCAGAACTGTTATTCTTGCTAAATAAAGTTCTGGGACTTGTGTTTCTATATTTAAGGCTCTGGTGTTTATTTTTATCTCCAACAGAGCACAGTGTCTTGCTGTAATCATGTGAACTGTAAATTATGATTGGCAGTGTATGTTATTGTACATGTTCATAAGAGATCCTCATGCTCACACCTTGCACAGTAAGGAGCCCTTAATCTAATGTGGTAATGTGGTGGATGTTTTGCTTGGTCTGCATTCCCTGGCCTTAAAACACCTGAAAGCTTAAACCCTTATGAAATGAGACTTCTGCTCAGGGTGCTCAATCTATGAGTTAACCATGACTAGTGTGGCTGAATGTGAAGCCTCCACAGAACCCGCACACATGAACAGTATACTTCAGGTAAAAGCCATGAGCTTGACTCGCGTCCCACACAGTGCACTACGAAGGGAGTAGAGAGCCATATCGGATATAGCGTAGCAGGAAAGAGCGAGTTTGACCCCGCCCATCTGGTAGGAAGCTGTCCAATAGCATGTAACGTACAGATCGTTTTGAGTGACGGGTAAAGAGACGAGTCATGTAACGCCACTGTCGTAATCAACCAATAAAGACAATGACAAGTGGCTTGTAGGGTGGAGCTTGTGATCGAATTCAGTGGCCAATAGATAAGCGCCATACAGGCGGGTGGGTAACTGATTCAAGAAAAAGTACTTGCTTGGGGATGCATGTAATAATCATAGACGGCTCCCAATTACTTTAAGTACTCAGTGTTACTATCCTTGGACTCACGTCGACAATAAATATTACGCCATCCTAATAAGGGAGGCTTGGTGCTGCCTTGGCGGGCACAGCCGCAGAGAAAGGCCTTGGTGCAGGTTTAACTGATTAAACACTGACATTTCAGCCGCCTTTTTGGCGTACAGTCCGTATTCACAGAAAAGTTGCGCACAGGGGACGGGTCTGGACTTCTCAGTCGGACCTTTCTCGATCTTTAAGCAGACCAGTCCAGGCGCGTCATTTTCACCACAGGAGGAAAAAAGGTAAGCCTCCCTCCATCTGAGTACATTAATCAGGCTGCTGTTGTCTGCTTTTTTAGCAAAGAAAATGACGATGTTCGCAGCATACGAACTTCCCCTCACACTCAACGAGGTCCAACACTATGGGTTCAGTGTTTAAAGAGCTGTTGGCCGGCCTCTTGCTCTTCATGATCACTGCCTACTTCCAGACACTGTCCAAACTTGTCTGGCTCGCACCAGCCTTTCACACGGGGTCTGAACCAAAAAGCGGTAGGACCCTCAGCCCCGTTATCACATGAAGGCAAAGTAACCTCAGACAGTGCAGAGAGCTTCACAGCAGACCTGCCCTTAGGTCTTCCACTGCTGAGTGAATGGCCGACCTTTTTATACACGAGTTTTCTTTCCCTGACGGAGCAGAGCTGTTTTCGCATCCTGGACAAAGTTTTTGCTCTAGTATTTGACGGTGCATGCCACTGACTAGCCAACTAGCCAGTGTGGCGATGTTTATAAATTAATTAATTAATTAGACTCGGAGAGGAGGAGTCAGTGCAAAATCGAGAAACTTATCAGGACTTTATGTGTATATATTTTTTTTTGCCTGGGTAAAATGTATTTGCTTTCTTTAGATAATATTGTTTGAGGTGTGAGCACGTGACATTATAACTTTAGGTCAAAGTTCAGAATACTCATTAAATGTCTTGAAAGGTTAATCTTAAAATATCATTTATGTTTGTGGATAATCTGCTATTATTCATTTTTATGATGTTTGATCAGATGTTTATGAGGTCATCACGTCAGTTGTCACCCGCAGGCCATTCCTGTTGACAGTTGCAGCAGCCCGTATTTACTGAAAATACAAAATTGCTACTGTTGTCTTCTTTCAGCGTGACGGGATGGATGACCAAGCTTACAGTCATGCAGGTTTGATGTAGCCAGGTTGGGGTGCTAGAATTTTCTAAGACATTTTTACTCAAAAGTTCCATATAGGTGTTCATTTGTGCCTCCTGCATGAAGGCTGCACTTTGATGATGCCAGTTCATGCCTATAAAGTTCATGGTCCTACCTCTGAAACACTTATAATGCTGGTGTAAAAGGACTTTGACGTTGACTTTCTTAAGCATTTTGTGACTGCGTGACATTAACTCCATTAAAGATTTTTGTACATTGTCAAAAGACACAAAACTTTTTGTTGAGCTTTGAAGAATGTAATTTTTAGTACTGTATCTTGGACACTGTTCTCTCTTTCTATTAATTGTTTTCAGTTGCAAAAGTTGCAAGCTCAATTTGTTGAAGAGCACTAAGTTTGACTTCTTTAGCAGGGTGGGGAAGTGCCTGTATTAGATGGTGAGAACACATCTGTTTGCCATTACCTCAGAAAATAGTTCTTGAAAATGAGTGAAGCAAAAGCCTTTTGGGACATGCTTGAGCTAACATAGTCACAACTTGTCCTATAATCAGAAGCACAAACTGCTTACTGTAATTAAATGTTCAGTGAAATTGGAGCTGGTTAAATCTGCTCTCTTGATTTGGACTTGAGAAAGCAACAGCTTAGTCAGTACTTCACTGCTGACTGATGGCTTGTGAAGCCCAGCAGGTGCCAGATAATATGATACTTAAAGAAACTTGATGACTCTTGTGTGAGTCAGAGCCAGATGTGGCATTACTAGAGACAGCATGATGCCATTTTTGTTTTCAGATACAGGTACTGAAACCTTGTGTTTCGGCACTGGCACTCTGAGTTTTCCACCACTTTTCACTTAAATTGAAAAAAATAAAAAAAACAAAGCAAAAAGGAAATAAAAAATCTTAACATTCAAAATAAAGCTTTTGTAATTCTAAAATAACATAGCTTGCATCAGGATACTGTTCTCCAATCAAGTACTGGATCAGAGGGATCTCTAGGCATTAGAACCCGAGTAGAATAAGAGGCAAAAAGCTATCATGCAGAAAACACTTCAAATATACTCAAGTTGGAGGAAATTCTTTTATGGACAGGTTCTTTGCACATGTTACTCACACTTTAGTTTGCCTATGATGAGAATTGCAGGCTTAAATTTCACGTTTGTGAGGTGTTTGTCAAGTGTGCTAGCACTGAAACATGAGACTATAGATGGTTGGGTTAAACTATCCAAGCCACCAGAGGTGCCTCCCAGCTCTAGAGAGCCATTCTTATTTTCACCACCAAACCACACAGTCCTCATGGCGGTGCCTCATTGTATTTGTGAGCCTGATTTTTCTGGTGGAATGTTCTCAAAAAATGTAGTTTTCTCTCCACACCTCAGCAAACATTCACACTGCCTGAATTTCCTATCACTGAACGTGGCTGTCCTGCTTTCAGCTTTCATTCACTTTGCATGTTCTGTTCATCCTGAGGTTTCATTTTTGCATGTTGGGGCAACACAGTTGGTGTATTGTTGCTCTGCTTGCGGAATGCGATCCTTACCAAGGGAGAGAAGAGAACAGAAAACTGGGCCATTCACAGAGACTGGCAGACACAGGAGCAGAATGAAATCGGACACCTTAAGTACACTGTGATTTAAAATGGGTACACTAATAAAAGGAAAGAAAGTATAAAGAATTTTGTTGTTGTAATGCTGTTACCCATTTTGCTTTTTTCCAAGGCCTTCTTTATCTGACATCAAAACAGCAGGACCTTTGAACATAAATGTATTCGATATTTGCTTTTGCTATTGTTTCCTTATACCCCAGCATCTGTCTGGCTTCTGTCTTTAAACGTAGAGAATTTTATTCACAGTCAAAAGTTTTGAGACTGCTGAATGTATGTGTTCCCTAAACTTAAGGGTCTAAAGGCTTTAACTTAAATGCTTAAAATTTGTTTCTGCAAGTAGTAGGAATAGTTAAATTGATGCTTTTTGCATATATTTATTAACAAAACAGCAATTGTTATGTAAAAAACTTTCAGCAAGTTTCAGCATGTATGGAACTTCTCCCTCACTGTTGGAAAAACATTTGTTAATACTTTTGTGAAGAGTTGGCAATACTGACCAGCTCCATGTTTCATTTAAAAGACAGAAGAGTTAGTCCTTTTGGTGAATTTAGTGCAGTGAATAGGTGTGAAACACTGAGTAATAATAATTTGTATTTATAGTTTTGTTCTTGTCGTTGCTTATTCTTGTCCATTTTTCCTGCTTTCAACACTTTAACTTCAAGAACGGACTGTTCATTTGCTGTCTAATATATCTCACCTCCTGAAAGGGGCCATTGTAACAAGATAATCAGTGTTATTCACTTTATCTGTCAGTGGTATCAGTGTTCTAGGTGATCAGTGGGCATTTCATGTTACCTGAGAATAACTTTAGTCTCTGCAACTCATTGTGTTTGTGTGTACGATAAGAAAACAGTCTGACCTTGGCCGTGCTTTGTTCTGTTCTTTATTCTGTAAAAGAATGGTTCCAGTTTGGTGTGTGTGTGACTGTAGGTGGAATTTAGGTAATAGAGATGGACTGAAAACAGACACATCATGCATATTTCTAGTATAATAGTAAGAGGTTTATTTATGGCATTCATATGCCATAATTAAATATATATATTTTTTTTTTATCAGGGCTAGGTCTATTGCACTTTTTTTTCAGTTCCGACCCTGCCAGTACTGACACAGATTCCAATACAAGATCTATTTTACATTGTTACTGCTGTTAGCATTGTGTTTAAAGTTACATAATGTAAAAAATAAACCACACAGCACATCTTATTAAAAGATACAAAAATATACAAATGTATTGAATGTAAATGCATTGTTCCCTCCATCTTTTCCATCTCTTGTGTGAGGGCAGTCTTGTCGTGCTTGGCAGTTGGTTCACCCGTGAAGTATCTGACAAAAATAAGCTGAGTACAAAACATTCCAGCACCAGTCAATTATGGCTAAAATAGGTTTAATAAAATCAGTAAATAAGCGTTTAGCTTTGGTTTTGCAACCCGTATCCAACATTAAGGCATAAATAGTTTTTATTTTATTAATAAAAATTTCTCACCTGTCTTTGCATTGAGGGTCCAGTATCATCTGTCAGCAGCTTGGAGGAGTGTATTTTAATTGTTCTGACGTCACTATCAGTATTATTCTCCTTGTAAAGCAGATGTTTTAAGACGGTGGTGGCTGGGATTACATCAGCTGTAGTGGAGGTTGCTGATCTGATGTTCTTGTTTAATTTCTCAAAGAGCTCCTGCACTGTCAGTTTTTTCCAATAATGCCCACTTGTTGGCCGACAGCGTTATAGACAGGCTGTGATCAGCAGTGGAGGTGCTGATAGGTGCAGAGGGCTCGCTTCTGTTCAAGTAGACTTTAAATCATGTAGAAGGAACTGTTCCACCTTGTCTTGATGGGTGTAGACAATTTGTAGTCATTTTCAGTTCAGTCTAGATGTCCTCCAAGCTAGACTGCAAGTTGCGAGTATTTTAACATGTCCCATGATCTTTCTAACATTTGCTATGGCAACGCTAACACAGCGGAGTGAAATAAGCACCTTGTGCAGTGTGTGAGCAAAACGACTCAAGCTAGGTAATGCCATTTCTTACATAGCCTTCTTCATATTACTCTTGTTGTCTCACAGAATCATATGCACTTTAGCCAGTGGGATCTTCCAGTCACTAGGCATATCTGTAATGGAGACTGCAAAGGAACTGCTGGTGTGTGACCACCTGCACATTTTGACCTGAAGCACCACACTTTGCAAATGCGTATGTGTCCTCGTTTGCCCACTGCACAGTGAGACTTATGAGAGACATTGGGCTCACACGGCTTTAACATCTTTTAACTGTGCTGCTAACACTCTGTTGTATAGCTCAGGTATAGCAGTCTCTGAATTGTAATCTGACATTTTCCAGTACAGATAGTGGTTGGTGAATGAGTATAACAAAGTTGAGCGACTCCTCTGTAATTCCTTTAACCTTTGGGTTTTTTGCTGGATGTTTTTATCGCATTTCTGGAAAGCATCGGTGAGAGTTTGCTGCCTGGTGGTGTCATCTTCTGTTGGCTTTCATGACCTCCTAGTACTCCCGAAACCTTTGCATGTGCTTGATTAAATTGGTTGTGGGGTACGATGCAGCCATATTCCATCCCTTGGCACGCTGGCTTTACACACATTACAAGTAGAGGTTTTGCTTTTTTTTTATTTTTTTTTTAATTATAAACATTTCCAGGCTAAAATATCTCCTAACAAATGGCATTTTCGTCAAACCAACAGCTAATGTTACTTCCTCACTGAAGTTGCCACAAGTTCATGATAAGATGAATGGAATGGAATCTGGATTGGTAAGTGGATTGGCCCTTTCTGTCCAATATCCGAGAAGGTCAATTATAGGATCCTCTCTTTACCCTGTACAATTAAATAGGACTTTTGTTGCTTTGTCTTTTAAACTGATTTATAAATGAGCTCTGATCTGATTGGCTGTGTTGAGCTTTATGCACAAAGTCGCCCAGGCCAAACAGCTCCTTATAACTTCTATGTGTATTATTAACTATTTAGTAACTATGCATATTATTAGGCAAACATGCTGTAGGTGTATATTTATGTGTATTGTTTTTTTGTGACCTAACAGAGAGAATGAAATCAAAACAGGCTGTTTTTGTGGCTTAGTTTCCATACATAGGTTGTATAGACTGGAAAGTGATGAATGGTTCGAAGGATTCAGACAGAGTACATCACACCTTTTTTATTAAGAAAAAAAATGAAATAAACTATGTAAGTCCTCTTTAATAGCTATGTGTTTTGAAGCTCTTTCTGCGCTGCATTGTCAGTTTATTTGCTTTAATTCAGTAGTTACTAGACCTTTGATCTAGCTTTTGCTGTTCATTCAGGTGTGCCATTTTTTTTTTTTTTTTTTTTTTTTTGCTTTGTTGCTCTCCTTCTTTTTTTAAGTCTGATCAGCATGATCCTGTAGTTATAGCACAGTGATATATTTTAGTAAAAATGCCTGCTCATTTCACAGTTTTGGTAATTGGTATGTAAGATTTTACAACTCTTGGGAATGTCTTGGGAATGAGTTTTGAACTACATGGGGATTTTATTCATATCCTGTCCCTTGGTTTTTATACCCCAGTTGTTTGTCGACCTCTTTCAACCCCTCATGTGCACTATTGCTTTATCTTATCAGCAATTAGGCAGTGGTCATGCACTTGCAGAGACTGCAGGGTAGCTAATCTCTACTCACTGATCCTAACACTTAACTGTTAACACTTTCTTATCTTAAACTTTCCCTTCCCCTATTTCACCCCACTCTTTTCTTTCTTTCATTTTTCTTTCTCTCTCTCCTTCTCTCTCTCTCTCTCCTTCTCTCTCTCTCTTTCTCTTTCTCTCTAGATGCTGTTAAAGTTAGGAGGGATGCGTGCTGCTCTGGGTGTGCTGGCAGTCCGGAGGGCATGCTGTCAGATGCGCTCCGCTCACACTTCTCCACAAGCACTCGAGTACAAGCCTATTAAAAAGGTCATGGTGGCAAACAGAGGTAAGTATAACAATCGAATAACGATCCTGACACAATTCTCCACAATGTAAAAAAACAGCACACATCTGCTTTTTGAATAAGAATGGCTGAATTCTTTTTCTCTAACAGCAGCAAACAGTCAAATTTATACGATTTTCCACTCACCCTGCTCTTGCCAGGAAATGTTTGAACAGCCAGGAAATGTTTGAACAAAACTTCACCACTTCAGGCAACCATTTCAGACAACACCAGGGCTGGTATTCATGAAGCAGTCATAAGGAGGACTGATCTTGGGTCAGATTCCTCTGTATTTGTGATGGTCGTTTTCACAAAAAACAATTCTAGATCAGCACTTCTACTCTTGAGGCTGTTTGTGAAAACAGACTCTGTAAAGAATGATTGTTGACTTCTAGATGTAGTATTACCAGGGCTGAGAAGCAGTGAGAAGTTTTTAATCTGGCATGAGTTCACTGTTGTTCCTTTTTTTTTTTTTTTGGGGAGAGGGAGGGGAAAAAAAAAAAAAAAGGACTGCCCCATAGCAGGACTGCCCCCTGTTTCATGAAGTAAGCAAGAGGGTTTTGTTTAAAATACATGTAAAAATAGTTTCTATAAAATATGTATCATGTCTTAATGGCATGATACACAGATTTGACTAGAAGCTGGGTAGCTTTTAATTTTCTGTGAATGACCTATGTTGTGCTGAGATAAACTGGGTCATGAGATTGATGAATGCATTGTCTTAGAATCCTGAACTGAATCATCAACTGAATGCATTTTTACCCCCAAGGAATGTCTTCTACCTTACTTTTGTTACAGCATGAACGTTTTAACCTCATAAAGTTTTAATATTCATTTTATTTCATTGTATAACATTTCTCTGTAAACCCTGTAAATGTAAATCAGGGGTGTCCAAACTTTTCGCAAAGAGGGCCAAATTAGATAAAGTGAAGATGCCCGAGGGCCAATAGTTCCTTCTGACATTTTTTTAACCACAAAAGTTACATGAAAATACACAGTTATAAAACAATTTTCATTGTCACAAGTACTTTTATTTTTCAAATGGCAATGTAACCAAATATAAGCCACTCAGGCCAACGTGAACAACTCTAAAAACACAATTCTGCCTTTATTCATATCTGGAGAGTCAGATAACACTGAACAAACTGTATAGAATACCTTAAATTTCCATGAGTTTGATAAATATCTTTGCCTCATGAATAGTTTAAACAGGAGTTATAAGTAATGCAAAGTGGTCTATTATCATTAAAGTTTAAAACAAGTGAATTCTGCCCTTGTCTTTTACAAGATCTTTCAGAAAGCAATAGTTTGTCACATCTACATGTACATAACATCAACACTTATAACCAAATATTATTCAAGAGTTTAATAAAATAAGTGCCATAAGTCCAAGTTCATTAGTGTGCCTTAGACTTTTCACTGTTAATAGTGACAGATGTTACCGTTCAAAACACTCCATTTCAGATTGATCAAGGAACAGACAACTTGCTGACACTAATGAGAAGGGTGATACTGAGGGTTTGCGGCTCGGATGCAGAGCCAGATGGCCTTAGAAAGGTGCTGCCACCGTGTGGTGAAAGGAGGAATTACATTTTTGAGTTTTATTTACTCTGACGGAGCTAGCGAGCCATAAATAATACATTATAAGACCGAAGCAGCGGGCCGTTTGAAATCTGACAGCGGGCCGTGATTGGCCCGCGGGCCGGACTTTGGACATGCCTGATGTAAATGTAAACATTATTTTCCCCAGTGAACAAACACACAGAATTATTTTTCTGCAGGAGAGATTGCTATACGGGTGTTCCGGGCATGTACAGAGCTGGGGATCCGGACAGTGGCTGTATACTCGGAGCAGGACACAGGACAGATGCACAGGCAGAAGGCAGATGAGGCCTACCTTATAGGCCGGGGCCTCCCCCCCGTCGCTGCATACCTCCACATACCTGATATCATCAAAGTGGCCAAGGTCAGAGTAGCTGAATGTTTGGTTTGCTTTTATCTGTCTGTAGGAGAAGGGTTAAAATGGAAAGAATGGTTAAAACAGTAGCTTGGATGAAAAATCAAAGTTGTGTAGTTTTCCCCCTCACTTCAAATGTAATCAAATGATCTGAAGATGGGATCAGTGTTTTAAAATCAACCCTTTAATTTTACAATGCAAGTCTAATGTAGCTTTTATACCAAAAATACTATATTAAGTTAAGTAATCTTACACATATCTGTTTGTGTAATGTATAAATATGGACAAAAATATTATATTGTATACCTAAAATGAACACCCTAAATTGTGAATTTGACTGCAGTTTTATAGACACTAGTATTTCATACGGTCGACTGCTAATTGTTGAGATATAAGCTTTTATGACTTATTGTTTTGATGTCTTGGCATATTCATTATTCATATATCTTGTGTGAGTGGCTACTACATTAAGGGAGACTGTGTGATGGGCTACATTTGCGGCATAGGGAAAACTTCATGAAATTTATTTCTCATTAAATTATTACTTAAATGGCTAAGGGGGGGGGGGGTTTAAGGTCTGTGAGCTGGTCTCTTGGAAGTTTTTAAATCTATGATATCAAACTTGGCATGATGTGGTTTTTCATCACGGATTGTCAAAAGTCATAAGTGCTTCTGACCCATGTAACATTCACATGATTGAGAAGTAGTTCAGGCTTTAAAGCTTATACAACCCAATATACATGATACTCGTGAAAGTTTCTGAGATAAAGAATGCAATCGTGTACGTGTGTGTGTGTACGTGTGTGTGTGTACGTGTGTGTGTATGTGTATGTGTATGTGGACTCCTGACATGGGGTGGTTTTCCTGCACAAGTTAACCTGTCTGGAACTTAATTAGTTTGTCAGTCATGTCTATAACAAAGAAAAAGAGCTTGGCTCTGTTAACCTCAGGCATAGGTGTCTCAGTCGTGGAATGAGAGGTGATGAGTGTTTGGTGTCTGACCCATTGATGGAATCTGAGCAATCTGCTTGTCTCAAGTGATTCATTGTAATGACTCAGGCTAGATTTTTAGCCAAACTTTGGCTGCAATGGTCAATAGATGATCCAGTGGAGGGAGGTGAATGTTTTTTTCTGACTTTAGCAGAAGCATTCTGCTTCTTATGCCAATTTTCTGTTTACTTATTGCTACTTTGTATTAAATCTGTGCAATACATTGTTTTATAGTCCATATACAGTATTGGCTTTTGTCACACTAATACAGAAGAAGGTTTCAGTATGTAAATATTTGACCACTTAATTAGCAATGTCCCAATCAAGTTTTTTTGCCTCTTGATTTGATGTGGGTTTAATTATGGGTATCAGTTGAGGTATTTGTGCTTTCATGGATAGTACTGCTCCATAATTTAGGGAAAATATATTTTTTAGTTTGTGTGAAATGTGACATTATTTATTGTTTTTTTTGCATACTTAAGACCATTTTATTGCGTGCTTAATATTGGCTTTTGATCCAGTTGATTGACTTCACTTAATGATTTGGCCAGAGAGGACTTCAGTGTTCTGCAGTGAAATTGCTTAATTTTTGATATGACGTGAATAAATATAATTGACGTCATAACAAAAGGTTGCATCTCCGAAAAGGTAATTTTATGGAAGATATAGGGGAAATGATTCATATCGTCGTCTCTTCAAAAGTTTGCCAGTATACTGCATTGAAATACCGTAATGCAGTCTCACCGTGTATTGTTTGTCTGGGCGCCACTGTAGTAGTTCCAAATTGATGTATTTGTGTGCATTTTCTTCAGGAGAATAATGTGGACGCTATCCACCCTGGCTACGGCTTCCTTTCTGAGCGGGCTGAATTTGCCCAGGCCTGTGCTGATGCAGGTGTGCGCTTCATTGGCCCTGCCCCTGAAGTCGTCCGCAAGATGGGGGACAAAGTGGAGGCTCGTGCCATCGCTATCCGTGCTGGTAGGCTAAAGCTTAGCTTCTGCCTTGTCACTGTGTATGATAATAGGGGCTGTGGGGGCATCTTGGTCTGTTAAGATAAACCTGCCTGACTTCAGATATGTAAATAGTGTAGTTATAAATGCACCGATGAGCTGTTTCAGTTCTGGTTCTAGAGTGCACTAGTCCAGCACATTTTGGTATAATCTCATAATGACCTTATACGAACTTCATTCTTTCTAGCAATCAGTAGCTTGTAATCACTGTTGTAGAAACCTGTGAAAGACATTTTGGATTTAGTATCCAAAATGAGGAACAATAGATGATGACTAAGAAAACTGTGGAACATTAGAATTTTAAACTGTAACAAAAATATTACCCGATAATTGCCTTGTATTTGAAATCTCAGGTAGATAATATATCAGGAAATGAGTAGATAATTACACTACATTATATATCAATTAATAACCTTTTAGTGTTCCCAAAAACGTTTGTTGAGTTTTGTTTCACTATTTTGTTGGGGTGGACATCACGGCAACATACTTGACAACATTTAAATGATACAATAAACATATTGTGGAATATGTGTTTCACACCGTTGAGAGTGACATCCAGTAAAGACATGTTAGGGTTTCTTGAACTACTGACATCAGGATTTCCCAATCTCTTGACAATAAACAGACATCTACTCCACATGGAAGTCTCTTCTAATTCTCTAGTTAATGACTCCTGCAGTTGTTCGAGTACTGACAATACTTAGGAAAGCTTAATATGACACAAATTAACATGATAATTGTCATATTGTCCAACCTTAGTTCTTTAGTTCTGATTTAGTTTATCACTGTTTAATATACTACAGTCTGTAGTTGCTTTTCTGATCAATTTGACTTTTTCTATTGGTATTAATATTCAGATTAACATGATCTCTCTTGTGAACAATGAAACAAAAGATGTCCAGAAAAAAATGGGATAATTGCAGTTATAATGCTTGAAACTAGCATCAGTACAAACTTGCTGGGCAGAGTGACGTAAACAACTGCAATATAGTGTGTGACTGTGTGTGTCCCTTTGTCCTCTCCTACAGGTGTGCCAGTGGTTCCTGGAACAGACGCTCCTATATCTTCTCTGCAGGAGGCGCAGGAATTCTCCAACACCTACGGCTTCCCCATCATCTTCAAGGCTGCGTATGGGGGCGGGGGTCGTGGCATGCGTGTGGTCCGTGAGTACGAGGTAAAGTATGTCTGCTACAGAGAGATGAGCCAACCCTAGCACTCCTGTTTCACTGCTTGCTCTCACTGAGGCCCTGGCTTGGCTAACGTTCTAGCTCTGCAGATAACCAGAGGATTTCTGTTCCTTTGTAAAAGGGAAGAAATTTTGACTTATAGTGGGGCTGCAGTGGTGTATAGCAGCCCCACTATAGAGTCTAGACCAGAGAGCTGTTCAATGTATCAAATACATTTAGGTATATTTGTAGTTTTAGTATGTAGTTATAAAGTTTGCAAACTTTGCATAGTTTACATGTGCCTCAGTGTCCTACGAGTATATATATTTGTGGGAATAGGGAAATACTTCACAAACATGGGACATGGACAACAAAGACTGTTGAGCAGTATTGTTTAGGTCCTCCTCAAGCCTTGATGATCATCTCATTTTGCTTTGTCATTCTTTTATGACCTAGATGAGCTGCTTCCACACATTATTTATTGCTGTCTGCAGATGATTCACAGTGGTTTGATTTTTCTTTCCCCCAACTTTCTAAATGTGGTCTGATAACAGATTTAAATCCATGTAATTTCCCACTTGAGGAACGGTATCTTGTATTGTCTTGTTGGAATGTCCAATCATTGTTTTGTGGTTTCCCTTCTTAAAGTGAACAGAAGAGATATGTCCTTTCTGGTACAACAATAACAACTGACTAATATAAGTGAAGAACACTTTGAGCAATTTCTTTGTCTGCCAGTTTGCATGCATACATACACATGACGTATATCATTGTTCCTGAGAAATCAGTATTGGTGCTGTATTACCACAGTGAAAATGTGTGCACATAAGTGAGAAATAATCATATATACTAAACATACACATATAAACACATTGATACAGTGCAAACACCTCAGTGCAATGTTAAAGGTTTACACCACTGATGTGTGTGTATGTGTTTGTGTAGGAATTGGAGGAAAACTACCAGAGAGCCTACTCTGAAGCCCTGGCTGCCTTTGGCAACGGTGCCCTGTTTGTTGAGAAGTTCATTGAGAAGCCTAGACACATTGAGGTGCAAATTCTTGGTGGGTTGAGTGCTTTTTTTTATTAGATTTTCCTCAGGCACTTTCTCGTTACTGGGCTTAAAAAGCTTAAAAAGCTCTGGTTTTATCCCTCTGGAAGCTTTTATGGATGTGTCTTTCATCCTTTAATTATAACCCTGTCAGCAAATAGAGTTTTTTTTTTTTACTCTCTTTCTCCCTAAAATTTTGATTTCTCTTTGGTTGAAAATGGAAATGATATTCACAGCCAACTGACAAGTTTTGAATTTTATGCTGTTGTCTGTTATTTGTTGTAACTGCTAATTAACACACAGCTACTCATGAGAACAATGAAGATCAGATGGAGTCTGTTCTGTGATAGATAAATGAATTTTTTTGTTTATTATGAAGAAGCAATCAGTCTTGCAAGATGGTTTGTCAACACATGGCTGTGATTGGAGTAGCAGATTGTGTTATGGGTCTTGTGATGAGCAGTCAACCCTGTTCTTTGACTCATTTGTTGGTTTGTAATGTGTTTTGTTGTGCAGGTGACAAGTATGGGAATGTGATTCACCTATATGAGAGAGACTGCTCTATTCAGAGGAGACACCAGAAGGTGGTGGAGATTGCCCCAGCAACGCAGCTAGACCCCCATCTCCGTGATAGACTAACTGCAGACTCTGTGAACCTGGCCAAAATGGTATGGCTGAATGCATTTGCACACCATTGTTTTGTTTAGACGTTAATGGCTACTTTAGTGCTTGAGGACAAAAGTGACAAATTGAATATAATTATTATGCACAGATTGTAAAATCTTGAAATTACTTACATTTCTGACCAAATTTTCTGTATAGTGGACATGTGCTCCCCTGTCACATCTGTCACATAATTGTTTGAGCATTGGTTGATCAACTATATGAATATGGAATACTTTAAAGTTAAAAGTAATGCTTTTCATTACTTTATTATAGAGGGCATATAAGAGTGTAGGCTGTAAAATTATATCATGCTTTAGTTTGCAAATGCAAATATCATTACAAGACCTCTGAGAGTACCCTGTGGTATTTGACGGCAAGACGTTAACAGAATCCTGTGAGTCCACCACGGGTTGGACTTGTTCCAGCCCATCTCACAGATGCTCGATCAGATTGAAGATTGGAGACCAGACTGTTTCCCCTCCTTGTGCATTGTGGTAGGGTGCATTATCCTGCTGAAAGAGGCCATAACAATGTTTATGTAGGTGGTAAGTATCAAACTGCCGTCCACACGAATGCCCGGAACCAAAGGTTCTCTGCACAGCACTGCCTGTAGCATCACATTCACTCCACTGGCTTGTCTTCTTGCAGTTGTGCAATCTTTAACCCCAGGTAAACAGTGCATATATAGAAGAAAATGGGAGTCCATTGAACAAGACAACCTTCTTCTATTGCTCCAAGGTCCAGTTCTGACTTTTACATACCCATTGTAGGTGCTTTTAGTCATGGAGCAGGGGTTAGCATGAGCAGTCAGACTGGTCTGTGGATACCCAGCTCCTAACTCAGCAAGGTTCAGTGCATTACCTGTTGTGATAGATTCCTCCCGTGATCAGTACTTAAAATTCTGGTGACTTCTTGACAGTTCAAACAATAGACATAACTGCCTTTGCTACCTTCGCTAATCAATGAGCCTGTGAACCATTACCCTGTCAGTTTTTGGTTTCTCCCTCCTCAGACTTCTGTCAATAGGTGCTCACCACTGCTGACAAGGAGAATCCGGTAAACGTTGCCATTTCAGAGTTACTCTATCCCTGTTCGCTTAGCATCTTTCTTATCTTGGTTAAAATGTGTTTGAGATATTTTAGAATGGGACAGAAAAATCTCTGTTTGAAAAATGACTCATATTAAAAAGAGTAGAGCATAAAAAAGAAACTTAAGATTAGTTTCACGATCATGGGATCTGTTTGTAATGAAAACGAGTGTTATTGGATGTATTTTCCTAGACAGCTTTCATCTGTGTCACTTTCATAAAGGCCGTTCAGTATGTTGAACAGGATGATGTTACTTCAGACAGGTGGATGAAAAATACACTAAGCTGCTGGCTGAATGCCTGGTTTAGAGTGGCCATGCACCCACACAAGCTCTTGTGAGCTGTATTGTCACAACTCTATCAGCTCTATGCCTGGCCTTTTGTTCAAGATTCAAGATTCAAGATTCTAGATTCTTTGTCACATGCATAGTCATACAAGTACAACACACAGTGAAATGTATCCTGAACTGCTCCTTTTCTGACTGTGCAAA
>JBBPCZ010000023.1:9252013-9266917 GCA_037974445.1 Brycinus macrolepidotus | reverse complement strand
TTTTAAATTCCAGGTTGTAAGGGAACAAGATAGAGAGAATGCCAAGGGGGGTGAATACTTTTGCAAGGCACTGTAAGCCATGCTCCTTTTTATTAGGTATAACAGACAAACTGCAATGGTGTGGTATCGCCGGTGTCCCTCTGCAGGTCAGGGAACCACCAGCAGGGTGTCACAGCTGGGGGCTGTAATGGATAGGGAGAGTGTGAACAAACAAGGGATAGATAAAGGGGGACTTGGAGAGAGAAAGTCAGGATAGTCCTTTGTGTTTGTGTTTCGTATAATGTGGTGAGAAAGAGTGAGACGTTTAGAAGAGGACAGACAGAAGGAACGGAGGGGGATGATAAGGGATGAATCAGACTTCTGGAGAGTTGTTCTGGGGATGAGAGTCACCCTGCAGCGGTAATGTTGATGAAGTGTGTCCCTAAGCCACTGAACACTGTATGTGCGTATGACTGTGTGTTCAGTTCTACTTCACATTTAAAAGCTCACAGACCCCAAACCCCTTCTCCACCACAAACACACGCATACACATCGTACAACAGGGACCTCTCCTGCTGTCATTTCCAGGTTAGCTGCCCACTGTTTGCCAGCAGAATGTAAAACTGTGTGGACTACAGCCACAGAGCAACATATCAAACTCTGCTTTATTCTCTCAAGGATTTCCTTCTGAGCAGCTCAAGCAAGGTCAGAGGTGAGGATTTATGAGCCCAGCTACAGATGGAGGTGTAGTAGGAATGTTTTTCATCTCAGCCTCACCCAGTCTCCCTGTGATCTCTCTCTCTGTCTCTCTCTCTCTCTCTCTCTCTCTCTCTCTCTCTTTCTGTCTCTCTCTCTCTGTATTTGTTTCCATGTATTCACTATGTATAAAATTTTCTTCAGTTCCTCGCCCAGAGATGTGGGTCTGTATGTGCATAGGCACGCACGCACAGTTCCCTTTATAAGTGTCCCCTCTTTTTTCTCAAATGAGCTAACAGTTTGGCTGTAGGGTAGCAGAAAGAGACAGTTTAGAGAAACTGTACTTAAAAGTATAGATGCTGCATGAAAATCTTACTTAATTAAAAGTGGAGAATGCAGCCAAAGTATTAAAGTCAAAAACCATCTACAATCAGACATATTCATTTATATAAAAGGGAAAAGGTAATTGTTTTAACACCATTAGCACCCATACTATTGTTCTGCATGTTGCCTTGTTTACCTTTCTGTAACACCATAGGAAGGACCCCTTACAATCCCAGACTTGCTTCCTACGGTGTGTGCACTATGTGGACTACTGTGCAAGCTGGAGGAAGTATTCTTATGTTTTAGAAGTACTTAATGTAAGTTGGAACCTGCTGGTGGCTCCAGGCCACTTATGGGGTCCATCAAATGTGTAGTGACCAGGAGGAACTATGCAGGTCAGTTTTACTCCAGGACCTGCATTGGAAACCACTGTTTAAAAGCTAACATTAAATCTTACTTTCAGACTTTAATGTTGGACATCCAGATGCCATCCAGACTAGCAAGTCTGACTAATGGCTGCCTCTGGTCCTTGCACAAAGATGAATTAGCATAGGTGTTGGGCAGTTCCATTGTATGTTGATATTTGAGTTAACTTATTAGTTAAAACTCATTTAAATGTGCATGTGTTTGACTGGCAAGAGAAAATAAAATGGGAAAAAAGAAAATAGATTCATAATGTGGTCTTTGAAGGCCTTAATAATAAGTAAACATCAGAAGTCGAGTTTTTTTCATAACATCTACATAGCCAGATGTTATGAAAAATAATTTGAATGATAGTAAAATACAGATTGTTCAAATTAATATGAAATAATAGTACCACCAAAGTACAATCACTTTAAAATGTTCCACCCCTAAGTGGTGACCTTTCATGTTTCTAAAACTTGAATGTTCCTCTGCATGTGCTAGTAAATTACACTGTGCCATCTAGCTTCCAAAATATCTCAGCTGAATAATGTATGGTGCATTTTAGAAATGTGTGTCTGTCCACATCCATTAAAAATATTTTTCCTTTTTTCTGTTTTTTCCCTTATCTGTACACTCAAGAGACACCATAGTCTGTCTCAAACTCATTACATTATATAAAATCATATTTTAAATGACTGTCAAAGGCTGAGGTTAGTTGAAAAATATTTGATTTGGTTGTTGTTGAATTTCCATATTTATAATTTCAAATGATTCAAAGATATATTATATGGAATACATATTACTTTATGACACCTTCATCTATACATTTATATAATTATAGTTACATCAGGTTGCAAATGAATGTTGTAATGCTCTATAACACACTATAACAAGGGGGGGAGAGAGTGTGAGTGTGTGGGTGATAGATACTCTATCTATATGAATGTAGCTAACTACCAGCAACAAAGACAAATGGGGACCCATCAGATAAGATACTGTGTAAGGGACGATTTTTGCTGGGCCTGGCAACATTGGCTGTAAGAGTTTTTCAGCTCACTGATTACTGTAATTCTAGGCTAACTAGCTACAGGTGTCAGTAGTAGAAACAAATTCTAAACTGTCAGCAGCAATATTTCAGATAATGCAGAAAAAGCATTTTAATTTTTTAAGGACCATGGAATTCTGTAATTAAAGACTGCTGTGCCTAGGTGCTGAAAGACTAGAGCTAGACGCTGCTGTTCTGACAAAACCAGGCTTGTCTGTGCAAAACACTCACACGGTTATATCAATTATTGGACTGGGAATCTGAATTTAGAGGTTCTTTATGTTTAGTAGTAGACTGAGAACTTTATTCTGGACAAATATGAGTGCACATAAACTGATTAACAATTATTAAACACCCTGCCAGTTACACTATGTCCATATCTCATCTAATCTCATTCTATGTTGTTAAGCTGCATTAAATGAATACGAGCTTAAAAGTTATGCGTAGTCCAGTTTCATTTTGCTCAAGGGTAAATTTTTTGTTAAAAGGACCCAACCTGATTTTTAATGTAACCTCCTCCTTCACAGCTAAATCATCCACCTCTTTCAACTGTTTGTATCTGTGTTTCAAAGGTCTGGTTTCTTCTGGTCAGTCAGGGTTTTTGGAGTTGTTAGGTCATTGTTAGCATGCATGTGCAACTGAAGTTGGGCACTATAAAAGGATGAAAGCCGCTATAGTCGCCTTTAATGTTGGAAAAAAAAAAAAAATTAACATTAAACCAAAAAAAAAAAAGAGGAATCAACTTGACCTGACCTGCGCCATATGAGTGGTCGCAGAGGGTCTAGGGGGTGCCCTACCCATCCCCCCTCTGCGGACCTCTTTGTACGGGCGCAGGACCATCCTCTTGGTCCTCTGTGGGCTCCCTTTTGGGGTTGGGCATGTGGCTGTCTCTGGGACATGTGATCGTGGGTCCTTGTGTCTCGTGCCCTTGCGGGGGTGTGGTGCTCCTGTGCTCCCAGCAGCGTTAACTACCCTCCAGCGTTAACTAACTGGCTTACACTTAGACACACATACAAGGGCCTAGAAAATACTAGAAATTTGTTATTTTGATTCGTTATGTAAAATTTGTTTGAGTGTTTGGATTCTGAGGTTTTTTTTCTTTTTCTTCTTCAAAGGCTACTAGAAATGTATATATTTCGATTTGTGTTCTTTGATTTCTTTGTGTCTTGTTTGTTTTTTTGTTTTGTTTTTTTTTACTGTTTTTTTTCTCTTCTTTTCACTCTCTTTTTCTTCTTCACTGTGGGGGGGAGGGGTAAGCTCGGAGCAGCTTTAATGACTGTTTGTAAAATGAAACCACAAATGAAAAATAAAGCTGTACTCCGAAAAGAGGGGGTGGTGGCGGGCCAAAAAAAAAAAGAAGAGGAATCAAATTAATACTAAGCTGCTCATTCACAAATAATTTAGGTAGCAGTACACTTCAAATAAACAGATACAACAGATACAAAGAAAAGGCAGTCATTTCTCTTAGTTGACATAGGATTGTGGTTTCAGCACTTCAAGCCAGTGAGCTTTTCTTTTCAGATGTTAAGCCCAAGTGCTCAATTCCTATATACTAACCAAATCAGTTTTTTATTTGGTTGTTCACATTATATTTTTAATGTGAAATATCAATAATTAATTTAAACAGTTCACACTCCTGAAATAACCCGCATGTGCAACAAAAAATGCAAACACAGCTGTCCTTGGACTTTTCTTAGGATCACTAGACACCTTTCACATAATGGCAAAACAAGTGAGCAAACCATTAAACTGAAAGAATTTGGAGGACATTAAGTAGATACTTAAAAATCTATGTTGTACAAACTTTACAAAGAAAGAAGTTACTGTATGTTTCATGTGACTTCATTGTCCTCTGAGACTTTATGCTTTCAGCTGTCTACAACCAAAATATCTGTTGACTTTTTTATTGTTGACATTGTCGATAAGATTGAATAATTGATTCCACATTAGACACAACACTGAAAGCACAGGTAGCCACAACAGATGTACTAGGAATTTTGTGAAGGCATGCATGTGATAACAAAGATCAAGATATCTAATGTGAATTTCTGGTTGCCATTTTTGCAGTGCAGTCTGAAGAGGACTCATACAACATACAGTAGTAGTTGAAAACACATGGAAATTTATCTACCAGGCACAACTTGGATAGAAGTGTGTGATTCAAAAGTGCAAGGCTTCTCATGAACTTTGTTACTGAAAAAATAATTTTTGGTTTTGATAACATCAAATCATTGCTACAGTGGAACACTGGAATAATTCTAGTGACAGAAATGACACTACAAGGTAAAGTTGCCTAGCTAGCTAGAGACCTTACCTCAGTCTGATTCCTTTTATCTAGCTGCTGGGGCAAGCAACTGATTCCTGATGTCCATTTCAAGATTAATACGGATATAATTGTTTTCTTTATATTTTTGTTGGATGTCCTAGTAATTCACCTTTAAAAACTCTAATAGCCTTCCATTTTGAAATTGTAGCTGCAGAGTCATATGTATTGAATATGTATTGGACATATAAGTTGAGGTTATTGTCAGTATGAAGGTGAAACTCTTCAGGCTTTATTTAGACCTTTTTGATAATTATGTGGAAAATTTCACTAATTCCCATTTAGTTTGTGTTAAAAAGCTCACAAGTACACTGACCCACAAACATTTCACTGCCTGGGAGATTTTGGCCTTGGAGACTTTGAAGAAGAGAATTGTAGTCACATTCCAGGTGGTGTGACTGACTTTCAAAGGAGAACAGAAAAGGCAGGGAACCAAGGGTTAGGTCTGAGCAAGCGACCTACATTAGAAATCTCAAGAGACGCTGTAACAAAACAGAGATGTCAAGAATCAAGCCAAGGCTTCCTCTCCAAGCTCCCTGATAAACACTGATATGACATGAATATTTCTTCCCTTGCTTCTTGTCTTTCATGCAGTCTTGACTGCTTCAAAGGTTCAAACTGTGTTTACCTCAGACTGCAGAGATCTGAGAGATTCCATTGGCTGCTTATTGTCATCATTCATCTCACGTTTTTGCCTACTCTCTCACTCTTTCTATTTCTTCCACTCCTTGCTCCTCTCCTTTCTTAGAGGTAGGCTGCTGTTGTACAATACTGACATGTTACATATCACAGTCAGGAAGGGGGCAATGCAGTTTGCCCAGAGGCCAGATTGGATTTGCATGGAAGATGTGGCAATGGAGGTGGGGGAGTCTCTGCAGAGGTGTCAGACAGAGAGTGATGGCAATCCAGTTGTGACTGATAACCCCAAAGACTTTGAGGGAGGGTAGAGAACAGAAGAGAAGCTGAGAAAAAGTGAGGTCTCCTGCTGAAGTGAAGATGGGAAATTGAATAAAGAGCCAGACATGAATATACACTCTTATTACACCAGGTGCGGTTAGTTTCTCTCTGAGGTCAAGAGCTGGTCCCTCAACAGTTGTATCAAGCCCTTTCTGCATTCATACTCCTATGGTAGTCTTCTCTTAAGTAAACAGCTCTCGAGTTATCAAAGGATTGTGAACAAAAGTCCAAATAAAAACAAAAACAGCAAGCTTCACAAGCTTTAAGAGGCATTAGTGCCATTTATTGTTCTGGCAGCTGAGACTTGTTCAGAACCACCGATTCTGGCAGTGACTTGGGGGTGGGGGTGGGGTAAGGGGGGTGATAAGGAGTGGGGGGTTGACAGCTTGAACCTCAATTGGGAAAGCTCTTGTCAGACTCCCACACTCTTCCCCATCCTGTTGGGAGGGTGTGAGCCAGGATAACAGCAGAGCGGGAGAGCGAAGGAGAGACAAGAAAGACTAGGAAGAGAGCAGGCAGAGGTTATTGAGTAATTCTCTGCAGACAGAGAAGGGTGGAGAGTGTGGCGGTTACAAAGTCATGGACATGATTTGCTCCTTAAAGCTCTCTTAGGTTCCTCTCTCCCATACATACACACACACCTTGTCCTTTTGCACCCAGCTTAAATTGAAGACAGAGTGAGTAAATCATGACCCTGCTGGCTGAGAGAGGTCCAAACACTCTTAGCAGCTTTCTGCCCATCATCTGCCATGTTTGTGCCTGAGATACAGCTAGAGCAATAGAGAACAGAAGGAAAAAAAAGAGGAAGGTGAGTGTGGAGATGGGAGAGGTGGAGGGCTAAAGACTTTATTTTACTGTCCAGCTTCAAAGTAGTACTGAGTACTCTTTCAAGTGCAGCTTATCTCCCGATTATACTTAATCGGATGTTGTTCCCCATCTATTCCTAACACAGTCTTCCACTGTAATTTCATGAATTGTCTGCCGTTTGTTCCACAAAGAAGCAAGCAAGATCTTTTCTTCATGTAGAGTCTATGAACATTTTCTGGAGAACATGCAGGCGGACAGCTGAAAGGAGCAAGTTGTGCCCTTTTGTGCTATTGCCAATGTCTAAACAGTATGCCTCACTTGAAAAGCTGCATTAATACAGCTGTGAATGCAGTACGTCTGTATGCAGAAGGTCTCTGTGTAGAGTGGCTTTAGATTTTACAGCCTCAAATAGCCATTGGAGGTGCTGAGGCTGGAGCTGCTGTTAAGGTTTTGCAGCAGTCATGAGAGACCTGTCAAGAGCCTTAGAGAGAAAGAGAAAGTGAGAGAGTTAGTTGGAGATCAGTGGTTGCAGCTGCCTGAGAGCTCTCACAGCAAGAAAAAGAGAATGAACAGGCTGTCTCTGTCTGCATGGCTGCTGCATATCGTCCTGCATACATGATCCTCTCATAATATGTGCATCAACAGGGGTGTCCTAATTGGGTGAAGCAGAAGGGTATTTCAGAAAAGCAAGATTTCTTAGTAAAGCTGGATAACTTGCGCCCAAGACTTGAGTAATGTCTGTTAGGAAGGGTTCCTTCCTCTTCGCCCAATAGATGGGCTTGACCTTGAGCTTTGATCAGTTTTTGTATGTGTATGCATTTATGTTGCCCTTTTGCCAAAAGTCCACTTTTCAGATAACAGTATGCTAGACAGTGTTAGAAATCACATACAAGCTTCTGTTACTTAGTAACTGCATTAGAATTGCAGCTCTAGTGCAAAACTAAAAAAAAAAAAAGCAGACACCAATCATGTCTTGACAGCTCTGCCACATTTGGGGAGAGGGGAAATTGTTTAAGTGAGAATTTGTCAAAATATTGCTTTAATGTATCTAATATACTAATAAATCCTGCACTGTGAAATACCTTTCAGGACATTTCGCAGCACCTGTAGCAACAAGCAGGATTGCTTGTTTTCGCTAGTAACTCTTATCACCTGCTTCGGCTTCCCTCTCTTCCCTTCTTTGGGCCTATGAGCATACAGTATACAGGCGGTTGTCCATGGGACTTTGCATTATTGCTCTGCATCTTCAGTGCAACACTTTACCTGCCTATGTTTAGCTCCTTGTGACTTTTGTAATATGACCACACACCACAGTAAAGCTCTTAAAATGGTCTGTGGCATGAAGAGGCATGTATACTAGTCTCTCTTTGACAATAAAAGCTTCCTGCTGCACTGCTACATCTCACCATTTCTATTCCACACACCAACCCCCTCTCCCTCCTGCCCGCCCTTGCTCCTGCCATCCGTCTCCAGCCCATTTTCAGTCCTTCTCTTCTATCTGCTGTTGCACAAACACTCTTGGCATAGGCCTGTCGTCTTCTGTCAGAAACCCTATTCTTTATCTCCCCGGTAGCGGCAAGTGGAGAAATATGGCTGGAAATTACACAAGCTTGCCAAAAAAAGCCATGACTGATGGCTGAAGCACCTTTTTGTGGACTTTTAACAAGCCATATGTTCTTTAATTTTGACATTTACACCTCCCTAGATGGTCAACTTTGCCACCAATAAAGAATTTTATAAGTACAGCGTGTGTCTCCTCTTGTATTTCTCATTTGGAATTTAAGGTTTTACTTTTTATTGCTTTGTTGGTTATTAAATGTGTCTCTAATGGAAAACAAATATAATTCTATTAGCACATTACAGTCATTGAGTTTGGTACCTACTAACAATCAGACAAAGTATTATGTGAGGTTGCGACTAATGAAAGCACAAACTTTTTCTTGATTTCTCACCTGTCATTATTTATGCAAAGCTCCTTTTAGGAAACATTCCTGTCATGATAGACAGAACATCAAAAAAGATCAACTTTACTCCATTGTTCAGAATTCCATATTAGCTTTTTGTTTTATTATTTTGAAGAAATAGAACACTTAAATTTGCAGGTCAGACCAGAGGAACCTTGAAAGATGGTACATACACATGAACAAATGGGTCCTCTCCGTCATAATGCTGTATCCTGTTCCATTTTCAGTTAATGTTCAGTAATAACAGGATGGACCACAAAAAAAAGAACCTTTACAGGGTATCTATATTAATTCAACATTCTCCATCAAAAGCCTTTAGAAAAAGTGTGCTTCTTTCTTGTGGCAGCATATTTCAGTGAATAATGTGCTCTCTGTCAGGGTTCAGCATTTCTTTTTTGATATTTATCCTCTTGTTGAGCCTCTCATTTGCATTCAAAGCTGTCGCATTGGTATAAAGTAGTGGGTGATTCATTCAGTAATTTATTAATTGCTTAATTAATCTTGTCAAAACAGAAGCTCCAGGTTGTAATCCTCATATGCTTGGGGCCTGTGGACCAAACAAATGTGTCCTTGAATCTCATTTCTGCAAATCCTGCCCCTTTCTTTTTTGTTTTTTGTCTACCTATAATTTGATTTTTGCCTCTTAGTAGCCCAGAATAATAGCAGTCACCAAATAGGTAACTCTTTGTGTGGCGTACAAAACTCCTCATTACACCATTCTTTCTTGACTTTTTTTCTTTTAGTATACTGTCTCTCTTTGTTTGTATGAAAACATTTGTTTTCTCCTACTGATTATACTGCATCTTGCATGGCACGTTTGTCTGCCTGGTATATGCTAATCATACAGTTGTTTCCCTCAGGCTGTCATAAGACACTATAGTCTCATTTATGCTTACTCTGTCTACCTGTGGCACATCAGTCTCTATACCACGCTCTCCTCCAGATCTCCTGGGTTGGCAGCCATGCTACAGTTTGAGTTTGAGTTGGAGGAGTTGTTGGAGGCGTAGGTGTGTAAATAGTCCTGTGTCACTGCATGGCCGTACTGCTCGCTGCCAGCACTGGATGTGCTAGTGGTGGATGCGCAGTGGACCAGCATCCCATGCAGCGATTGGCTGCGGCGGGTCCAGATGACACTCAAGCGCTTAGCATAGCTGTAGCACGAGGTGCTGGTGATGTCGCCTGCGTCGAAAGAGCAGCTGCGTTTGGTCTCCAGTGCCTGAGCCTCTCCCAGCCCACAGTCAGAGTTGCTCTCCCCCTCTTCCTGCCCTGCCTGGGCCAGGGAGGCTAAGACTTGTCCCTTGCCTTGCTCTTTATCTTTGTCTCTGTCTCTATCCATGGACCTCCTCTGCTTCAACCTACCCAAATGCTTTGTAGTGTTATGTCCAGTCTGGGGCAGGGTATGTGCAGTTTTAGCTGAGGAGCAGTACAGTGTCACTCTTTCACTCTCTGGTGCACATTTCTCCTTCCCCTGGTCCTTGTCTGTGCCCTGGCCACAGTGGGGCTCCAGGCTCTTTTTGGCTTTCGCCTTGTGCTTGGCTTTGGCCGATGTTACTTTCGTCTGTTGGGCCAGCAACCCGTTTGGCACGGCCACCATCATCACGCTGTTGTTTCCATTGGTCTGAGCATAAACATCCACCCCTTTGACTGGCAAGAACTCACCGGACAGGTTGGTGTCGTCCCGGCAATCTCCACAGACTCTGTGCCGTACCATCATAGCCACAGTAAAAACCAGCAATGTTACCACCACCACCCCACCCACCATCACAGTCAGTGTGCCGCCCAGGAAGTGAGCCTGTAGAGAGCGGCATTCTGGGTAATCCTCTTTAGTGCTGAATTGGGTGCAGCCCAGCACTTTTGTGGTGGCCAAGGAGGAAATGCCATCATCAAATATGGCTAAGACGCATAAGCTGTAGTCTGCACCAGAGACCAGGTTCTTTAGCAGGAAACTATTACTAGTAGGAGGCAGGATCCTGCCAGGAAAGAGAGTAGAGAAAGACAGAGGATAATGAGGATCTTGTCAAGCAAAAAAAACCCAAAAGATGAATTCAATGAAATACAACACAGAACAGCAAGTATGCTAATGATGATTATGGCTAGTCTGTGTGAGAGACAGGAGCTACCAGAGCTGTTCTTTTGTAGTGGAAATGGTCTAAATCAATACCCTGAAAAAAGAGAATGTGAAAATGAGGAAATTCGGAAGAAATCACAGACGCATGAGAAGTGACAGCCTGATGACCAAAGAGATTTTTTGCAGTGAAGCTATATGTGTGTTCTCTGATTGTTAGCCTGGACAACTCCCACCTACTCTATTCTTCACTCTCAAAATCATTCAAAGATTCAAAGATTTTTTATTGTCAATTTCACTATATGTACAGGACATACAGGAGAACCGAAATGTCGTTTCCCTCTTTCCTTAGTAGAAAAATAGAACAGAATAGGAATAATCACTTTGTTCCCTGACTCCTGCTGAAACAGAGTCAGTATGAAGCTCTTTAATGCATGGCTGCAACTGTGGCCACCGGACTATATTGATATACAAGCCCATAATGAAAGTGCTCTGAGTGGCTATACAAGATTTAGACTTCTGTCATTGGGAGGTAATTACCAGCTATTGCTGAATGGCCTTGAGCAGTTTTTATCTCCTCTATGCTGGCTTCACTCTTCTCTCTGCCCTTTTTCTACTGTCTTACTTATGCCAAAATGCTTTGTTACATTGATTGTTTGATAGCTAATTTCTACACCTCTGGTACTGTTCTTCCCTCGTTTTTCAGCCCTTAAGTAAAAAGCATTGTATTGTCAATGAATAAATGCAGTGGTTTATTTATCAAAGAATATGTTGTTCTCAAAATCATAGACATCTTACTTTTAGAGAGTCATATTGTCCTAAATGTTGTGAATTCCAGCACTTCTTGAGCTGTTCAGCTCATAAGCAAACAATCATACTCCAGTTTGCATCATCTATACTCTCGAGGTATTCCTTTCATGTAAATTTCCACATCTAATTAAAAAATATACAAGAAAGCCCTTTTGGGAACATTCTCTCTGTCAACAACCAATGCAGTGGGGCATGAAATGTGGCCAGTGTCATTGTAGCGTATTGTTAGTCATTTACTGGTCCAGACTGGCATCGGGTGTTTAAACTGAGAACATTTGTATGTTGATGAGCTAAGCATTAGTAACAGATCCTTTTATCAGCACTGTATGCCTACCCACCCACTCACTGCCACCCACTCATTTCCTTCTATTGCTGAATAACTGATGAAAGAGGACTAGAGAAACTCTGAGATTTGCCTTGTGCCACTCTTCCTTTTGTACCTCTGCCATTTCCCTTTCCTCATCCTCTTCTCCATCCCTATATTTATATCCTTGTGTCACACAAACAGGCTCCCCTCCCTACCAGTGTGTATTATTGATTTCCATTATAGGACACCAACTGAATGATGCAGTCTAGTCTTCCTGTGCCAGTTTTCAGCCATTATGTTATGGTGGGATTTAATGGCAAACCGTTAAAAATGTATAGAGTTGTTTTACTTCCTATTTGACATATATTCATAAATGTCCTTTGTCTATATGGGTTCACCCAGTTTAGGGGACCTGTCTGTTTGTGTATGTACATTTTTGTTTGTTTTTGAGCACCCTGACAGAGTAATCTAACAGACTGGAGACCAGTGTGGGGGGTGGGATTAGCTGAGAGACAGAGCAAGAGAATAAGTGAAGAAAGCTGAGACAGTTTGTTTCATGTTCCTGCTAGGATACAGCATGCAGACTGTCAGAACTGGCTTGTTTGTGAGACCTTTATCAAGAATTACTGAGTCACTCCCTCTACCTCCCTAAGCGGCACTAACATAACTGGTTATCATAGCCCTCTTCTTCTCATCATGTCCCAACTTTTCTTACTGCCCCCTCTCACCTCTCTCCCTCCATTTAGATCCATTTCAGTCAGATGAAAAGGTTGTGACGTGCTTGTAGGCTCTGTAGTTTGTGCTCTTTTAAAGAATTCATCCTCTTCCCTGGAGTCAGTAGGTCCTCTCTCATTCCACTTTCCCCTTCTTCTGACTATTAATATCACTTAGAATCTTTTGCAACTTCATGGCTTGATTTGTGTCTCCTCTCTGCTTTGGAGGTTTGTCTGTTCATCAGTATTTGAGCCCTGTACTCCACAGACGTCCCTTCTATCTAAAATCTGTAAAAAGATTGTCGTGTCTTATGAACCATTATTTTTACTTTTCTTACCTGTACACAAGTGCATCGTCAGCTGTGCTGTTGTACTGAATCTGGTACATCCACACTAAGTAAGGCATTAAAGTTCTACCCATATACCAGCGCACCTCAGCAGAGCTGGAGGTCACTCCTAGAACTCCCACCAGTCTCTCAGTTCCAGTGTTAGTACTGCCAGTTCCATCCTCTCCTTCACCTCCAGTTACATTCCTTACTGTTACCACCCCCACCCCTCCTACAACCCCTCCTCTACCACTGCTGATGTCAGATGAACCGGGATCTCTGGGGTTAATGAGGGGGACTGTGCCATTACCCCGGTGAGGCAGTGGGATGATCTTAAGGTCCACTTGGGCAGTGGACTCTCCAGCTGCATTGATGGCAATACAGGTATATGTCCCATCATCTCTGGCACGGGTCACCAGAAACTCCAAGGTTCCATTGTAATATGAATGAATTCGACTGGAATTTGCCACAATGCGGTCATCTGGGGATACCCAATGAATGACTGGCTCAGGGTCACCAATGGCACGGCACTTCAATGTGGCTCTTTGTCCCTCCAGGACCCATAACTTATTGGTGTTGCGGGTGATGAGAGGAGGTTCACATGTGAATTCCTCCTCTGGAATGGACCAGAAGTAACGTCCAGCGAGGTGTGCAGGTGTGGCACAAGTTTCCATATCATCCTCACGGGTGAGCCTCCGCAGCCACAACAGTTCACAGTTACAGTGCAGAGGGTTACCACCAAAATTCAGGCTGATGATTGCATTGTATGGTGTAGGGCTGACGACCCCGATCTGTGAGCGAGAGAACAGAGGATCAGGGGGAAGTGTCTGCAGCCTATTTGAGGTCATATCCAGACGGGAGAGCTTGTAAAGCTCACTGAAAGAGCCCTCAGCAACCTGGTCTATGAGGTTGTGATCAAGATTGAGAGTGCTTAAGCTGGCCATATTCTGAATGGCTTCCCAAGGAACCCTGCGGAGGTTGTTGTAGGACAGGTCCAGGTCCTCCAGTGTTAGCAGGAAGTCATCAAAGGCATCAGCTGAGACGTCAGTGAGCTGATTGTTGTTTATGAAGAGATGCTGAAGATTGAGAAGGCCTATTAGATCCTGAGGTCCCACCACAGTCAACCGGTTAGTGTCCAAGTGCAGTGACCGCAGGCTTTCCAAATCAGCAAAAGCCAGTGGCCGCAGGGTATGGATGGTGTTACGTGACAGCGTCAGATCTACTAGACCAGTCATGTTGGCAAAATCGGCTCCACCCACTTCCAAGATATAGTTGTCAGCAAGACGAAGCTCTACAGTGCGACGGTCAATGTTGGGTGGGACGAAAAGCAGTCCTTTGTTCACACAGAGTGTGCTTAGAGACTCTGATAGGTTTCGACACACACAGTGGAAGGGGCAGATGGACACCATGCCCCATGTCTCCCCAGCCAACACACCTGAACTGCACCCCAGAAAGACTTGGCTCACCAAGCCCAACCACATCAGAGTCACTGGAGACATAAAACCAGGATGTGCTGTTTTAAGGCAAATACATTTGTCATGAAGTGGTCCTAGCAGTGGATCCTTTATCCTGGATGGCCTAAGCAGCCCTGGGCTTGGCATGATAGATTTATTTAACCACAGACCTGTGCAGAGATAGAAATAACAATGTCAGATATTTCATCTCTAGAAATCACACGTAGTACTTGAATAAGTCAAATGTATGTCAGAGATCAAAATATATTTTAAATATTCTTGTTAAAAAATTAGCACCACCTGTTTTATTTTTCTACCTATGCTCATACATCCCAGTATTTTTCTGTTGACAGTCTAAGGCTGGCATGTCCAAAGTCCGGCCCGCGGGCCAATCATGGCCTGCTATCAGATTTCATACGGCCCGCAGCTTCGGTCTTATAATGTGTTACTTATGGCTTGCTAGCTCTGTCAGAATAAATAAATCATAAAACTTTGAAAATGTAATTCCTCCTTTCACCACACGGTGGCAGCACCATACTAATGCTATCTGGCTCTGCATCCGTTCCGCAAGCCCTTCTCCACTCATTTCTGCCGTGGCAACTGCAAAGAAAAGTGAAAAGCCTAAAGCACACTAATGAACTTGGACTTATGACACTTATTTTATTAAACTCTTGAATAAGATTTGGTTATAACTGCTGATGTTATGTACCTGTAGATGTGACACAAACT
>JBBPCZ010000023.1:9199264-9210475 GCA_037974445.1 Brycinus macrolepidotus | reverse complement strand
AAAGACTGCGTTAACGCGCGATAAATTAATTGTCGGCGTTAAGTAAATCATGCGTTAACGCGATAATAACGCGTTAAGTTTCCCAGCACTAGTATATATATATACACACACACACATGTATATATATATATATATATACATATATATACACAAAATATTGCATCATACAAGTCTATTGTTATATTGTTACAATTTTAATTTACTAATAACAGTATTAGTTTTGTTTTAAGTTGTAAACGCCTTTATATTGAAAGGCCTTTGTAAGTGTCCACTTGTACAGGGCTCCTTTAAAAGCCCTTGGTTTTTTTTTTTTTTTTTATTAATATAAGAGTTGCCTGATTCACAGCTGTATGTTCAAGAGCTCTTCCTCCATCCAGATTTGTTCGAAGCTGGTAAAGCTGTTTATCTCATCTCATCTCATCTCATCTAATCTGAGGGGAATTTGGAAATCATCATACTTTACATAAAGTTTTTGGTGAAAATCTGCATGTTGACTAGGTTTGTTAGCTTTGTCTAGCTAGGATAGATTAGCCAGCTCGGTTTGAACAGCTCAGCATTTCTCCTGCAAGCTGGACTGAGGGTCCAAATAATTATGTCAAATGTATGAGACCTTTGTAATCAGCTACCTTTGCTTTACTGCAACTATATTGTAGCTGAAAGACACGTGCTGTTTAATAAATACATAATTGCATGTGATGGAGTCGTTTAGCCAGTTGCTAAATTTGCTAATGTCTACCAAGCAGGTGTAAGGTTGGAAACTCGTCTTTTGCGGATAAATAACGTGGCATTTTCATTGCACTCACTGAATTTTAGATAGTTTGGGTTGTCATTTAATACATCAAGTGTGATTCTTGCAAGGCTGTTTGTTTTTTGGATCTTGCAAAGGCCTGCTTGTAGTTTATGATAACAACAAAACACGAATAGGCCTTAACCCTACTTAAACATAATTAATTAACGATATGGAGACTGAACTTATGTAGTTTCAGCACATTTAGAGAGAAGAATAAACTGAACTACGAAAATGAAACTAATGTTTAGGATAAATGCTGAATGACACGTCAGTGAAAGGTGGCCTATCAGACTCTGCTTGATCTTTTGTAAGAAATGGAGATGCAACTCCTGGTAGAGGTATTCAGAATGTTACCACGTCCTTCTCTGGTTTTCAGATATGAGGCTGTATTTGTTGCTTGCTGTGACCCTGATGTCCGTCCTCAGGGAGGTCGTGCATGGGGCTGAGAAGAAAAAGCTTCAAATCGGGATAAAGAAGAGAGTAGACAACTGTCCCATCAAGTCCCGCAAAGGGGATGTGTTGAACATGCACTACACTGTAGGTATACGGTCATGTCTTATTTAATTTCGAGGTTTTCTATTGTCAGTACTTAAGGTTTTTTCTTTTTGTCTTAAGGGAAAGTTGGAGGATGGAACTGAATTTGACAGTAGCATACCGAGGAATCAGCCCTTCACCTTTACCCTGGGGACTGGACAGGTCATTAAAGGCTGGGACCAGGGCCTGCTAGGGTGTGTTCAATTTTATTTCTTTGTCAAGGTTGACCTGTGATGCTCGTTTAAGTTTTCTTTTTTCTGGCAAGATTCAGGATTTATGTCCAAGAACAGTTCAAAAGTGGGACAAAAGAGCTCTGTTGAGTGTGTCCTTGTTTCTTTCTCTTTAGAATGTGTGAGGGGGAGAAAAGGAAACTGGTAATTCCATCTGAGCTGGGTGAGTAACAGTGGAAGCAGCTGTCTGCGTTTACATTAATTCATGTAACAAACCATCCTGCCTGGAGTGTTTTATTGTGGAGTGAAAAATAATAATTAGTAAAATATTAGTTAACTGATTACAACTGGAGCTGGTTACAGAACTACCAAATCCTTTGTCTCTTATATCCTTTCAATACATTCAGTAAAACAAGTTTTGATTTCTTGCTACTTATTGTTACATTATACATTTTTAGGTTATGGAGATAGAGGGGCACCACCAAAAATTCCAGGTATGTTTTCCAGATGTAATGACATGTATACAGCTATTACATCATTTCCTTTCCCCTTTCAGGTTTTTGTTTGTGCATTTATCAAAGTCTAGAGTAACTTGCCAGTTTGCCAAAACATTGTAACAAATATTAACAAAGAGCAAGTTTGTAATGTAAGATCACATATACACCTATAGAAAACACAGAAATAGCCCATATAGGTTATTTGACACATGCCTGTTTGAATAGAACTGAAGCACTTTTCGTAACTGACTAGACTCAGAGCTAATAGTCATTGAATGCCATGAGAAGGGGGTTATTTTTTCACCAGAAAAATCTCAATTTTAGGGTGTGGTATAGCCAATATAATGAGCCCAATTTGTACTTTTGTCCTCTAGGTGGAGCCACACTCATTTTTGAGGTAGAGCTGCTGAGCATCGAAAGAAGATCTGACTTATAGTGACATAAATTTGTAAGTCTTAACTAGTCAGAATCAGTGTGCTGGACGATCAACAGCCTCCATCTAGACTGTAAAACCTCTGAAGCTGATGGATTTACTTTTGCTGTTCTGGAGACTGTAATCAGTTTCAGGGGGATTGCTCAGTGGCTCACCATGTTTGAGACAGTGAAATGATCAACGATTAAAGGTATACCTGTACATTTTGACTTTCAAAACGTCTCACAACAAACATCTCTCTTTGGACCCAGCATGTTTTAGCACCATTCTTTATTTTCTTAAGAACCTTACTACACATAATTGGTTGTGAGTGTATACAGTACAGTTTTTCATTCCAGCAGACAGGGGCTGAGTTTGCATTCTCTTTTTGTGAAAGTTCATTTTGATTCATTGAGCTGAATAAAAGTTTTATGTACAAAAAATGTTGATTTTTTTTCATTGAGCTAGGGCTAAACCACACACCAGTGTCAACTCCGGTTCTTTCATAGTCTTCATCAAAGTTCATCACAACCTTTGATCCACATACAAAAGTCTGGAGAGAATAACAAAATTGGCAAATTCATTTCCATGGTATTGCTACAATACCATTTTTTTCTAGATATCCTGTATTAGAGCAATTGGATTACTTCAAAATCAAGGGCGCTAGACACAGATCTGGAAGGTTATATCCTAAAAAAAATCTACTTAATTAATCACCCAATTCCACATCAAAATACCTCAGTCTAAAACACTTAAGTTGAAACAATACCATTCACTTTGTTGACTTTAATAGCTGCCTCAGCCCATTCTGGCCCGTTTTGAAAAAAGTGTTACTAGTTCTTACATTTAAAAAAAGACTAAGTGAAAACTACATGGACAAAAGGGGAAAAAAGTCAATCTAATTTTCTACTCAATGACAGATGCACCAAGCCACGTCTTATGGCACTTAAGTGTTTTAGTGTACAGAACTGAATAACACCACCATTCCACATTTCCTCTCCTTTACTTTTTAAGCTAAAAAGGACACTACCACACTCTCTACATGAATAATATATTGAGACACTGGCACTGAAACAAATTAAGACAGGGTGGTTAACCTGCAGCTGAGATTGGCCTGGCTGAACTCTTCGCTTGTCTTCATATTGACAGACACTGTGGTGTAGTGGTTGGGTCTGTGCGCCCGCCTCCACCTCTCAGGGTTGGAGTAACAGGGTTGAGGGTGGGAAGAGCTAGTGGAGTTCAAGGAGTGAGATCCCCCTTCTTTTGTGGAGTGCTGAGCTTCTGCATGCCTCTCACCTTCTCCAGCAATGCAGCCACAAAGTCCTTCAGGAAGTTAACAGGCACAGAAAATTTACTTTTTTTTTATAACAAAGATTGGCATATATTATTCAGCTCAGACTTTGAATGTATTCCAGCCACATGACTTCAAGGGGCAGAACACTCACTGTAAATTATTCAGTTGTTAAATACAATGTTCAAATCGATTTGAAAAATTATATAATATTTAGTTCCACCTATGATTTAGATATTTAGTATACAAAGGATGCACAAGTTGACCTAGCAGCCAGAGATATGATTGCTGAAATAAGGACTTACATCATTAGGTTTATAACAGTCAACAAGCAGCATCTGGAAAACAAACACATTTGATCAGCATACATAAAAATGTCAATTTGTTTACATTAAAAAATATATACAAATAAGATTACAGATTCTTATAACAAATGTTGGCACCCCTGGTAAACATAGGCAAAGCAGGCTGTAAAAAATACTGTCTATCCTTTTGTTCACTATTTTTTGTAAATCTGTGTGGCACAATTTATGGCACTGATAGAAATCCTTAAGAGTTAAATCTAACTGATGTACACTCTTAAATGGTCAGGTATGACATTCTGGTCCACTGGGGTATAAAGTGACATGCAGAAGAATGATCCAAATCACACCTCAAAGTCAACACAAAAATAGATCACAGAGAAACTGGATAGATTCTGTACATAGAATGGTCTCAGAGTCCCTTTCTACGTGTTTTTGTTTGTTTCAACCATTGTATTACAAATAAAAAGACATTTTTGTTTATATTTGGAATGAAAGATTTAAAGGATAAGCAATAAAAATGTTTCTACAGCCTGCTATTATCATGTTTACCAGGTAGAATATATATTGCTTGAAGAGTTGGGATTTTACCCTTCGCATTGTATTCCTATACTAAGCAGGTGTTTGTGTGTGTGTTGTATTTACATGTTTATTCTGTAAAAAATGTGGAGACAACAGTTGTCAATTGTCTTAAATGTATATCAAGCAAATTAAAATACTAAAACTCATTTTCACTTTAGCTAAGATTGAAGTCAAAAAGAACAGAATATGGCATGAACCTTCACTCTGATGGCTCTCTCTACATCACTGGGTAGATCCAGCAGCTCATCCACATCAATCTCCAGCTCAGGGACTTCATCTTCCTGAAGTACACACAAAATATGAAGCGAAACTAAAACACAAAACTTGTGATTTTGCATGGACAACAAAACCAATAGAAGCATTTGATATTATGTAATTGTATTCAAAGGTGACTTTTGTTACTGTTACAAAAAAGAGAGTAATTCTATCAATGACATAGCGTGACTGATGTGAAGCCCCACTTTTCCTTATCACTCCTGGTACCTATAGTTATCACCAGAAGCTAGTTTAAAGATCATTGCTACTGACAGCTCTGGTAGTTTTTTTTTTTTTTAATGTAATACACTTTTCTTCAATACACAATCATCTATATTCTTTCTTTTTTTTTTTTAACAGTGTATTTGTCCTATTTACATTGTGTTAGTCATTTTGTTGCAATATTTCTCATGATTTTATTTCATTACATGACTTTAAAAAGGTAATCTAAAAGTAACAAGGCAATCAAGTTACATTACTTTAACATTACTATATTTTGGATGAGCCTACAGAAGATTTAGTGAGCTGTGAGTAATCTGAACACGTATACATTTTAAAGTAACCCTCCAAACACTGACAGTAAAACATTAAATGAAACACTGCTGTAAGTAGTTTGTGAAAGCATTTTTGGGTCTACTTTTGGAGCTACAATGGGACTCTGCATTTTGTCTATCCCAACTTATCAGAACCCAGAAAAGCAATATATTGTGATACATATATGGAAAATGTGTTTAATTATGATAATATATTTTGTTAAATTGCCCACCTCTAGTATTTTTGTGCGGTGTGAAAATATTTTTTTCATCTTCATGAAAAGTACATTAACAGATGCTGACAGACCAATTTGGTCTCGGGCTATTGTCTACATATCCGTGACTAAGGAGATTCTCTGAGGTCTTTGTCCCTGGTTTCCTCCCTCTGTCCCTCTACACAACAGGATGTGCTAACCCCCCGGTGTGTATGTGTGTGTTAGAGACGATAACTCTCATTTACTTCCTGTCAACAAAGAACACACTGTGTTCAGTGTTTCCTTCTTTCTACAAATGCAGGCTCCCATAATGTTCTCCGACTTAGCAATGAAAGAGTTCTTGTGGCTGAAAATGATGGGAATGGTGTAGGCATGACGCTGACGCCACAGATCCAGTCCCTGTGACTGAAGCCATGAAGCCACTATTCATTCACTCTTTCCTCATTTCTGCCTTTCACTCTCACTGTTGCTCTTTCAAATCTATGTGAATATCTCTAATTCACAAACTGACAGCTTTCAAGGACAGCTGTCATTGCACCTGGCTTCACACCAGCCTCGCTAAGTATCCATCCATCCATCCACTACCCCCTCTAAACCAGTTCAGCATGGGGCTGAGTACCCAGAAATATTTCCATATGATTCTAAATCAAAGATTATTCTGTTGCACTGTTGATTAGAAAATGATTATGGTTACATTTGATCAGAAATCTGAACCCATTTGACATTTTACAAGGTGTGAGAGCTTTTTTTGGCAAAGACTCTTCTTTTCAAATCAGCAAATAGCTGATCGCTTTGCCAGTAATCACCACTATTATCAATACTATTTGTGCTGTTAACAGCGAATGGCCAGGATACTCCTTTCCCATCTAGTGAGTAAAACACACACATGGTGGGTTTTGGGGAACAAAGCAATCTTTTTTTGTTTTTGATAGTTACCATTATTGTATTATTATCCAGGCCTAGTTCAGTGTACAAATGGTGAAGGACAGCTGTGGAGCTGGAATCTTGTGTAGTGTTTTACATGAATGCACATATCTGTGCATTTGCAGTCACTGAGCAAGAAGAACTGTGACAGTATGGGAGCAGGCCTGAGTTATGAAAGAATTCACACTGACCCATATTGCTCTGCGGCAATGCTACACTGAGCTGGCCTATGCTGCCTAGGGCTCCACACAGTGATGGTGGTGGTAGGTAGTGGGTAGGATACTTGCCTCTGGACCAAGAGGTCATGGGTTTGAATCTTACCTTCAGCAAACCACTACTGGGTTCCTGAGCAAGACCCTTAACCCAAGTTGCTCCAGGGACACTGTCCCCTGTAGTTGGGGAATGGAAGTTGCTTTGGATAAAAGCGTCTGCTAAATCCCGTAAATGTAAATGTCTTTAATCCTTAATGTCAATCAATAGCCATAAAGATTATTTATGGGTCTGCTCATGTAGGACGATATAAGCTCATACATACTGGAACATTTTAAAAAGCACATTAGCATACATCGCACACTACAGTAGCCTGGATTAGCACTAGGACCTTTACTGAGGCAGCGTTGTAGTTACAAGTCATTAAAATCTAAATGGCTCATAACAGCATAAAGCAGAAAACCCCAGCCACATCTTCTTTATTTTGAAGACATTTAATCTGCTGTGTATTTAAAAGGGCATCTGAGTCATTCTCTAGGCTACTGCACTAATATGGAAAGGGTAAAAAATGCTAGCTATAAGAGGGGAAAAGAACAGCATTTGTACAAATGCTTGTTAAAATTTCACAACAAATGAGTTGTGTACTTTGTCATATACCACTATCCTTTTAGGCAAGCAGCCCTTGACTTCAATTTGAGCTGAGGCTGCTGTGATGTTACAGCCATTCCAAAAGTCTAAACTAATCGGAGAACAAACATTTCTGGCACAGGAGCAATTTCAAGTTCCTCTGTCAGAGAACATTAATATACCGACAAGACCCTGACATTTCACAAGTTAATGATTGTCTTGAAAAAGGTATTACAAAATAAAGCAGATCTTAAGCCTCCCTCACATGTTACACAAGGATTTCTCTACACGGGAACAGATATGATACTCACCTGGGACAGGTAGACAGAGGCAAATACCTACTGAATAAAGTATTAAGACACTTGTCTATGCACTATGATTTTCCTTAACAGACAAACCGCAGTTCTGAACTGAAAAGAACATGTCGTGTAAGAACTCTATTTATACAGCATGTCTTTTTGCCTGAGACAATAATCTGGGTCAGTGTCACTGGCCCAAGGGGTTCACTAACTACAGCATGCTTTGCATGTCTAAACAGATGACATCATCTTTGTGTTAAACCTGGAGATTTCTTCGATCCCTGAAGGCAAGATAAAAAAAGGTTTACAAAGGGTTATAAATCCTCCTGAAAACACATGTGTACGGCAGGCTAAAATACTAAATGACCACTTATAAGCTGTTTAAATCAAGACATGAATTTCTGCAGGCAGAAAAGCCTCCTGTCAGACCATATTACACTACAGACTGTGACAAGCCTAAGGCTACTGGAGTCCAGGCACAAAAAAGGACAGTTAAATTGTCTGGGTGGGTAGTTTTTTTTTTAAAATATGTTTTATAATAATTGCTATGTAAGTATACAAGGGCCACGCTTTGTGCACTGTCCTATTGTCATCAGCTACATGGTCACCTTAGGTTGACGGCTTTGTCTATAGGTGAACCTTGCCACGCCCTTCTATGTAGAAATCTACAACTCTCCTAAAATTGGCTTTTCACAACCACTTGCAAACATAAGGCTACTCAAATGATAAACCAATATGAGCACAATTTGCTCGGAAATAAGGAAAATGTGTGCAGCGCGCGTGGCAATGTCAAGACACGACTGACAAAAGGATTCCTCACAACAAAGGAGTGAACAAGAAAGTGGTGCTGGGATGTAACGGTGCATTCGTCCTACCTCACAGTCGTACAAAGTCATTAACTGGCTAACTATCCACTCCTCCAGGTTCAGTCGCCGTCTCAGCTCCTTTCTGTCATATTTCACAGTTACTCGCCCTTGTTTCTGTGGGACTTCTTCCTCGGTTCCAGGAGGTGTCTGAAAATAAACCCGGGGTTGGGGTGTCGACTCCGGACTCGTCACTGCTGCCATGGTCCAGTGTCACAAAGCCTTAAAGAATCGTAGTTTGATGCAGGGGAGGAATAAGTGCTCGTAGCATTAGTTTAATCTACTTGTGCTCTGCCATGTGTTCCTCCATTGCATCTTGCAGATTCCCCAGACACGCTTTCCAAATTCAGCAGCGTGTTCTTTATATATATATGTACATATAGGCCTTTTTTTTTTGTTGTTTTTTTAAATCGCCGGCAAATGCAGCTTCGGCTTCGGGTTGCTGGCTCTCTAGAAAAGCGAAAGGATTAATTAGACAAAGTATGAGACACATCAAAGTCCATTTTCCAGGCTCCGGCCAGCAGGCTCCGCGCACAGGTTGTGGATTCCTCCAAGTGTCCACCGTTGTCATCTGCTTGCGCACAAATGCGTGCGTATTTAACGCTCGTTCACACGTTAATTTTCAGTTTAGATGAGACAAGTTAAAGCTTTACGTATTAAGTGAGTATTTTCGTGCTTTTGAATATAAACACGGTGTGAACAATGTAATAGTCTCTCAGTCTTTTCAGTGAACCCCCCTCCCTCCGTTTTATATGGACTATTCCTCCAAATCACATCGCCTACTTACCGGTGCGCAGCCATGACACCCAGCTGAGCTGTGGGCCTGGTTGAATTCCTTTCTTTGTGAATTAGCCTTCCATTGTGTTATCAGGCCTGGCTATTCGATAACATTTATCTCTCTTGCTAAAATGAGTTACCTACTGTATTGCCTTTGGATTTAAGTATGAAGGCTTACCAGTCCATTTTTGCCTCCTGTCATTGTCCATGGACAAGCATTTTGAACGCTCATCTGTTTCTTATAGATTTCTATAGGCATGGAATAACCAACGTCTAATTTATCTCAAAATGAAATCACCAGTCTGAAAAATGATGTTGATCTTTGATGCATTTGTATGAGACATATGACCTAACAGTCATGGTTCCCAGTGTTCATGCTGACACCTTACTAAGGTAGTTTAAGTCCGGACGGATTTCTCCTCAGCTATATTTGAAAACTTTTAAATGAACCAAACTAATAGTGTAACTGCTCAACATACCGTGGCGCCAGAGTCTGTGTGGGCAATGTCTCCCTGATGTTCATGAAGCATGGAGCAGGATCTTTTTTGAACACATTACATGGTGATGCAGGATGATGATGTTCCTCAGTACCTGCAGGGGATAAGGCCTAGCACTGCAGCAGCCATACACAAGCCCGGGACTGTCTGGTATCTCACATGGCAGTTTTGAAGATTTGGATTTAACCATGAAGAGACTCTTTTTAGATCATGAGTGATTAGTGTTTTTTGAAGGTGAAGGAACTGTAGCAATGAAAATACCACAGAAAGTGTGTATGTTTTACGTTTACGTTTATGGCATCTAGCAGACGTGTTTTGTTACATGCAGTGCTTCACAGCTGTACAAATTCACGAATTTGAATTCTTTCAGTGAACACTGAAGAGCGAAAATTCAACATAATTCAACATAATTATGGCTATTCACAGAATTTCAAAGAAAAAATTCAACATAAAACTAGAAATGCTTTCTGTAGAGTGATTACATGAAGTTCTCAGATTGGTTCTTTGTGTATATTATCTTAAGTCAGTTCAAGTAGTAAATAGGCGTTTATTGTCATTTTAACCATAGACACAATACACACTGAAATGAAACAATATTCTTGTAGGACCATGCTGCAACACAAAGACCAAGACAGAGCACCACAAGAATACATAAGTGCAGGCACGACAGAACTAAAAAGTGCAAAAAAAAAATAAAAAACACAAGAGCAACAGTACAATAAATTATAGGACAAGACAACATACAGTACATTTGACAGGAGCAAAACGGTAGTAGTGAGTGAATACAGTATTATGTCATACTGTATTCTAGCAGCAGAGCTGATAAGTTTGCAAAAAAAAAAAACTAAGTAATGCAAAAATTAAGGTAGACAGCAATAAATAATTGTAAGTAGCAGCAACAGGATTAGAAAAAAAAATATCGTATATAAATAAAGGCTTTTTACAATGGCAGTTGGGTAAGTTTTCTTTGTTTATAGCTGTAAAGTTTAGTGTGTGCGTGCAGTGTCATTGGTAGAAAGGAAGCAGTTCAGTGTGTGTGTGTACAGCTTTTTATTCAGTTCTGATTTAGGAGTCTGATGGTCTCAGGCCATCCTGGTAATGAAGGCCTGGATGCTGCCAGGTGAAAGAAGGGAAAATAGGGTGTGGGAGGGGTGTGCAGGGTCATCCACAATGCTAGTGGCTTTATGGATGTAGCTTATGCTGTTAGTGTCTGTCGTTGGCCCTGCACCAGTCTGTTAGCTATTGCACCTCCTCTCTGTACACCATCTTGTTGTTCCTGCTAATCAAACCCACCATGGTCATGTCAGAAGCAAACTTAATGTGGTTAGAACTGTGCGTTGCTGCACATTCATGGTTCAGCAGCTGAGGGCCAAACACACAGCATTGGGGGGGGGGGGGGGGGGGGGGGGTTGGGGCTGTTTTTTTCCCGTAAG
>JBBPCZ010000023.1:9184701-9199164 GCA_037974445.1 Brycinus macrolepidotus | reverse complement strand
AAGTGTCCAGATGAAGGGTGGTGGAGACTGCATCAATTGTAGAGCAGTTGAGATATGTAAACTTTAGGGGGTTCAGTGTGGGGGTGCAGCTGTGATTTTGTGTGCCTCATGACGAGGCTCTGGAAGCATTTCATAATGATGGGTGTGAGTCCAACGGGACAGTAGTCTCTGAGGCAGGACACTGACTTCTTTGGCACAGGGATGATGGTTGTGGCTTTGAACCACCTATTGGAATGACAGTAAAGCTCAGAGAGATACTGAAGATGTCTGTGAGAACATCTGCCAGCTGGTCTGCACATCCTCTAAGCACACAACCAGGAATGGTGTCTGGTCCAGCAGCCTTCCATGGGTTAACTCTGGGCAAAGTCCTCCTCACATCAGCCATGGACAGAAAGAGCATGGGAGGGTGGGGTGGTCTTCCTCACTGCTATGTCATTTTGTGCGTCATTTAGTGAAGTCCCAGATTCTGTAAAACCTTCTGTCAGATGAAAGGAGGGAAAAGAGGGTGTGTGTGTGGGAGGGGGGTTCATCCATGATTCTGGTAGCTTTATGGATGCGATGTGTGGTGTAAATGTTTGTCATAGAGAAGAGAGAGACCCCACTGATCTTCTTAGAAGTCCATACTATCCTGTGCTATGTGTCACAATTTCTGTTCCATGTCAGGATGCAGCTACAGAAAATGCTCTCTGTAGTCCCTCTGTAGAATGTAGTGAGAATTGGCAATGGAGCTGGTGTTGAGGGTCCATGTGAGGTTCTCTGTTATATAAACACCAAGGAACTTGGTCCTTTGGACGATCTACATTGAGGAGCTGTTGATGTTCAGTGGAGAGTGATCATGTCATGTTCTCGTAAAGTCAACAACCATCTCTTTTGTTTTGCCACATTCAGAAAGGTTGTTGGTTCTGCACCAGTCTGCACAGCTGTATCATGGGATGCAATACACTGACATCAAGAAAGCCTTTACTGTCAGAACTCTTACTATCCACTTGATGGAGCTAAGAAAATGTGTCATAATGGATACATGCGAGACATGAGAAAATCTTAAAATCAGTTCTGACTGGCACAGGTAACCAATGTGATTGGAGAGCAGATGTAATGTAATCTCATATTTTCTTGCAGCTCAGGACCCTAGCTGTTGCATTTTGAACACTCTGCAGGTCAGAGTTCTTGGATAGAGCAGACGGAGGAGTATTACAGTAGTGCAGATTTGATATGAAGCACAAGTTTCTTGCTATATGCACAAGAAAGAATGTCCTAAACCTTTGAGATGTTGCAAAGGTGAAAGTAGGATATTTTGCACGTACCACTAATATGATTCTTCACACATTGATTATAAGGTGCAAGTTTATAAGGTCTAGGTGAGTATCAGTGTCTTTGCTCTGTTATCTCTTTATTTAACAGCAGAAGATTATTAGTCATCCAACTGGTGATGTCTTCTGTGCAGTCAAACAATGAGCTGACAGAAATTTAGAACATTTTTCTTCATTCTAAACAAAAGTTTTGAACTCATGGCCACTTGATCTAAGCCAATCCAAACCAAGATTCATTGGGGCCTGCACAATTTTTCAGTAAATCAAGTAGAATTTCATGATCGATTGGATTAGAAGCAGCACTCAGATCTAACATAACCAGAAAAAAAGTTACCTGCTAAATCTCTATTATTTGACCATAAAAATGATTTTCAGTGCTGTGACCAGCCTGGAAGCCAGTTTGAAATGTTTCATTAAACTAGTTTGCATTTAGATAATCAATAACAGACACTACTTTTCAGTGATTCTGACAAGAAATGGATAGTTAGAGATAGCAATTCTGAAGCGCAGAGGAGTCAACACTTCTGCTTTTAACCACTGCCCTGCCAACAACACTTTTGAGGCTATGAGGGAAAAATCCCTGTTGCAGGGACTGACTGGCAATCCTTAGAATGTGAGTTTAAGAACTGTTTGAAGAAATGAGTTGGTAACGAATCAAGGGGTGTTTCCACACTAATTACTAATGTTGTGTGCTTCCTTTTTCGTGCAAATTTGTCAGGAAAAAGCAATGCAAACCCGTTTGGTCAACAGGACAAATTCAGATGAGATATGGGACATGTGGCAGGGTGGCAAAGAGGAACTTTCCATTGATTGTCAAGTTTGAAAAATAAACTTTTTACAAGCAGACTTAATTATTGAAGTTTCTCAGTTGTGTTTTATTAGTGGATGGTTGAGCCTTGTGTTCCTCCATTGCCTCCACAGTTTGAATATTCATTCATTCATTTTCTGTAACTACTTATTCCTTACTAGGTTCGCGGGTACCCGGAGCCTATCACAGGGTCTACGGGCGCAAGGCAGGGACTCACCCTGGGCGAGGCGCCAGCCCTCTGGATTGTGGGAGGAACCGGAGACCCTGGAGGAAACCCACTCCACCACAAGGAGAACATGCAGACTCCACACGCACAAGGCCAGGACCCAGATTCAAACCCCCAGCCCTGGAGGTGTAAGGGAACAGTGCTACCCACTGCACCACCGTGGGGCCCAATGTTTGAATATAGTGGAGGTAACTCTCCAAGGGGCTTTATTTTGCCTAAAAGATTAAAGTTTGCAAATGCATATTATCAATGCATTTAGTAACCATGGAATTAAAGCTTCCGCAAGTGTATCACCTAATGAGGGCGTAAGAGGAGGGAGAGCCCATGACAACACCACCACCCTTCTTATTCTTCCTAGATTTACTGGAAAAGTTTAAATGTGGAGTAGAGGCTTCATTTGAAAGCCAGTTCACTAGAAGAAGTTCACTGGTTTTCAATTAGCTGTGCACTAATAAAAGACTTGTTAATTGGGTATTGGACATTCAGTACAGCAGCTCTTGGGGAATGATTTTGTGTTAGCTTCCTGTAAATTCTGGAGGCAGAAGAAAAAATCAGTACAGTATAATAATGATATATTTTGGTACAATATATATATAATATAAATGTAATATTTATTTACTATTATTTTATACTTTTTAAAATGTATTTAATATATATTTTTTGGTCCATATGTCTACTCTCATAACATTACTTCTAAAGTCCACAAGATGGATCAAGACTTCGTTCTTCTCCTACATGTAATGCACCATCTGCTTTCAAGTGAAAGGCTCACAATAATATTGTATTGTGGCTCAGACATCATGATTGTATCGCATTGTCACCTTTGTGGCAACTGCTGTTAAATTTCCTCGTTATTCCAACCTTCCACTAGAATAAATGAAGATTATCGAAGCTCCCAGTCTGTTTCTTACAGCCATGTCGCTGAGAATTAAGGATGAGTGGGATATTCTGAAGAGCAGCATGATTCTAGGTGCTTGCTCTGGAGAAAGGCATCCTGGAATGTGGCGACTGTTTAGTTTCTTGTCTGTTTCTAAAGTTTTCTTGTGTTCATGCTCCTGTTGCTTTTACTGCAGGAGGATGATGCTTTGAAGTAGATTTACTACCATCATTCAGGTGCCCTTGATGTTTGGGCAAAGCCCCTTCTCCTTAAACAGTTTTTCATGGTTCTGAAGATGTTGAAAGACTGTATTATATGAATTATACAAAACTCATTAAGTAGCAGTGTTTCTCTTACCAATCCTTTGTTTGTTTTCTGTTTCTGTTTTGTGCATTTTATTGATGGTGTCCAGAACTTGATGCAATGTTTGTAATTTTAAAATCAATAACTACTAAATACGTAGTCAGTTTCCTTTCTGGAAAGTCCAGTCAAAACAAGCAGGCTTGTAAAATATTCTTTAAGCATAGATAATCCTGACTTATCAGCAATATTTAAGGATGGGTTCATTAACTATATTAATAGATTAACTTTATTAGAGCTAACATATAAACTTGAATAACTGATGGGCTTATTAACTTAGCAGCTGGTGGCCTAGTGGTTAGGGAGTTTGCCCTGAGATCAGAAGGGTTTGAATCCCAGGACTGCTAGTGGCACCACTGAGGTACCCTTGAGCAAGGTACCGCCCCCACACACTGCTCCCCGGGCGCCCTCATTGGTGGCAGCCTCCTGCTTCACTTGGTGAATGGGTTAAATGCAGAGAAAGAATTTCATGTTGTTCACACTGTGTGCTGTGGTGTGGTGTGTTCACACATGATAATGCCACTTTACTTAATAATGCAAAAAAAACTTTTTTCATGGATTTGTTGATTAACTTTATTAATGGATGGATTAATGCACTTAATGTATGAATTAATTAACTTTATTAATGCTAATTATCTTTTTTCATGCTAACTTTAAACATGTGTTAAGCATGTGTTTAACCACTTTAATTATTCTAATTTACTTGACTAGGATTAGGATTGGATTCCAGTTACACAGATGGTTAGGGAGGAATTACAGTGAGGTTTAAGTTAAAAGGGAATTAGGGAGCATTAGAGTTAGGTTTAAGTTAAAAGGATGACTATGCCAGAATATTGCACTTGTTATTACATACTAAAACTAAACTGAATACTAAACTATATGAAAATAATTTTGTAAACCTGTAATGGAAGCAAAAATTAAACCAAATATCATATAAATCCAAATTAAATGATCTATCCAAAGTAGTAGAACATAAACATTTGAATGTTATATTTTCAGGTTATGATGAGAAAAGGTTTAGATCCCTTAAAGGTGCATATTCTGGGTAAATTAAAATTTGGTGGTCTTCTTACTGTACAGTGAATAATTTAAGATTAGAATATTACAGCATTTCTGATACAGGCCAACTCAACGTATACCACCAGGTGGCACACTCTCATCACCATGTTTTTAATGTGCTGAGTATTTTTTCTGTGCTTTTAGGATGCCAGATACATATAGAAATACCTGGGCAATAAAAAAATCATTTCTACAGCTGAAAAAAAAAGAAATAAGCTCACTGTACGAATAATATTGGAAAATCTGTTGGTAAATGTTAATATTGGTAAATGACAAACTCATTAGCAGTTTATACTGTGATCCTTTTTTCTTGCTGTCAGGCTGTGAAAAGAAATGTTAAAAGTGCTGCAGTTTTCCATTATTTGGCACATCCTGAATCACTGTCTCACTCTAAAGTATCAACCAACGGCCGTTCCTTGATGTATAATCAGGCTTATCTTAAAGCGAAAGATCTCAATACATTTTTAATACACCGCAAGGCAAAATAACAATATATAGCAACTTAATTGCAATTTTTTGTCCATATCATTTAACTCTGTTAGCCATCATTGGGCATTAGAGCTTTACCAATGTGCTTCCCCTGCAGAGCAAGCCCCGAATGAAGTCTCAGCCAAAAGAGCCCCATCCAGTCCCCTAATGCAGCATGTAATTGGTTCATTGGCCCTTGTGTGTCATATGGCATCTTCAGCTTATGAGCTCTGGGTCTTGCAGCAGTCTTCAAACCCCTGTGCTCCTCTCCATGTTCGCTCTAAGGAAACCAAACACACTTCATGTGTTCATAGAAGAATTAATGGAAAAGCAGAAGCTGTTCCAGGAGAAGAAATAAGCAGTGTGTCTCCTGCTGGAGAAAATAAGGGTTTAGGTTGAGACATCTGGTTCTAGAAAGAGTTTTTTGGAGTGATACCAGAAATAAAAAATAAACTTCTGGAGAAAGTAAATTTGTTTTGTGTCAAAGATTTTTCTCTGTCAAAATACTGTCTAAATTAATGCATCAGATAATGACTGAATTAAAAATGCTAGAATATTCTAAAAATGGACCGTACTTGGAAAGTTATTCAGGAATCCAAAGGTGGTTTTTCTATAGCATCACTCCAAAGAAAACCTTTTTTTAACTGTATACAGAGAAAACTCTTCCTTGAAGAGTTGCCCAGATGGACCTGCACTTCAGCCATCTAACAGGAGCGTAAAAATGTTGCATAACTGCTTGCCCGAGTGGCTTGAAATGTTGGATAATGTTCAAACTGAGCATTCGATCTATATATACACCATGTGTCAGGCTCAGATGGTAGAGAGGGGCTCAGTGGTAAATCTACCATAGCAAGCCTTTAGTGTTACTCTTTCTCTCTCCCTCTTTCTCTCTCACTGGCCCTAAAAAAATTCAGTTACTAACTCCTAAAGCATTATGCTAAATTCCCTTCTCAGCGGGCTGAAAACCATGGGGAACTTAAAAAGCAAGGCGGTTTGCTGGGCTCCAAAAGCGAGATGATGATGATGACAGTATAAATACTGGAAATGTATCTCTTGCTATATCCCTCCTCGAGATTAAGAGGCATAAATCTGTTTGCATTGTGTCTGAATGATCTCAGTAGTGATTGACCACCATTGTGATAGACTCAGGACAAACAGGCCCTCTGCTTAGCTCACTGAAGCAATATTAGGGAGCCATGAGGAAGATGAAGCTAAAGACTACAGTGTTGCTTTGCAGGGCCTATGAATCATACCCACCCTTAAGTGACACTATGTTGATGACTAACTCGCTTCAGCTAGTGATTCATGAAACAAGCACCCATTCTCTTCCTTCTCCTCCCACCTTCATTTTACTTTCTACATCTCGCTAATTCAATCCCACTTCTGCTTTCATTCTCTCCTGCTTCGACATTTAGTTGACCTGACAGTCAGTGAGAGAAATACTCCACATATGTTTTCGCTTGAGCAGGGATCACTTTCTCATTTTGTAGAAAAAGAGTATTACCGCCTTGCGTGAAGCACATTAATAATTGCTAATCCTTCCAACGCTAATAAGAAAAACAGGCATACATGAACAGGTTCTAATATTTAAACAACAAGGTCTTTGACTTTGGGCCAAATTTTAATTCCAACATTACTATCCCAATGAAAAAGATAATGGGTGCAAGTGAAAACTTCACAGAGGCCATTGACCACAGAGTTACTTGCATGCTAATCATGCTTAACTTTTAGCTACTGTCGTTAGAAAAATAATTGTAATGTAAGTTAGAACTGCTAAGTGTAGTTTTGGTGATACAAACTAGGATAGTAGTGTAGTTTAATTCCTGCTGAGGTGCCTTAATTCCCCTTCAAATAGAGAAACTGATTAATTGGCTGTTTGTCAGATTTTATTTATATAGGTTATCATCCTGCAAACATACCTGGTACACCTGTTGCAGCATGTGTCAGTGCCAGTGATGCCACTTCCAGATCAGGATTGGTTTGGCAATTCAAAAGCTCACCACTGAGATGAAACATGACAGGGGTAACTGAGCAAAGCAGAGTCGATTTGCAATACTGTTTATGTGGGGAAGATGCAGTGCAAGCTAACCCTTGTACCAGGTGTCTGTTGCGGCCAAGCTGCAGTGATTGATGACGCAAAATGACTGTGGTAATGTTTGTTGCTGCAGCTGCCTTTTCTCCCCTTCAAGTGATCTGAAAATAGAGCTGGCTAATGCTCAGACAAAACTTAAGAGGCAAAACAATGGCATTCTAATTTGTTATCTTCCAAGTGCCTTCTGTTCAGGTGCTTCAACCTCTTGTGACTCAGATAGTTCCTAAAAAAGGGAACACTACTTATTTGTGCTTTCAGTTTTATATCCTAAAAGCAAAATCTCTTTCTAACAGTTGTGCTGTGGTGCACACATGAGGAAAGCCGATATATTTGGGGTGCCTGAAATGACACTGATGAACTTGTCAGGCTTAGCAGGTAAAGCCTAGGAGTCTCATTGTAGGGAGTCCAATTTTCACTGGAAGACAGTGAAGTAGAAAGAGTGTGTGTACAACAAGAGTGTGTGTACAACATAAAATGACTCACTTCAGATTTTATAGTTAGAGAGGCTCTATTTGGAACAAGAGAGGGAACATAGAGATAATGACCCTCAGGTCGAGTAGACAGATGACGTGAAGAGGGAGTGTATTATCAGATCTGTCAAATGTCTGTAGACCACTGAGGTTGTGCATGATTTTGTAGTTAGCGACATGCCCAAAGAAATAAACAGTTCTAAGCTATTGTTGTCCATAGACATATACAGCACTTTTAAAAAATCACTTCTGTAGTAAACAAAAATGTTCCACACACAATACTGATCTTTTTTTCATTTTTATTTTTTACATACTATCTGTTCATTGTTACCCCAAATATCAGTGTATCCATTATATTGCAAGGTCATTACATGGTGGCAATGCTGGATATAAGCAAAACGTGTCAGACACAGCATTGCACCCTACTGAGTATGGGGCTGTGTAGTAGCAAACTGGCCAGAGTGACCATGCTGACCCCTTTTCATCGTCAAACTGCACTTCGTCAAACTTTCATCATCAAACTCCTATACAAAGAGTTTGGGACTTTATGCATAAATTATGTGCATTCCTGCACTGTCCAAAACTATAGCTGTAACTGTGTCCTAGTTTATAAAAAAAAACCTTTACAAGGAAACTTATACATTAAATGACTTGCTACAGCTCATAAATTGGACACTGCAGGGACAACACAGTTCACAGCAAGCATTATAATGGTTATATCTGCATTTTTTTGTATGTTTATTTTCTCTCATTGCATTCATTTTACAGCACAGAGATGGAGAACAAATATAACGGTCCAGTAGCCTTGTTTTGCTGTGTATGTAGTGAAATCATCCGCAATCTAGTTCTATATGCATGTCAATGCTTGGGCCTCATTGAAGAACCACAGAGGATGACAGAGGCGATTTTTAGGAAACACTATTCATTTTTACCGTAGTCAGGAATGGCTTAGACACAGAGACTTATAAGGCCTGTGCCTCACAAGAGAATTAAGTGTTTTAATGATGTGCAAAATAGCATTGTCATACCGGAAATGTGTTCCGCTTCATATACATTATTGAACACTGGCCAAAGGACAAATTGATGTTGAAACTGGGCCAGGCACAGCCTGCATGGGGATCAGTTGTTAAAGTGGGTATAAAAAGTTTTTAAAAGGGGAGATTTTGTGAGGATTAATGGGTCATGAGGCTTCAAGCCAGAAATCAGTAGGCTGCTGATTCAGATGCTGGACTCTTCTGCCTAGGGGCTGCACAAGAAGTCACTCATTAATCTTTATCACAATATTACCCTTTGTGATGTTAATGCAGAAGGCTGGAATATAACATTGAATCCTCTTTTTATAGTATACTGTCATCCTGACTAGTCTCTGGAGTTCTGGTGGTTAATTTATTGAATTTTTGGCACTGATAGATGCTTTTGATCAATTAATTGAAGATTAATTGAAAAATAAAATAATCATATTAAAATAGCTAGCAGTATAACTGCAATATGATTTGCCCACATTTTGCCTATATAATGCCTCCATAACTATGTTATGTCCAGCACTTAAAAACAACCCCAACCACTACTAGGCTACACATGTACCTCATGGTAATGCCAGTATTAAACAGAATCCAAACTATATAATAAATGTTGTAATTGCTGTTTGGAACTGTGTTTCTTTCATGCAGTGCCACAGTGGTAATCAAGGAGACCATGATCCATCACTTTTGTGTCTCATATTCTCACTGTCATGTATCTGCTGAGGTGTTTTGGGTTAATCAGATGAATGGCTGTTCTAAGTGTTTTTTCTCTTTTCTTTTTCCCCCCATGAGGCTTTCTGTTTTGTTTGTGTTTTTTATTTATGTTCTCCACTTCAGAGCATCCTTTCTCTCTCTCTCTGTTTGTCTAATGAGTGTTTTGAGCTGTTGTGCAGCTCGGCGGTCTGTGGGGGGACCAGGACCAAGTCGAGAGCCATCTGTTAAATATTCTGGAGAATACAGGATCTTTGAGAGTATGATCAACTCTCTTTCTTGTCATTCAAGCGTGCATTCCGTTTTTTTTATCCTTTAAAATGTTTGGGGGATACAGACGCCTTCTTTTAAAACAGAAAGACTCCTAAACTGTCCAAAAAAGGGCAAAAAAATCCACTGAACCACTCCATATAGTCTTCTCTTCGGATTTAGTTATCTGCTGGGATATGATGCCGGCAGCAGGTACTGAATAATGTAATGAATTATGTGTCATACACTGACCTTTTACCTACACACTGGCCTTTTATCACTTTTTATTACATACAGTTAAATGCAGCTTTGGACATCCCTGGTCAAATTACGTTTTGTTAACTTCATGAGTGAAAATAAAACAATATATATTTTTTCCTGCAGATCTTACTGAATAATATTTATTCATTTGATGAACTGAACATACTAGAAAAAAATTAGTTAAATTCAGCAAATGAACAGTAACTGTTAATTAAAATATGTGAAGAGGATCTGTGTAAGAAGTGTGGTGGTGGCATTTTGGTGTGTTGTTTACTGTTCCAAGTTGATAACAACACCATTCTTAGAACTGTAAACACCTCGGTGTCACTGTGGTGACTGAGACCATCATATGAACCAAAAGTATTCAGCCAACAGTGGTCCTTTGGACAGAAACTGAGCACTGATGAAGGGCTACAAGATGACCAACAGTAATTGTGAACAACCTTATCTACAGTCTCTAACTGGGCATATTTTAAATATGGTTGGTGTGCAATTCTCCTGTCCCTGATAGTAGTGTAACCCATACTTACATGGTGCTACTATGTTGGCATCATTGCTGTACTGAGTAATGTTGAGAATGATCCACCACTTAAGTAATTGAGTGGTGGTCCCTTTTCCACTGAGGTATGGGGTAGAAGATGGCTGATAAACTGTGCAGCAACAGATGGGCTACAGTCAGTAACTGCACAGTGTATCAGTCAGTGTATCCACATGGTGGTGGTTCTGGTGAACCTAAAAACTGGTGACTTTTTGTATATGCATTTCTTAGCTGAACTGAGGGGAATTTAGTGACAGGGTGAACAGAAAAAAGAATGATGGAGGACCAGCTGTGACTGTATAATACACAATTCCAACTTTAATGTAGTCTTCAATAAATAAAATAAGAAACCAATGATTATGCACTACAAATAGACATTCCCCTTCTGGTAAGTAGTTCACCTTTACAGAACAACTGACATTAATTTACACTCTTTCTTTCACACGCACATACACACTTAATTATAGTGATAATAAAACATAAATTCGTTTTTGTGTTTGTGTGTGTGATTATAATTATAATGTACTGCCTCTAGTAATCCATTGTGATTTGTTTACCCAAAATATAAATTTGTACTCAGTACAGTATAGATTTCAAGACAGTAATATCATATACTTAAATTAAGAACACTTGGCATTTAGAAAACAATGTCTTTGAAAGCAGTACTTTATCAAATGGTGATACATACAAAAATCAAGCACAAATTGTCACTTTTGTAAATATTCCATTGTTGCTTCTGTAAATATTGTGATTGAGGAAAAAAAGAAAAATTGAGTTTCAAAAAGACAAACACACACTCACACACACACACACATAGAAAAGACATGCTTTAAACTTTGCAGGATCACAACAGCACGTGTGACAGACAAATTGAGATACGCACACGTTAGCAAACTGACGGACGGCAATGAAACAAGCATGCAAGAATAGGACGACACCCATCTCTCATTTACTTTGTGTGTGTGTGTGTGTGTGTGTGTTTGTTTGTGTGTGTTTGCGTTAGTATTTGCAAGAGAGAGAGAGAGAGCATGTTTATGTGGGCATGAGGGCAGAGGCCGTGTTTTGCCAGTGCACTGTATTGTGCTATACTGTGTTATGCTTTATTGTCTGAAAATGGCAACCATTTACATTTCAATAGTAAAACATGTCTTTTGGTTGTTTGAACCAGGAAGGAAAATTAAGAAAACAGGGAAAATCTGTCTATTGCAGCAGCTCAGACGTTCAGTCTTGATCCAGCATACAGGTGTTTAAAGGAATTCTTCAGTGTTTTCTGAACATAATCTCTAGATGTGTCTCAAAATGAAGGCTGCAGCTAAGGTAGAGGCGATCTTGCAGCACTGGTATACAAAGGCTCCTCTATAGGGTCAGCCCAGTGCGCCAGGGCTTACTGATGTGAGCAAGGCAATCTAACATGTAAAAACATCAAATTCAATTTTACATTCCATTACAAACTCTGGTGCCACAGAATCTCACCCTATAGGAGTAAAAACAGAGATCCATTCAATATCTCTGCAGTGTCTCCTAATAATGAGATCAGATGGAAAGACAAAGATGACAAAGATGAATCTCCTGAAGTACTGATATTTCTCCTGAGCAAATACCTCAGTAATCTCAGGTGTCTCCTCCTGACTCAGAAAAGTCACATATTACGTTCAGATTTGCCAAGATGATAACGTTCATCTTTATCTGTAACTAAACTCTCATATCTCCTTTATCTCTCCTGCATTTCATGTCTCATTTTTGCCTAATGCTTTTCCTAAGGACTTTTTTGCAGAATCGACATTAAGTCTCCTGAGTAGTCAAACAGCAACATTTCAGCAACATTTCGGGGCCACTAACTGCTGTTTCTGCCATTTTCAAATCAGTTGTGGAAGACTGAAGGTCTCAAAGGATACACCAGGTTCCAGAGTCCATCGGTTTTTGAAAAATGAAGGGTGTGTCTCTTGGTCATAAATGAAAGAGCCCACAAAACAAGACAGTCGTCTGTGACACAATGACCGAGAAATGCTGCCCTCCATGGCTGCATCCTTGGCTTTGAGAGATAGCTTTTATCTGCCACAGGTGTAGTGTATGAATGATGACCACAGGCTTCTACTGTAAGTGAAACTTGAGTAAATGTCTGTTCAGAAAGTGCAGGGCAATATCTGCATGCTACAGATGTGGCAGATAGAAATCATCATAAAAGCATGACATGTCACTTATTTACTTATCCATATACTCCTACTGACAAGTGACTGCATATGAACAATATCTTTTAATCTATGTAGTATTATCTGCCCCCGAAGGACATATTCTAATAATGCATTCTGAAGACTGCCAACTATATTATCAGCCCATGCTGAAGCCTATCATTTGCTCTGAGGGATAAGTGAAAAGAAACGGCTGTGCTGAGTGCTGCTCCAGTTAGCTTTGAACTGAGCTAGCTTTTCTTCTGAGAAATCCACCACCTCAGTCACAGAAATCCTGAGGGGCTTGCTGTGTTTCTCCACGGAAGTGCTGATCTAGGATCAGTCTTTGCTGTTCATGTCCTAATGAACACCATTATGACCGAAGAACACCACAGAGCCATGTCAGCACGCTTATATGGTACATGTGGGACTCAGTCTGCTGCATTCCCCCACACGCATACTGCACCATTTTTAAAACTCAAAGGAACTATCAGACTTTCATTAAGGGCTGCTTAAAGACTGGACTAAAGTTTGAATGATTCGAGGGGAGAGAGACCAAAAAAATCTTAAAAAGAGATTAGAAGACTGCGGCCCCTTCTCTGCCCGCTACACGCCCACTCCAGCGCACTGACACCAGACAACGCAGTGACAGAAAGACAATGACTCTTTGAGATGTCGCCTAGCAACAAGAAGCACTAAAAATACTTGCCATGCACACTTTCTTTTGTCTTGTTTTCTTTTTTTGCCTGGTATCATGTAAAGAGTCAGTCTGGCTGGCATCATGTGCAAATCAGGGTGTGTAAACACACGTAAACACACAAAGCAAAGTGTTTTTCAGCCCTTCACACACAAAGGTTTCTGAAAACAGAAGTTTCAGTTTCTTTCATGAATGCCTGATTTAATTTTCTGGCCTTCTGTGGACTTGAATACTCTACAGGGCCATATGACTGGGTGTCCTACACTGCCATTCAGGTAGTCTGCAAGGTGGATCTTATGGGCTTTTTGCAAACTTATAGAGAGTTTGCTTAGGCTGGGGACTTCAGCAGAGTTTGCCAGTGGAATTATTCTATACTGAATCAGGGAAGTAAATGTGATATAAAAAATGTCACCCATACAAATGTGTCAGCTAGGCCTGTTGTGATCATGAAATCTCAGCTGATGATTAATTGGCATATAAATAATTGAGATTAGCAATTTCATTGTCTTTTTTTGTTCTTTTTATGCAACTGTTACAGTGTAAGCCAAAATGGTTATCTTGGCTGATTAGCTGTCTTGCATTCTAGCAATGTTTTTTTTTTTGTAATACCTCTGTGTTGTACTAACATGAAATGATGTACTGCAACACTGCAATTTCATTTAGAAAACCAGTATTTTTTTTCTTGAGTGTGTGTTAGTATTAGCTACTTAACTATTTGCTACTTAGGAAATAAACCCTCTATGCCATGGTACTACCCTCTAAAGATGTGTCTTGGCACTACAGACTAAATGTGTTATATATTTAAAGATGTCTCAGTAAATGTTTTTCTTGCTTTCTTTATGCTTATCTGCCTTTCCTAAGCTGATGAAGCTGAAATAAATGCACATTTTGCTTGTTGTGACCGCATAGATTTGTGACTTACTTATTACAGCCTAAATAAGTATGATCATCGTAATAATTGGCATCAGGTGGTTATGTAATAGGCCTAGAATTAACCTGACATCTCCTCTCATTGGCACTCTCATTGCAGGCTAGGCATGATGATGATGAGCATTTCAGGGAACATCACAGAACGCATGAGGTCTAAGCCTGGAAATTTGGATTGGGCAAAAGACAAGCCTGTCCAAAGCTCTAAACAGAAATGCAC
>JBBPCZ010000023.1:9159376-9175348 GCA_037974445.1 Brycinus macrolepidotus | reverse complement strand
GAGCAGATGATTCCAGATGATCAGGTGGTGATCAGTATACTGGTGGTGCTGAATGCTGAGTGGTTGGAACTCCTTTACCTTTACACCTTTATCTATACATATTACACAAGATGCAGGTCAAAAGCCACGTTATGCATAAAGGTGTGTGTGTGTGTGTGTGTGTGTTTTCTCACCAGCAGTGCCTGAAGCATGCTCTCTGTAGGGTGTGAAGCGAAGCCGCAGGCGTAGAGGAACCGTTCCTGCAGGATCATTCCGTCCACTTTACTGAAGTCCAGGAACTGGAGCATGGCCGACAGGGACGAGGCCGTCTGGGCAGAGGTCACCGCGTCCACCAGCTGAGGACTGAGTTAAAGGGACACTTCAGAAATATCCAATCCCCTCACCCCAAAAGAAGTTCATGTGAACATGTAGGGTTAATAAGGCTAATGTAGTCAACAAGTAATAAAAGTTTATGGCCTTGTTTAATGCCATGTGAAGAGAAAGTGCAGATCTACGCCATCTGCTGGTTGCTGTTGAGAATGGCCATTCCTGTCACCATAGCAACTTTAAAAACTACACCAAGTCTGGGTGTTTTGTCTGATTCCCGAACACAATTAGCCCCTTCAACACTCCCCCTGCTCACATTGCGCTTAATCTCCCAGGACCCGAGTGTCTGAGTCCAGATTAACTGAGTCTGTGTCCGACTGAACCATGCCCAAGTCCAGCTGGTCGCCTAGAGGTTAGGGAGTTGTCCCTGTGATCAGAAGGTCGTGGGTTTGAATCCCAGGACTGCTCGTGGCACCACTAAGGTTCCCTTGAGCAAGGTACCATCCCCACACACTGCTCCCTTGCGGCCCCCATTGGTGGCTGCCCGCTGCTTCAATTGGTGAATGGGTTAAATGGGTTAAATGGGTTAAATGCAGAGAAAGAATTTGACACTGTTCACACTGTGTTGTGTGCTGTGCTGTGGGGTACAGCCTGAGTCCAACTGAACCGAGCCCAGTTCTAAATGAACTGTGTTCGAATCCAACTGAACTGTGTTTGAGTCCAACTCAGCTGATCCTGAGTCCAACTGAACCACATCCAAGTCTAACTTATCCATGTCTGAGTCCAACTTAACCCAGCCCGAGTCCAGTTGAACCATGTCCAGGTCGGACTGAGCTGAGTCCAACTGAACCGATTCCAAGCCCAACTGAACCGGGCCAACGCTGGTTACAGTGGCCAAACGAACTAGACTTTGGGGGTCTGACATGCTCGAGTCGCTGGATTAGGCTTACTGGATCAGACTCACTGATTTCTCCTTTTGGTCCGGTGAGCTGCAGATTTACGGAGTGTCCCGTACCTTCAGACAATTGCCTGTTTTCCCAAATATATCAGAATTCCTTGTATGTCGGGTCCGGTTGGTTCTGTTTCCTCTTGTCTGAACAAATTTCCAGCAGACGCTGCTCGTCCGTAGACCAGAGTCTCCCTTTGACTCCATATGTGTTGAATGGGACAGTCAGGTTCAGGTTCTGTACTTGGGCTCGGTTAGAGATAACCTGAATCACCTGATCACCTGATCACCAACTGAATCGTACCAGAGTTCATCTGAACTGAGCCCGAGTCGGAACCAGGCCCCCTCTGGTCACACTAGTAAAAAGAAACTGGATTTGGGGGTCTAATGTGCTTGAGCACGGATCACCTAGTGTGAATACACCCTGAGATACAACAGAACTGCAAATCCCATGCACTACGATGTTTGTGCTAAATAACAATGAGTTGGCCACTCTGACGGGAGTTTCACCAGTGCTCTGTAAAGCTTGTCAGAAATGACAAATTTGTGGGCGGAGCCTGGATAGGTCAATCGGAAGCATTTCAGAGTATTTCAAGAAACAGAAATGAAGAGGTGAGAGAGGGTTGTTCTTACAGGGCTGTTTTGCTGCAGTTGCGGAGCACCGTGAGGATTTCGGCCTCGCTGGCCGTGCGGAGTCGCTGGATCAGAGTCAGGAAGCTGCGGGGAGCGGGAGCCTTGGACAGAGAGCTCGGCTCCAGCATTCCACGAGTGGCTTTCCACGTATCCATCAGCTGCGGACACACAAAATGTTCCTTTAAACACTCCATACATTGAACAAAATTCAGGTATTGATGCACACACACTGGTGCTGAGACTTACTGAAGGGCATCCTTTACACTGGCTCTTTCTCTTCTCGGTGACGACCCCCACTGAGAAGTATGCTGGGTCCAGGCTCTTCACCACGCTGGCTGCATCTTTTCCAGCAGCTTCCGCCGGCCCTGACGCCACCTCCAGCAGAGACAGAGACTGTCTGAGAGACAACACAACAGGTTTACAGGGTCACTGTCCACTTTCAGACCGTCGACATCTGTAAATACAGCAGATCTGCTCCTACTGTCCAGCTGTCAGAATCCAGATGATGGAAACACAATCAAAATGCATGGTTGGGCCACACCAGTTTCCATACAGATGCTGCAACTTCCATTCTGTCCCTCCACCCATTTCCATGGAAACACTACACCTATTTCCATGGTTGTATTACATCCATATCTGTGGTAACACTACATTATTTCCATGGTTACACTACACCCATTTCCATGGTTAGACAGCGCTGTTTAACATGGTACTCCCACACTCATTTCCCTGGTAATTCTACACCCTTTTCTATGGTTATGTCACGCTAATTTCCATGGTTACATGGCATCTGTCGCCATGGCAATGCTGCATCCAGTTTGAACATTTTTCTCTCTCTCTCACCTGGACAGGATTTTGGTGGCGGTTCTGCGGCGAGCATTGATGGACAGGATGTGCGTTTCCTCGGCAACCGCAGATTTTATGAAGCCATCTTGCAGAGTGATGACTGTCACTGAGGTCGATTTCTCACTCACACCCAACACCTGAGAGCAAAAATAATAATTAAATTATTACTGGTGTGATTAGTGTGAGCTACTTCCCAAAATCCCCCATAATGAAGTGTTTATGGTGTAAACAGAACAGTTCAGAACGGGTTTGGTCTGGAGAAACTGGAGACAGCAGAATGTAACTGCTGCGCCATTAGTAATCACCTAGCAACACCATAGCAACCATCGGTAACCTCCTAGCAACACCAAAGCAACCATTAGTAACCACCTAGCAACAAGCACAGTTACCATAGCAACCGCGCCACTGCTTCGCATTTTCTTGCGGAAATGCTTTCTAGTTATTATTATTAGTAGCAGTGATAATAATACATGTTAAAAATAATAATAAAATAAATTTCTGAATCTCAGGCTGACCTGGCTGTGTGTCGTAAATCCCGCCTCCTGGTTTTTGCAGCTGTCCACACGCTTGGTGCGGATCACCTTGTCCTTAGTGGCCTTGTACTCAACCAGACACTTCCCTGAAGCGTCGGCCTACAAACACACACACACGAATACACACACAATTTCAGAATCAAAACATGTTTAATCAGTGAGTAATCAGTGTTGCGTTACGTGTCAGTTCTTACCTCCATCATCTTTCCAGACTTCAGCTGCATCATTAGCATACTGGCCACGCCCCTCTTCAGGTTCTTGATGTTCGTAGGCTCCGCCTTGTGGGTGTAGAGGCTCCTCACCTGCGATATAGTTATGGGTTACTATGACAACCATGTGCCAACAATGCAACACTGTTACGGCAATGTATCTGCTGGCTGTCAGGAAGACTGTGTTGTTTATCAGTTTGTTTGTTTGTGTTTGTTTACCTTGCCCATCCTCCAGAGCACCACAAAGGGTCTCTGCAGGGCCTCCAGCTTCTCTCTACCCAGAATGCTCTCCGTCGTCGTGCCATGGAAGATGTTGCTCTTGCGTGAACGTTGACCCGTATTCTGGATCTGGACACTGGAGATCTGGAAGAAGGAGATGTTTATTGTCATTTCTTCACAGGAACTTCAGGTTCCTCAGGGTTTTGCACTAATTTGCCTGATCAAGAGCCATCAGCAGAAGCATTTTAGCAACAGGCTGAAATGTCCCAGTCGTACCTGGATTCGGAGCAGTTGGTCGTCCTGGTTCTCCGGGTTCCTCCAGGCCAGGCTGATGCCCACGTCGCTGGAGAGCTGGAAGCCAGCGTTTCCTTTGGACACTCCACTGGGCCGGTTCAGCCCAAGCTCCACCTCATAACGGAATCTGTAGAGCCGTCCGTCGTCCAGCCGCGGGCCTGAACTCGCACCTGAAACAACACACCACACACACACACCATGCTGAGATACACACTATACGCTCACTGTGGCTGACTCCAGGTCAGTGGGGGATGTTTACTCAGGATGCTTTGAGTTGGGGGATGGGAGGGATGTGTAAGAAAGAGAGAGAGAGAGAGAGAGAGAGAGTGAGAGAGCATCAACAAGAATAGACTTTAGTCCTCAGGGACCTTAATACACCTTAATACACTTCAGTTAAAGTTTTAGTTCAGTTGTAATTATTGTAACAATACAATTATTGAGCACTGTTGTGTATGTTACCATAGTAACTTGAATTTCCTTTTGTTTCAATAAAGAATCTATCTAATTATCTATCTATCAATCTATCTGTCTATCTAACCATCCATTCATCCATCCATCCATCCATCTATCTTCATCCCAAGTGCAGTCCATCTGCCATAACCTCTTAAGTTTATTTATTTATGAGGCTAATGTTGCTAAGAAGTATGTTTATCAGTTAGCATGATGCTAACGGCGGGTCTAAATCACACCCTCGTCTGGAGGTGCTCACTTATCTCTAATAGCCTTGCTCATGTGGTTTCTGAAACTGTACAACTCAAAACATGAACCAAAGTGTGCTAGCATGGCTAAAACAAAAATGGGACGGCATAAGGATCCGTTAGCTACATGAGTCTTGTAGCTCCAGCACTAAAACTAAAGAAGCAAATGTCATAAAATGTTTGGTTGTGTAAATTCTATTTTTCACTAAATTGTTGCATCAGCTGTGAAAAAAGTGTTTTTTAAAACCATCAAATTAGCATAATTAGCAGCTATGTATGACCAAGGAATCCCTTCTGAATGACTCATTAACACAGGCTGTGAATTTCTGAGGTAAAAATGAATTTATTTTCAACTGAAAGCCGAAGTTAAAGTCAAAAAGTCAAAAAAAAATCAAAACCAAAGACTCCGTAGCATGTTAGCATGAAGAAAGCTAGTTTTAGTCTTTGAGGGCTCTGATCTGTGTTGTAATGTGCTCATATCTACTGCAGAGGGTGGGTTCTAGATAACGGAGCCACTATGCACTAGCACACACCCTGGACATCCTAACTGGAAAGAGGTTACTCAAAGACGTTGGATTTTTTGCGAACAGTTACTGATTTTTTGTTAAATAACCATCACAAGCAGGCCTCAAAGAGACAAAAGTATTGAATATGAGACAGATCGGCACCATATGAGCAAACATTCAGGGGTCGTCGGTCGTTCTGACAGAAAACAAACTGGACGGGCAGGACAATAATATTATACATTTGGGTGAGATGAAAAGTTTTAAATGGGAAACTTTTTTATATGAATGCGTTTTTAGTGCAGGGTATATCCCATCTCTCTCTCTCTCTCTCTCTCTCTCTCTCTCTCTCTCTTTCTCTCTCTCACTCATTGCTCATTCGCTTACTCTAACTTTTCTCCGCCTGCACACCTGCCTCTCACCTCTTCTCATCATCCCTCTCACTTTATCATCACAGCTGTGTTTAATTCTGCTCAGCCCACATCCTGCTCTTCTTCCCTCGCTCTTCTTTTTTCTGCTTCAATTCTCCAACCTTTCCTCATTCATCTGTTGATCCACCTCTGTGAGACCCTCTTCCTTCATCTGTCTGATGACCCTGACAATGCACAATTTCTCTCTCACACATATTAATTCTTGCAAAATAACACACACCACCTGTAAACTCTGAGTCAGTTTTATCTTGGGTGGTGTCTTCTACACTTGTATACTGTCACTGATGTCATTTGCTGTATGGTTCAGATTGTTTTGAAACAATGGTTCAAAATACTAAACATAGTCTGAAACCATGATCTCATGATATATTTCTAAAATATCCTGCTATTGAATTTCATCAGTACCATCCACCACTAAATGTTCCTAATACCAGCTTAATCTCTAAACACTGCAATTAGTGTGAAATAGAGGTTACATGAGTACTGAATTTTACTAGTTGACAAGTTTTACTATTCAGCTAGTTTTAATCCCTACAAAAAGTTTTACAGTTTTCAGGGCTTCGGTGAAAAGGTATTTGCTTGTTACTAAGGTGTAATGGAAGATGCTAGTGCGTTTTGAGGAGTGAAATATGCACTGTGGGAGAGTTTAGTAACTCTTGGGCTCAGACACTCTGTTCACAAAGTTACATAAACTCCATGCTAAAATCACCATGCATTTCAGAATCTTCCCAACACGTGGCCTATCTCAACAAACTTATCCCAAAAATGGCATCTAAGCAGCATTGGGATAAGTATATACCCAGTTTAACATGTCGGTAACATTCATAAAGCTGGTTTCAAAATCTCTGGAATGAATTCTAAAATTGTTATAATGTAGTAACTGCCCATCGGTACATGTCTAAACATTTAACGAGTCTCAATGAGTGCACACTTGATTAATTCAGAAATATGTCACATTAGTATACACTTACTGCAACTGTGTACTTTGGGACAGGCTGACAGCTAGCCATGTTTCCGCAAGTGGGTAATCGAGATACCCTTGCATGTTTGTACAACAGTACACTACACAAAGTTTGTTTAGTTCATAAACACACTGAGTTTCATCTTGTGTAGTACTTCCACACCAGTGAAGTACTTTGGGTTTTGTATTCAGCAGAAGACCTGTGTTTCCCTCCGGGCATATACTGCTTTTTATTCTGCTGCTATATCCTAGGCACTGACCCTGACTAGTCAACTGTTGCCCACTGTGCTGACTAGTGGCTAGTCAACTAGTCTGTGCGGCTTCTAGTGTAAAGCATTTATTCAAAACTAGAAAGATCCTGAATTTTGCAAGGCTACGTATTATAATTGGACAACCTAGTGACATGTAGTGCTATTTACTTGTATATCTTTGAAATGGGTTATTTAGTGCTTACCTGGGCACTTACAGTGCTGGTTATACACACAGATATGGGGGACACTGTAATAACACAGATATTGGTAAGGTGTAGAAGTAATAAAACATAGCAGGTCTGTGAAGGTTAAGGGGTTAATATAAAGCATAAACCCTAAACTATTTAAGCTACAATAATAACAGAACCATACACGACCATCCACTGGTATCCTCACATGTTTAAGAACATGCTTTCTTATCAGCCAATTGATGGATCAGCCTATAGCGACTGCTGAGTTTAATGCACAGGTTTGCCAGCATACTGATTCTCAGCTGAGAGGAAAAGCCTCTGTGCCTTTATCTCTCCTTCACTGTCCCTCTATTGGCTCTTTTCCAGTCCTCATCCCTCACTCACTCTGCTCTCTCTCTCTCTCTCTCTCTCTCTCTCTCTTTCAGGCAAAGTTTTGCAGAATTGAATCTGCCATCATCCTACAGATGTTTACAATGCTTTTCCATCATGCTTAGATGGGGCTTCAAAGGGAAGTTTAAAAATCTTCCCCGTGATACAGATATCGGGTCAGACAAAATGTACAACCTTCATCCATGGTTTGTTCCAGCTTATGTATTCATATATAATCAATAGGGGTGTAAAGCTCTGACCTCACGTTTCCATTAAATTACAGATCTTTAGGAAATAGTTCGGTACTGTTTATCTGAACTCAAATCAATGAATTCCAATCAACTCAAACATTCAAACATCATTGAGTTGCCGCCCTGATACTGATGCATCATAACGTACTGATGCACTTTTACACCTTTAACAACTAACAGGAGAAACTGTAACATCTTCTCAGTTCCTTCTAATTATAGATATAAAGTTCTTTGAACTTACATGGTTTCATCATTGAGGAATTCCAGTTTTCCAGCCACTTCCTCATAGTCTTCTCCAGCCTTAGCAGTGCCCTCTGTGGTGTGGTAAGGCACTGCAACCTTGCCCCTTGCCCCAGAGGTCCTGTGCACCTTCACCTGCATGACACCCACACTCTCGCTCACTCGAGTGGATGCACTCTCGAATGTGAAGATACCTGCATGGTCATCATCGTAGATGGTCACTGTGGCAGTGTGGGCAGAGCCCAAAGCAGCTTTAGGCTGGACAGGGGCAGAGCCCAAGAGGCTGTTGCCAGGGGCAACAGTGTTGGGGTCCAGGACAGAGACCTCAGCCCGGTGGACGACCCGTGGGTTGCTGAGGTGAACGTAGAAGTGCTCATCTTCTTCAAAGATGTCATCATCAATCACACCAACCGTCAGCTCCTTTATGGTCTCACCAGGTTTGAAGACCAGTGTGCCCTCAGCAAATTCGTAATCTGAGCCAGCATTAGCTGTGCCATCCTCAGTGCGGTAGTCCACCTGAAAGAAGGAGATGCCATTGTTATAAATGAAGCTGTATTGTAGTGCTACAAGTCAAGAGTGCTCAGTGGATTTGTGCACTGGCCAGAGGCTTTCAAACAAGAGCAACACCACTGCCAGAAATCTGGGGACAATTTCAGTCACTAATTCAAGGAATGATTCACTTTATAATATAATAATATAATTTACTTTTCCTGTTCCTTCAAATTTAGTCGACTGCTGTTTGATGCCTATAGCCGACCACTATTTGGTGCTTTGTGTTTTATATATACATCAGTGAATCAACTCTAGTACAAAACTAACAAAGCAAATGTTGGACACAATGTTGTTTTGGCTATGAAAAATACACCAAACACTGTATTTTTCAGTCAGCTTTTCCTGTAATGAGATGGTCAATTTAGCTCTGTGTCTGTCTTCCCTTATCAGATTGCCAAAGGATGCTTTTCATATGCAGTGCATTATGGGCCACATAAGACATCTCTTAAAATTACATGCAAAAGAGTAATAAAGTATGACTGGCAATAAATGTCACACAGAAATTACAGCCTTGTTACAAAGTAGTTCACATTAGAGCAATACTTGTGATTGTTTATTTAAATGAGCTCATCAAGTTAACACTGTATTTTGCCTGCATTTAAAGTTTGTGTTGATAAATGAAAATAAACAAGTAACATTAATTAAGCTGTAAAAAATGTGAAATTTGTTAAAACATTTAGTGCACATCAGTGTTTTTTGTTTATAGTTGGTATTGCATACTGTTATCTTGTATGTTTGCTGTCCCTTGTTTTTTGATGTCTCTATGTTCTGTGCATCTACTGATTGCTCTGGTAATAAACATAAAACATTGTCCTTCAACACTTTCAATATATATTTTGGAAATTTCTAATTTAGTAGTATGATAAAGGCAGGATATATCATAATATTCATAATCATCCACTTACAAATGAATAAGTAGTGCTGCATAACATAAATTATCTCCATAATTTTCCATTTAATTGGAGTGATCAGCTAATAGCTTTGAAAGCCCATTCTTGCCATCAAGATGGTGTACATTTAAGGTCTTATATTATCTTAAAGGCCATAAGGAAACAGATGTCCAGTAGTTGTAAAAACTATAGCAGGTTGTAAAAATGTTTCCACAACAGAGTCAATGCTTACCTTTACTGTGCAGCCACTATCTCCGCCATGTCTGGCCACGGCCAATTTGAGTGATCCACAGTTTTCAAAGCACTGGTAGTGTGAGGGCTCAAATTCCAAGTATATAGTGTGAGGGTCTTCTTCTTGGGTGCTGGCTTCATGGCAGCTCACCACCTTCCTGGCTTGATCTGCAGCATGCTTCTTCAAGATGTTTCCTGCCCCGATCATCATGCGTGTGGCCTGGATGCGGTAGAAAGCCCTGCTCTTCTGCTGCTGAACTAAAACCTGATAGTTAGCCATCTCAATCAGCTGCTCCATGTCCTTCTCCGGATGCCTCTGCTTCAGCTCCTTCAGGGTACGTGCCATCTCCCTCCGTGCCTCTTCTTCTTCTCCCCCTCCTCCACCTGCTCCTCCACCTCCACCCTCCTCCACACCTGCCAGCATGCCATCAAGCACCTCCTTGTGGTGGGAGTTGGCCCCCTGCCCATCCATCTCCATGTCCATCTTGGTGAACATGCCATCACCCTCCGTCTCAATGATGATGCCGCGGTTCTTGTCGGCTCTGTAGCGCTTGTGGACATACTTGTAGAACAGCAGGCGGCGGTCAGCAATCCAGGCCTGGACCACACAGATAGGAAAGAAGAGGAAGGTCAACACAGCCTCCCAGACCTCCACCACACCAGGGGAAAAAACAGACAAGATCAGGTAGAGCCAGATGTATGCGAAGATGCTCCACGCAGCCGTCACAAAGAAAACTCTTAAGTGTTTAATTTTTCGCACTTCTCCATCAGGCACCACATAGACACAGATGGCAATGATGATGAACATGTTGAAGGCAGCACTACCCACAATTGTGCTGGGACCAAGATTACCAGCCTCAAAATTATGCCCACAAACCTCGATCACAGACAGCAAGATTTCTGGTGCTGAAGAACCCAAAGCCATAAGGGTCAAGTTGGAAACTGTCTCATTCCAGATGCGTACAGTGGCCGTGGTGGTTTCTCCATTGGGTTTCTTGATTGTGATCTCCTTCTCCTGTGAGGTGATGACCTCGATGGAAGACATAAAGCGGTCGGCAATGATGGACATTCCCAAGAACATGTAGATGAGAGCAACAAAGTAGACAATAGCACGGGCCACCTTGTCACCCACCGAGGGGTTCTGAGGATTCCACACAGGCAGCACTACACCCTCAGAGCAGCTGTACTTGCCAGAGCAGTTCCCTGGACTGCTCTGGTACATGTCAGAGCCAGCCTGTGAGGGCTCGGTAAGATCCAGGAGGAAGAGAAAGATTGTAGACAGGTAGGGAGCAAAGGAGAGAGGAAGGCTTTTGAGCTGGAGATTAATCATTGTGTTGCTGAATCAATGATGGAATCCAATGAAAGAAGAGATCTCTCAAATCAGTTCCACTATGGACAGCTCTGAAAATGAAGAAGAACAGAAAATGACAAACTTTAAATATAAGCCCTTAATCCAGAGGTCGATATCACAGACAGCAAGAGCCAAGCAGAGTTTAATTACTTCCATGCTCACACACAACCAACTCAACTTATCAGCTAATTACCACTTTAATATAGGTGTTATAGCAAGGAAATCACCAAACTGTCAATCTCTCTCTCCAGAAGGACAGGCACGTGGTTCCACACTTCAATCCCTCACTCATAACTACACCAAAAGGTTTCAGGCCACATTGATGTCATTTTGTAGTCTTCATGCCACATCTGTTATCCTTTTCTTATTCCTCCCTTGCCAAAGGCACAAATTAAATTTGTACCTTCTTCTATGAGGTGAACTCATTCATATAGTAAATTCAAATTAAGCACTTCATTTTTGCTTTGGTAATCAGACTGCCTGAAGGTCCATTTTTTTTCTTTCCTGGGAGACAAAAGTTGTTTCAGAAAAAGTCACCACAACTGTGCAGAATGCCTCACATAAGCCAGGGCATCATGTGTACGTGTAAGTGTGTAGGTCGGTCAGTTATTTAGAAGACATGATTAATGCTGACAGATTGTACACACATGGAGAAGCATCTCATGGCGTTTAACAAGCTGCACACGCAAAGTGTCAGTGGTGGGCAAACTATTATGAAAATGTGACTAAATTATCTCTAATTAACAAAATGTAATCTTTAGAGAAATTACTCAGAAAGCCTAATCTTATCTAATTACTTCTGGATTATTTCTAGCTTTGCTGCTAAAATCATTTTTACGATTCATGAAGCTAGTCTCTGGTTAATGGTGCACATAAAAAGGGACTGCCAGGTCTATCAGAATTACTGGTTACAAATTTAACAGGATCATACAGTGGTGTATGCTTGGAAAACAACATGATAATTATTTCAACACATGCTTGAGAAATAACACATTTTAAAGATGTGTAAAATGACACATTTTCAAAATGAGTGCTGGGTGATAAAATTTTCAATTCTATAATCTGATTACATAAAACTGATTACAATCCAACTGTGCATTCTGTGCATACAGTATTACATAACTTGCCAACATGTACTGAATATCAATATTACATAAAAATCTCATCAATTTTAGATTATTCCCTATCTGCCTCCCAAACATTCTCTGAGGAATTAACAGAGAAATGTTTTAACTTTTCACCCAGTTCAGTCCTTTCCCAAGCCTCTCTCTATAAAGTATGATATTGCTCCCAGGCTGGGAGGCTTAAGGCTGCATCCTTAGGCTTGTGAGATGTGTCTGAGTACATGAGAAACGTTTCTGCACAGTGCTCACTATGTGGCCATCCAGCTGATCAGTGTATTAGCTGATAAGGGAATGTCTAAACCTTACTGTACAGTCCCTGAACCCTGCAAATGCAGTCACTTTTTCTCTGGATTTCCAGTCGCAAACATTATATTGCACAGCTTGTACGCAGTTATAGAACGACATTAAAATGAGACATACACCAATAGCAAATTACCAATGAGTAATACACTCGTATCAGAAATATATGTAAAAAACTTGATGGCAACCATGTTCATGTTTATAGACTAATTAGTGTTTATAGACCAATCAAAGTGCACATGCTAATTTGATTAGCATGGGCAAATAGAATCATCCATCATATCTAACACATACAGGAGAAGTTTTATTCAATAACATGTGTTTCATTTTGTAACAATGTTTACAAAATGAGAAAAAATATTTGAAAAGATCAAGAAGAAATATTCAAAAAGACCAAGTTGGGTTTACATTGAGGCTTTTCACAGCCTCCCATCTAAAATGGGTTTTGTCTGTTTACCTTAGATTTAGCTCTTCTGCCAACTTTATTCTTTCTTCCTTTTATATTATGTCAATGCCTACTGTAAGCAATTTTTAGTCAGGCATGCAAGGTCACTCATTATACAGACAGTGAAGACCAGCTTATCCAGTTCATCAAGACTAAGAACTCTTGGGATGTAGTTCAAAGGCACCGATTGAAATACACAAAATGAATTAAATATACATTTCAGGTCAGATTACAGCCCAAAAATTGGGAAAAGAGGGAGAAAAGTGGCACACATCAATTAAAGGTGTTTCAATATTACAGGATAAATGTGGTAAAAGTCTTTAATTATTCTTAACCTTTTATGATCCTCAGTCACTTTTTCTTCCAGTTTTCTAAGTCCTCTGTTTCTTCTGTATGTTATGACTGAAACAGTGTCCTAAAATAAAGAAAATCGTTTGGGTGCAGTGCTGCACAGAGTCAGATGTGTCTTATACTTCCTTGAAGAACTCCAGCACAGACATGTTTACATAAGAGCCTGGGTCATGCCGGGGTAACTGATGCATTTGTCTCTTTGACTCATATGTACACAACACACACATACGTGCATCAGTATCTCCAGGCCCCCTCAACTGTGAAGCACTCCATGATCTTCCACCCTGAATGCCCTGCAGTGTAGCAAAGCCAGCCTGCTACAAAGTGATCCAGACAACCCCCCCACTACCCCCCAAGCTAGCCCTCTCCAGTCAGACAGTGAGCACACTTGTTCATATCCAGCAGGAGAGGGTTAAACTCATTAACTCATTAAAAGATCTGCAATGTGTTACTTACTACTATTTCTTTATATTTTATGTACAATTTATAAGACAGGAAAAAACTTAATAACTAAGTTATTAATACCGCAGCCGAACAAAGCATGGGAAATGCTAGCACAAGCAGCCAATGGAAAGGCCTCTTAGTCATCATTCTGCGGTCAGCATCATGCCCACTTGGCCATATTAAGAACTCCATGTGCAACATGATTTTCTTGATGAAATGAATGAATGCCGTTTTCAAAAAGATTGCTGCTATCGTGCCGTGTGGTAAACAAAATGCTCCAAACCTGATATGCTTGGTCACACACTCATTTTTCTCTAAAAACCACTAAATCCTTTGAATTACAAGGTCACAAAGGTGTCTAAATGTCTAAACACGAATATTAGTACTTATAACTGAAAAGCAACCTCACTGAAATAGCCCACATAAACCAGGAAGCTTTGTCAAATGTGGTACTAAAATTGCAATACTGCAGTACTGAACCAGGGACCCTTGGGGTGTGTGTTGGATGGCTTTGAAAAAATAGTCACAACTTCAGAGGTCTACAGATGCTGTCATGCTAATGTTAGGTGGCCAGCTAACTTACTAGTTACATTAGTTACCAGCAAATAAGCAACATATTCAAAGAGACAATCATTTTGTTTTCTTTCTGACTCAGCTTCAGTCATGACATTGTTTGATGTGCTCATGATGTATGGTGTGATTATCCATGTCATGAAACTTGTTTCACAAAGTTGAGGCAGTGGTGGGCAAGTTTCAAATAAGTAGCAGAAAGCTGTACTTTACTTGACATTTACTTTCAAGAACATTTTAGGCTAGTAAAGTTACCACATTTGCTGAATTATAAGACCTAATATTAATAAATAAATAATAAAGGGTCAAGTGGTTCAACTTCCTTGGCCCTGCAACATTCTCAGTGCACTGAGCATCGTTCACTCGCCTGTGTGTTGAATGTGTGTGATGTGACATCCTCATCAGCCTCTCTCTTAATGCTCCAATGACTTCTCATCTCAGTGCTGTGACCTTGATGGAATTATTGTTTGTTTCTCATCTCCTTACTCTCCGACCCTGGGCACGGCGCCCTCAGCCAGTGTGAGCCATGCTCCCCCACTACTGCTGCACATGATGCTAAACCTATTTATATCTATGCCAGGGCTGTTCCCAGCATCCCTGGTGACAGGGCCATGCCAATGTGGGCATCAGTGGTCAGGGAATATCTGTTGAAGTGCACAACCTCAACCATGTCCTTGTCTGGGTGCTTCTATTATATGTAACTGATTATCTTTAATAGGGTGAATAGCATTTTTTAATACTCAGTGGTGATTCTGAATTATCATTCTCAAAATTCTCTTCTGTTTAGGTTTCATATCTAACCATGAGCATTTGTTTGCCCATTTTATAGTTAGTATTAAAATTTAAATATAAACTTACTTAGTAATTTACTAAGAATCTTAGCAACTGTTACATACATGCTAAAGTTTCAACTTCCAGGTTCTCTAGAACACTATACTCAGGTTCCACATAATTTTATGTAAGACATGAAGTGAATATTTGTTCTTTATTAAACAAATGTTATTAAATAAAAAATAATGAATCAACTTTTGATGAGGTGTCACAGGCTTAAAAATGCCCACCTGCAGCTACTTGTGGACTGTAAATCCTATAGAGTGCTTGACTGTGGCAGTATATATCTGTTCCTCACAGTAGTAAGTTCTGGAGGATGCCCACAGCCATCCTTAGTATAACCCAAACCTTATGAGGGTTTCCATCAAGCAGCCGATTGCTTTAATTGGCAGTGCTGGAGCAGACTGGCCACAGCAGTTGGGCCAGCTGCAGAGTCAGAGACAAAAATTGCACTCAGGCCCTCAGGCCATGTGAGCCAGCCTGGGGATGAACCACAGGGAGTCCAGAAAGAGCCACTGCTCCTGGCCTGGAGGATTAACACACACAGCCGCTTTACATAAAACACCATGGTGTAAAACCCTCCTCAGATGTAAACGGGAAAAAAACGCCTGGTTTGTTGGTTGGAGTTACAGTCTAATTACTGATGGATCTGGGTCTGTTTAAAATTTGGTTTTGCTTTGCGATTCTTATTAGGGTTCTAAGACAAGATAAATTAATGGATTAGAAGCACTATTCTGGATCACATTCAAAGACCAGTGACCATGAGGGAGATTTAGCAGATGTAATCACAGTGAAGGCTGATGGTAATGATGAGATTTAGGTCAGGTAATGAGAAAAAAGTGTGATTAGTAGAGGTGTGACGAGACGCTCAGATCTGCTCACGAGATGATACACAATGTTGGGGTTCACAAGAACGAGACGAGATGAGATTTTGACAAGATTTTTCAGATAACTTTAAAGATGAAATAGATGACTGGAAAAAGCCTTTCATTTGACTGAAAG
>JBBPCZ010000023.1:9118727-9132411 GCA_037974445.1 Brycinus macrolepidotus | reverse complement strand
CGAGTTAACTATGGCAAACATGCGATTAATCGCGATTAAATATTTTAATCTACTGACAGCCCTAATATATATATATTGTGTTAACAGTCAGTTGTTTCTCACTCTTAATGTGACATTTTCTTGCAGATAATTTTTTTGTAATAATTTAAAATGCCACCGTGGCTAACTACACAGAAAAACAAATGCTATTAATATATGACTTTGGCTAATAGAAAGTACTGGGAATGTGCTAGCCTGTTCCATGCGTTCATTTAACCCACACAGTGCGAGCTTCTGGTTAAAAAAGCAAAACAATTTGACAAAAAATGGCTTTTATACAATTGAATAAGACAATAATTTGTTATTGGTGTATTCCTATTTATCAGAAAAATAAAATGTTATTGTTCAGTCCTGATTGTGCTGCATTTGTAGTTTAGTACTGTACTGCAGTACTGTATCTTGTGTAATTGTAATGAGGTGTTTATAGCTCAATCACTTGTATCGTGTAATACTGTAAACATAGTTTACGTGGCCCTGGAGGAATCTTGTCCACTGTGTACTTGCATACGGTTAGGATGGAGTAGGAAAAACCTGGAGTAGCTCCTCCATTCTCAATGTCTGTAAAATATTATGCACTTGCCAAACCAATCATAAAGGCTGTTTAATGAGCATGCTTTATTATTGCCAAGGTGGTACAGCGAGGTGAGAAAATAGGTCTTTGTGAACTGTGCAGTTAACGCTCATCTCAGACAGTCTTAAACGACAAATCTGCCTTCTTTGTCTGAAACATCCTGTCGCAACACAGGAGAACTATGAATGTTAAGTGGATTTCCTCAGTAGGGAGACTTCTGCTATACCGCTCTGTTTCAAAATCGCCCTCATCATATCAGCAGCGCAGTCAATGTTTTCATCAACCGGGCCTTTCACAGTCAAACTGAACCGACTTGAAGTAACCCAACAGTAGTCTCGGAGCCCTTATTTTTCAGTAGCCCCTATTTTCCAGTTTTGTTCTCATTACAATCAGACTGCCTCTGCCATTTAGTCGTCTTCTGACAGGACAAACCATGTTGGGAAAGGTCTCCTGCTGCTCAACCTCAATGGGCTGCATATGGCATTTGACATCCAAAAATAACACCTGTTCCTCTTTTTTTATTCATCCCCAGCTCCCTGCAGACTGGTGACATTTGCCCCAGGCTTCCATACTGGTATTTTCTGTTCAGCGCTGTGCGCGCGCGTGCGCCTTTATGAAACTGGCTGTCTGTCCAAGAGCCCTATCAGTTGACTTTCGTCATTATCAAGCCTTTAGACACAAGTTTGTTTTATACAATGTCAGGATTTGGGTCATATAATGACCATCTGCAATGTCCAAAATGAAAACTTTAGAGGAGAAGAAAATGTTACATCTAATGATGGCCTATACGGAACATTTAATATTTAAGGTTTTATTTTTTCCAACATTTAAGACTCAGCAAATAAACAGAAATTATGCACAACAATTAGTATAAAAATGCAGTATTAAAGTTCCTCCTAAACGTCCTGTAAAAAAAACAACAAAAGTTTTCAAATTTTTGCATACGACTGTATATGTAACAAAACTTTCCTAAGCCCTAGTCATAAATCCAAAGCCAAAATGAGAAATAAAAATGGTTTTACACCTTTAGCTTAAAAAAATGAAACGTGCGATTTATGAGGAAAACACTTTACAAAGTCAGAACCATTTCGTTGATCCTGACATTGTATGTTATCCCCGTTAGTCTTTGGTTTGCCTGTAAAGATGTTCTTATCCTGAAATTGTATCAAAACAAGGACACATTCACACACACACACATTTCTTAAATGTGGATTTGTATAATTGCATATTTGTATGTTATTACAGCCAGAGTGCACACAACTATGCTCAGTCAACTACGAGGAGATATGACTAAGATTTCAGGCCCTGCATAGTTTACAGTGCTGCCAAATCTGTTGAATCTTGCTGAGGTAATGATGTTCGAAATGATCCCTCCTATCTGTTCTGATCAGTATGTGACACTCTTGGGTTTACTCTAATAAAACTGTAACCCTACATTCCATAATTAATCATAATTTAGAGTATGTCCAGTCGTTTCAGACAGATTTTTTAAATCAAAATATTCCAGTTTATAATTTGTAACAATGCATTTTACATAATTACTCCTTACATTTGCTGGACATCCCAAAGATGCCAAGAGAGAGGTGTACTGTATTGTTATGTCAGATTAGGAGACCGAGGGTGAGATGCACTGCCCTTGTGAGGAACAGGGTTTAAAAAGCACGGTGAAAAATATCAAGATGTGAACAAGGTCAAGAAAAAACAAAAAATGAAAGTTCAGTGACAAAGAACACTGTTAATAAATTCTTTCCTACCAAAATATCCTCCGGGGAAAAATACACTGCGGCTAAAAGATCTGAAACATAACACAGACTGCACATGCAGCAGCATCACTACATAGTCTGCACCACTTCTTCTTGCATATAAACATCTGATCAAGAGTTTAAACAGGTACACAGATATTATTTCAGATTTTAAAGGTTCACACAAGGCAAAGCTTTTAAATACTAAATAGGTAATATCAGCATAACATCAGTTTCAACATGAATCCTCAATTATTAAAAATTTTCAGTTGGGAGATCAGATTTACAGAACACTGGCAAACACGACATCTACTCTAACGAATTTACTTCATGACACTGCTTTTAGAGATAAAAATTGCTATGCTACCAAAATGGACTATGCTGGAATTAGGAATTAGTTGAATAACAGGACATAAAAGCTATAACCTAGTCTATCCTAACAATGTGACCTTTCACACTCATTCAAAAGAAACATCATTTGAAATGAACAACACATGTTAACTGACCTGACAAAATTGCGTTGTGCACTACAATATCTCTTTAGGTCGGGTGGGACTTTTGCTAAAGTTTGTTGAGTTGTTATGAAAGAACAAATTTGGGGGTGGAGCTTAGATAGCTCAGCTGAAATAGTATGAACTGCTCAACAGTAGCTTCTGTTAATAAAAACACTGAACTCTTACATGGGTGTCCAAATGAAATATATTTCTCCGCAATCATCAGTAAGAAATGCAGTTGTTTTTGGTCAAGTTATTTTTAGAAGTGGAGGGCTTTATTTAAATGGCACAGAGTTTGCAGAGATGGGAGAACATTTTTTTTTTTAGGAGTTGTGCTGTTATATTGAACAGACCCACTGAGACTGCCCAGCCATGTGTGAAAACACTCACAGAGCACTGCTGCCCATAGCACAGAGTCACAGTGAGAGACAGAGAGAGAGACTTGAGTACACATAGCCCTACCTCATTTACATTCAGGAGGAGTAAGAGAAGAAAGAAAGAGAAGCAGAGCAGGACACACATATTGCATCTGGTAACCTCAAGAATGCCTCTACAGATGGAAGGGGGAGATAAAGAAAGACAGATGGAGAAAGAGGGTAGAAATAGAGAGAGAGAGAGAGAGAGAGACAAAGGGAAGTGTCCCCTTATGGTGACATGTGAACACACCACAGCACAGCACATAGTGTGAACAATGTGAAATTCTTTCTCTGAATTTAACCCATTCACCAAGTGAAGCAGGGGGCTGCCACCAATGAGGGGCACACGGGAGCAGTGTGTGGGGATGGTACTTTGCTCAAGGGTACCTCAGTGGTGTCACTAGCAGTCCTGGGATTCAAACCCACGACCTTCTGATCTCACGGCGAACTCCCTAACCACTAGGCCACCAGCTGCCCCAGACAGAGAGGAAATATGGAGAGGGAGAGAGATAGTGTGAGAGTGTGTGTGTGTGTGTGTGAGAGAGACAAAGAGAAAGATAGACACACACACACACACACACACACACACATATACACATCTCTTCTTTATCTATGCACAGCATGGTGTTGGAGCGTGAACACTTCCGACTCCATTTGCACTTATTAAGGTGAGACGGGGAAATCAATGGTCCAGCACAGATCTGCCTCCACTGCCCAGTCAGCTCAGTGTCCTACAAACACTGATCTACAGTCAGTGCACTCACCATCCGGCCTCCACCTGGAGCTGCCAGACTGCCCATGCATCTACCCACACCACCCTGCATCACATTCATTTCACCTAGCAATGGATTTATATTCGCAAAAAAAAAAGTTTCAGTTGGCATTGTTTTGAAAGAATCACCCAGCACTAACTGCACCTTTAACGAACTGTTGGAGAAACACGGTGGAAAAGAATTACTTCTATGAATTAGAAGCACCTGCAGTTTACCCAGGTCATCTATACAGTAGATTTAAGGCCATGGTTAGTGATTAGAATGCTCATCATCCATTCAGTGCATAGTTCTGACCTCCTTCTGTTTTTAACCTTCAACGCATTCAGTTCCTGGCTTGGAAATACAGTTCTACCATTACATGGAGGTTCTTTAAATTTAAAAAAGGTTCTTCACACTCAATGATCTCATATTTAAAACAATTATTTAAAGAATCATCCACTGAAATGGATTTTTAAAGGAATAGTTCAGCCAAGACATGTCTGATCATTTTGATTATTTAGTTTAGGATTGTGAGTGAGAAGCTAACTTTGCCAAAAACATTAAAACTCAATATTCACCCAAGTCTTTACACCAAAATTTGTTTCAGCCTGCTAAAACTACACCCTGATTTTTGTCTGATGGATACAGTCCTTTTACTTAGGGCTTTATTTAAGAACAGAATTTTGTGAATACCAGCCCTGGTATGTGCCTGCCAGTAACAGAGAAGTTTTGTTCATTTTTATAGCTCACAATAAGTTGTATTGTGTCCTAAACCACATTAATTAGTCTTTACAACAAATTGTGCAAATTGATTTTTTTTCACTTTGAGTGTATTTTAAACGCATTTTAAATGTTTTGTGTAGTCGCTCCTGCACACACTAACCATGGAGACTTTGACAGATGATATGCAATATCCACTGCGTGTTTAGAGAAGAAGCTGATGATTATTTGGTTGAGGAGGGTCCCACAACAATAAGCAAAACAATATTTTATTAATGCAGCTTTCTAATTAGTCAGCTTTAGTATTCATTAGTGAATGTACAAACACAGCAAAGAAAAAGTCAGTTATGAACACACACAAAAATAGAGAAGATCTGCATTGTAACCCACGGCTATAAAAAGAATGAGGGGGAGAGAGAGAGAAGGGGAAAAAGGGCAGACAGAGGGAGAGCATGAGAGAGATTCATAAAGCATCTACAAAGTGCAAATAATTAGCAGAAACCCAGAGGAACCTTCACTTGCTCTATTGAGAGATTACAACACCCCGGCAGCTTCACTCTGTGCATCACAAATGCTACCAGCAAAAACAGCATGCAAATATTAAACCTGAAATTAAAAATGTGTTGAAGACTACTACACATGCCATCAGAACAAGACAGCTTATCCAGAACACTGCTGATTGACTGAAACAGGGAGGTGCTGATATGGGAATTGTAAGCCGATGCCGATATCTGCCGACACCAGTACACAAATGTTTATCACATTTATTTTTATAGCGTTACAAAAGAAAAAAATGTAGATATTTTAGGACAGTAGCCCAGCATAAATGTTCTGCTTTACTGAAGAATAAATACATCCAAATAGCAGTTTGAAATATCAAACAATTCTAAACATCTGTGTGATGCTGATATTTTTTATAAGCATGTATCTGCTGATGGCATTATGATACCAGTATCACTATGGATTCCTAATTATAGTATAGCACTAGGCTACACTGCACCAGTCTGAGATGCTTTTAACACCTCAGACAAAGAGAATGTCAGCTCTTGACTGGTCACAGAAGACTGATGTTGTTCAATTTAGCATTTATAAAGTTTCAATACAAAGACCACAAATGCCTAACAATGTAGGCATAACCTCCATTAATTGCCTGGGCTTTTGGAGATTAGAAAGAAATTACTGTGACAGTTAATTTTCATTATATTTGAACGCTAATTTATAAATAAAGCAGTTTTCCAGAGTATTGCTTCAATAATAGCCTTTTTTAGCCCTGACTGATGATGCAAAAGACACTTTAATTGGGGCCATTGGCTCACTTGACTAGCTTTTGCAGAGGTGGCCATATAAATGGGCACACAGGTCTTTGGATGGGGAGCAGAGGTGAAATACGATGGTTTGGGTGTCAGGACCCTGCCTCAATCCTAATAATGCTGACAGAGCTGATAGAGAAGCTTCCAGCCATGTACCAGTAGGTCTCAGATAGGAACACTGCATCAGAGCGGGGTGATACCAAAGGGACAACACACACACACACACACACCCAAACCCACACCCACACCGACATCAACACACACAGCAACAGTAATCAGCATACGGGAAAAGCAGGACCTCTGCTAAACATAAAACCACACCAACGCCTCAGTGCCACAAGAGAGCAGAGCAAAGAGAAAAGAAAGGATGTGTAAGTGCAAAGCCATTTATTCGGACACAAATAATTCTCAAACTTACGCTGCTGCCCATAGCTCGTTGGAATAAATTCTCAGGCTTTAAAGCCCACTGGAACTGATCCATGATTAAGACACATTCCACACAGTGGGTTAAAGGATGTTGGCCCGCTCTGCGGAAATTTGCATCTTATGGAAGGAAGCTTCCGACGAGCCATATAATGAACAGAGCAAAGTGGAAACAAAACACTTGTCGAATTCTGCCCTTAGCAAGAGTGGGATTATTCTCAGGCTGCCAGAAACATTAAGATTAGCTTAAGCAGTGAGAAACAGTTTTAAGCATAACGGAAGGCAGAAAGCCAGTGAAACCAAGATCAACAACAGGAGACCATTTAAACCACTAAAAGACCGCACTCTTAAAAATACAGGTATCAAAAAGGGTTCTACGGAACAGTATCATAGAAGAACCACTTTTGGTTCCCCAAATGATCTTTCAGCAGATGGTTTCTGCAAATAAGATAAAGTATAGAACCTTTTTAACATATAAAGAAAACTTCACATAATGTTAACGTTCTACACCCATTTAAGTTTCTAGAACTGTATGCTCAATGCAAGAGCCATGTAGGAACCTTTTTTTTAATGACTTAATGTGAGCTATAAAAATGAACAAAACCTCATCATGTAGCCAAATGTCAGGTTCTATTTTCAAAATCACCGCAAGAATAGGAAAACTGATCCAGAATCAGTTTTTGTGATTACCAGCCCTGGGGTTGTCTGAAGCGACTGCCTGTAGAGGTGAAGTTGTTTTACAGTTTTATAGCTCACAGTAAGTCATGCTGTTTCCTAAAACATGCTGACAAGTCCATACAACCTTAATGAAGAGCTGGATTTTTGAATAGGTTAAGAGAAATACTGCTGATGTATTTTCTGTGATGTATTTGGACTCTGAACACTTTTGACTAACTGACTACATCTGGAATAAAAAATTGTGCTAATTTGATTTTTGGCCGAATTATTCCTTTGGTGTATCACCCATACAATATGCAAAGGTTCTTTAAACTTTAAAAAAGGGTTTTCATTCATTTTTTTTTAGGAACCCTAAGGTAGTTCTACAGCATCACTCCAAATTGCATATTCATTTGTGCAAGCTGGAGAGAGTATAAGGATTTCAGCTTTCTTACTAGAATACAACAATAATCCTGTTTAACTACTGTTTAGCATTAACAAAACAAAAAGCAAAACTCCATGGCAGATCACAGTTTGAGGCAGCAGCTTTCCATTACTCATATCATGAGGGAACTCACAAAGCACATCACCTTTAATGGGTGGACATTGTAAACTATAAGGAGTCCCAAGGGAAAAGTTGATCTTCCTATTCATTTAGCACATCTTCACATTTTTACTGTGTAGTGTAAACAAATGAACAGCATAAAAGCACAAATGTCTACAGATAGCATGCACAATTTGATAGATAAATTCCTTCATATATATGCTTTAAAATGAAGGTGTCAATAGGATTCTGTTCGGAATAATGCCAAAGAACAGAGGATCCCAAACCAATTCTGGAGTACTTCCTGCCTGGCACAATTTAGTGTTTACACACCCACTTCAACTCACAAACAGCTGGGTGATTAAATGATTAGCTGGATCAAGTGTGAGCAGGGAGCACAAAAAAATGCACAGGGCAGGGGGTACTACCGAACGAGTTCGGGAACCAGTGCCTTACAAGAACTACATTAACTTCTATAAAGACCCTTTTAGAGAAAGAGGTTAATGTAAAGGTTTTACCCAAGCTGAGATGGAGTAAGGCAAGAAGCATTTAGGAATCTTTATTGTAAAGAGCTTCAACATCTTTTCAAGACGTCCATAAGGAAAGGGGGTTCCCCTGCAGATACCAGAATGCTGGTGTGTTGTTCTCATCTTCTGAGTACGTTTATATGAAACAAGTGGGCTGTTTCTATAGTGGGAGTACGGGAGCGTTTCCATGAGAACGGTGCCTTACAAGTACTCAGAGCCAAACTGAAAGTGGCACAAGCTTGGAGAGTAGGAAACATACATATTGCAGTAGCTGGAGGCTCACTATGAAACACACATCTAAGACCTGGCACCTACTTTTGGCAATAATCAGTTAAAGATTGTTTTATTACAACAGTGTACAGCTGTGTCCAACTCTGAATCATATGAGTATGAACATACCTGCTTCTGAAAGACAGAGAAAGAAAGTGATAGAGAGAGAAGAGAGGATTCTTCAGCTTATCGGAGGTTCACCTCTGGAACTCTGGACTGGACTGGGACTGAACTTTCCTCCTGCAAAGACAAATATCACACTTGCAGCAACAGGAACACATTCAATTCTGCACTGTTCTGCTTCATGGTGTACTGTGAATAGCATGCAGAAAATTAGTTCTCAACAGAGATCAAGATGAAAGGTGCAAGAAGATTCTTCCATGTCCCTACAACTACCATACATTTCATCTTCTCACAGAATAAACTGAACATTGACAATATCACGTGATATTACACCACTAGTTTGGACTGGATATGCGCCCATCATTCAACAAGTTCAATTAAAGTCGAGCCAGGAATATGCGCTCAGAGGGCAAGAACGACGATTCAAAGCCTCTGTGGCCATCTGACTGCACTTACTGTATGAGGATGCTCTCCTCGTGAGGAGATGCTGTGCTGATGCGCCGCGAAGGGATTTCTGGTGGCTCCCCACTCGCTCCTCAACAGCCCATCTCTGATCTGCAGGACCTTCTGAACGTCGTTTATCTGCTTTAGCAGCTTGAAAAAGACCGAGCACTTGTCTGCCAAACTAACTTCACCTGGAATCTCTAGACTCGACCACCCAGGAGATGAATCCCCCAGTGAAAACCCCAAACCTTCTGTCAGTAGTAAACGCTAGTCAAGAGCTTGCATGCTATTAGCCCTGTATTTTAAAAATTAAAAAAGGCAGAAACTGATCACTGAGGGATGACAGATGTAGATGCCTGCAGACATCAGCTGCTGTCGATTCCAAAGCGGACAAAATGCCATGCAAACTGAAAACGGCTCCTTATTGAACGGGCGTTTTTAAGGAGAAGATCGCGGGAGAAACGCGAGCGCTCTCTCCGCGGAGGTGGACGTGGAGCGTGGAGGCGAAGTCTCTGGCCGAGGGCATAATGAGCAGCAGCTGCTAAGGAGAGCTGGCTGAATGAGACAGAAGCCACTAACGAGGCGCAGCGGTCGTAGTAATGATTCACCTCACAGAATCGATGCCTCTGAACTGTCCGGTTCATCAAATCCAACGATTCATTGATTCAGAAGTCGAGTCATCCTCATCCTCATCTCTTCAAGATTAGAGAACCGATTGATCTGTGGTGTCTTCTTCCACTGACTGATGGAGTCACACACGAAATGCACTAACAAAACACACAGCAAGAAAAAGGCACAAAATATAATGTTATTTACGGTGCTCTCTGTGGTTATTGATTTTATGTTATTTGATTATTCTTGCTAAAACTTTATCAAAAATGCTAAACCTGTAACAGGGATTGAAACGGCTCGTCTACCTGACAAGCTCGATTCAATTAGACTCGGTGAATCGGTTCGACCGAGTTATTTCAAAGAATCGGTTCGAATGAACGATTCGCCCACGAGTGAGGCATCGCTAATCATTCGCCTGGAGAAAAAAGGGGAGAATAAATTCTTCTTTTCCGCTATTGCTTTTAGTCGGACAGGTTTTTTTTGGAGGTATCAGGTTCAAAGACCACGAAAACGACAACTGAAAATCGTTTCTCAGCAGCGTGAGCTGCAGAGGGAGAAGAGGAGGACGCTTGATTGGCAGGGGCACGGGTGAACCCTATCTGCAGTACTGTTGGCAGGACATTTGCGTTTGAATATTTTTGTGTATTTTCCGCATTAGTAAGGTATTCAGTCACAATCACAAGCTCACATAAAAACTTTTAGTGAATTTTCTAGCCATTTTGTTGTCACCATTTACAGTCATGAAAAAATTCTTACTTTTTAAAATAAAACTTGATGGAGCATGTAAGCTTTGCTAAATTTCCAAAAAAATTACTAAAATTACACATGGCATATATCTGACATAGGTAAAAAAACAAAAAACAAAAACCCAAACAAACAAACAAACAAAAAAACTTGCTTTCCATGTACCCAGTTCACTTCCTGCTCCATATAGTTCTTTAAAACAGTGCTGTAAAACATTACTATAATATATTTTGGCATGAAATGGTTACAGGTACAATTATTGATGCCTAAAACTTATAATCCACTTATGGTAGAGAGACCAGTACTCCAGAATCCTTGGTGAAATTCCCCTTTAAGAGGCTTCTCTTCTCTTCATCCTGCTGCTACAGTTGACAGTCTCCTCATCAACAACGAAAAGTGAGTCAGTTCTACTGGCAGATATACTTGTTCCACCATGTTTAACAGTTGAGGTGGTGTGCTCTGGATCACGAGCAGTCCTTTGCTCCTCTCCACACTTCCTTCTTTCCAACACTCTGGCACACATTTTGCTCTGTAGTATCTGTTCACTGGGGTAAAAACTCTGAGACTTTAAGTGTAAGTTTTAGAAAACTAGAACCTGCACACCATAACCCACAAAAACAGACACCAAATATAACTGAAAATACCACATCTAGAATGAACTCTAGACCTTTTTAAGCTCTCTTTTTCATGAACTGAAAATGCACCAGCTAGGGATGAACAATTTTGGGAAAATGTCTAACTGTGATTTCTTTTACCAATATTATGACTCCAGTCATATATTAAGAAAAAAAATCACGAGGTATAATTAATACTACAGCCCTTGCAATTAAAAAATGCACTCTTTCAATCTGCAATTTTGATGTAGATTAATTGTTCCGCTAGTACATGTATTAGTCTAAGCTCTCTCCAGTCTGAATGGCTCATGCCTTAAAAACATTCCTGTAAAATGAGCTTAGGTCTTGTGGGAAACTCAGGCTTCTTTGCTTCAAACCAGATCAGAGTAATTGGTTGACAGTTTGAATGATTCTGAATACTAGGCAATATTCCCACTCCAGCACCTCACATTCATTTCCAGTTTATGCCACACCTGCTCACAAAGATTCAGCTTCGAAGTAAACAAAAACGTTGAACAATTTACACTAAGCTGCTCTACAAAATACATCTCTATTATGCAGTATGGTAGGAATCCAGGCTACCCAGGACAATCTGAACATTAAACACAATGATGGTGACCATTAGAAAAACATTAAAAATGCACAGCTTGAACCTAGCTTTTATGGGAATGAGAATATTATAAAACACAATAAACATTTAATGAAGAGAACTAATAAAAAGGTGAACAGAAACCATTCAGCATTCTGGGCAGTTCTGCCCCCAGTGTTACAATATATTAAGGCACTTCTCAATATGCTTTCTCCCCTGTACTCACGTTTTCATCAAACACACATCACATATGTGACATCAGTCACGGACAACATATGTTTCCAATTCAAGGTTCTCATCGAGCATCAAAGAACAGATCAAATACCTGGAAATACATGTCCTCAATTCATGGGTTTTTAACAAGGATGCATCAGAGGTTGACCTGTGTGGTAGTCATGCAACGACCACCCGACCCATTCTACATGTTTTCTGAAGGTTTTATTTGACTTTTTTACTCTTAACTCAGCAAACACAAAGTACCTCCACCATAACTACAAAGTCCCACAATTATTTTCCACCGTTGGCCTTTTTAGAGGCACACATAATGAATATGTTATTTTTATAAATATTTTAAGTAATACATTTTTAATGAAAATTGAAGCAGACAGTTTGGGTTTTTATATGCTATTTTAGGGAAAATATCAATTATAGTGAAGATAAAGGTGAAAATGCTGGGTCTCAACTCGAGCCAAGCTAAACTGTGATGTCAGTAAGAATGCTGCTGTTTCAAATGTAGACTGAGCAACTATATCCTTCCATCATTGGTCTAGACTCCAGAGCTAAACTTGCTAGGTCAGAATTCCCAAGAACAGGAGTCAGTACTTGGCATACTCTGTTCTGAGAAAGTCCCTAGGTTATGTTTCTGATGTTTATTTGAGTTTAATAAGTGTGACAATTGAGAACAGACCCTAAAATAACAGTATCTGAAACTAAAGGAACATTGTTTGAGTATAATACCTATATTAAAAATATAAAATTACATTGACCAATGTTATGGTTTATTGGAATTTTTGTTTCCTAAAATTGGTATCAGTATCAGCCATCACCAAAATGTCAAATTGATCAAGCTATAGTGGGAAAGTGTGGTTCTGTTTTTCTCATGGTGCTTTTTGTGAGCTTGTGTTCATTGATGGAATCATGACTATGGAGGGTGAATATGGAGGCAGAACAGGTGGTAAAAATACAATTGTGGATTTTGGTTGCATTTGAAGTTTGTCACTGTAACAGTTCAGCATGGCATGTTTGATCTTGGAATAGGGGTCCATACAAGGAAAATAATGTCCAAATGTTATAAAGGCCATACAGATTATAACTTAAGGAGTGCAATCCAAAATCAGAAAACTGCTTAAGGATTCTGAGAAGTTCTATAATCAAGGAACGCTCCAAAACTTCCAAATATATTCTCCTAATAGTATAGGAGACTGTACAGGACTGCAAGGAAACTGCAGTGGGGTGCAGTATATCTCAATAACGGTACCCACAGGCCTTCCTTCGGGAGGCATGTGAAGCACCTCAAAGATGCAAAAATCTTGGAGGGAACTTTAAAGGTTTCTTTACGCCCCCTAAAGGTTTCCTGAAATGTTGCATTTTGAGGAGCAGCCAGGAAATGTTAATTGTCACTTGCACTTTCTCTAATAAATATATTTACATTTAAGAGGTTTATTAACAAGGCTTGATTAAAACATTCACCATAAAATTTTATCTTTAATCAGTCTTTAATTCTTTAAAGTGTAAATTAACTTGACCATTTGTAACATCCTGTTTGAAGTGCAGATGGATTCAGACCCAGTACTGTTGAGACTACAGGTAAAGTACTTTCCTGGCATGTGACCTTGTAATTTGTTGCTACATTTGGAGAGAATAAGCTTTGTGTTGAATGACAAACATGTTCGAGAATATATTTCCTATTTGGAGGCTATATGTTTGGAAAATATACAAAAGGCTTCAATCATAAGGGGTAGAAGCTGGAGAGAAGGGATGAGGTTTAAGGGATGTGGGTGAAACATTCATTGTTCTTGTGTGTGTGTGTGTGTGTGTGTGTGTGTGTGTGTATATATATATATATATATATATATATATATATATATATATAT
>JBBPCZ010000023.1:9083230-9109361 GCA_037974445.1 Brycinus macrolepidotus | reverse complement strand
GCAGTTTGTCCAGGGCTTTGCTGGGCAGACCAAACAGTTGTCCATTACAGTAGTCCATGAGAGCATGAATGTCAGAGTCAGAGAGTGATGGCTGGAGACTAGAGATGTTCTGAAGGTGATAGAAAGTAGATTTAGTGATGAATTTGATGTGTGTCTGGAATGAGAAGGTATATATATATATATATGTATGTGTGTGTAATATATACACATATATTATTAAATGTTTTCAGCAGTAAGAAATGTTTAGTGTCAGAAAACAGGTGAATGTGCAATGGCAGTACATCCCTGAGATTTCTCTTAAGTTTGATGTTAATTTTCAAACAGCACTGTTTTGATATCACTTTCCAATGCAAATAACAGTGTAATGTTAAAAATGCACAGAGTCACTGAGCTTCTAAGGTAATTAATCAAGACTTTGTAGTAATGAAGGAAGAGAATACAGAAAAAAGAACCTCCAGACTAGAAAATGTGACAAAATCTCTATAAAAATATATATAATCTGGCTTCTTGAAATTTATGACACAGGAAGATAATGAGAGTAGGTGGCCATTACATAAATTACCTTAATAATGCACATGCAAAGAATCTTACACCTGAGGAAAGCTTTAAAACTTTCTACCTTGTAATGCATATTATATTCATCTGCATATGGTAACTGACACTTTTTAATATTACACAGGCTCATGTTTTTTTGGGGGAAAAAAAATGAGAACGAAGACATCAAAAGCATATTACAACTGAGCTTTTATTCTCATGTTCCATACATGCATTCAAACAGACACATAATGTACAAAAGAATAAGTATACTGAATATGGAAACTTACACATACTGAGGTAGGTTTTATGAAAATCAAACCTTTTGTCTCAGAGTACCAAAGTGTAGAGTAAGCACAAAAGGCCAAAAACAATACAGTCTACAAATAAGGAAGGTAGGAGGTTGACAAACCAATGAAACATTTAATAACACTGCACCATGTTTATTACAAAAACAAACATATTTTAATTACTAAAAATAAGGAATATTTTATAAAAGTTGTATGCTCTCCCACGGGGTGAGAGACTTTTTTGGCCATTTTGGGTAGCCCTTCTCATTCATTTTAGCATATAACACAGGTGTTTATTCATCAAAAGATGAATAAGATGAACATTTTTTAAATGACAAACTATAAGAATCTGAAATGATCTAATGGTGGTGATTTTATACCAAAATAATATGTCAACATGATTTTGCCAAAATGTTTTCAAGCATATACTTTACTTTTAGACTGTAGACTTATAAAATCATTTCTACATGTTATACTTGAAACGAACATGTTGCCATTTAACAGATCTCTAGTGCCTATATATACACAATAACTTTGTATCTATAAATATTAAATAGTGTATCCATAGGCACAAAAAAGGTAGATTAAAAAGCTAATTTGATAGGGAGGAAAAGTACTAATAGACCACAAAATAATAATAAGTACTTTACGCAAAGCTGTTACAGCTTTGAGATGTCTACTGTAAGAATTCGCTTTTAGCAGCATTGTGGTTCAAGTCTGGCCCATTGCTTCTGAAGAATAAACACAAGCAAATAATAAAAAAATAAAATAATGTTCTGTGCAGATTGCACCTGGTGTCACTGAAGCTGGTTTGGATGATTTCATGCAAAAAGCAATTGTGGTGAGCTTCCTAAAGTTCTCTGGGAATATTCCAAAGGAAAAGCTACATGAGCCCGACAAAAATCTTAAGCCAGTTAAACCAGTTTCATAATATGCAATTATTACGTTTATGGAACTGCAACTAATCATCCCTGGAAAGGTAGACAAATCTCTGATCAGACTAAACTCTCTGGGAACAATTAAGCTTGTTATGCTTGGAGAAAAAAGGGCTGCGCATGTGATCCCAAGAACACAGTACCTTTACGAAAGGACGCAGGTGAGAGTATCATGCTATAGGGCTGATTCTCTATAAATCATACTGACGCCATGAAGGAAATATTAATGGAATTATGTGCTGGGACACATAAAAGGAGAATTTAATTTCATCAGTCATGAAGGAAGATAGATGTTTCAAGACATACAACTTGCTACTTAGACAGCAACATCCCCAAACATCAAGCATAGCCAAACACTGGTCTAGTCAATCTCCTGTCTTGAATCCCCTGAAAATAAATTAAATTCGGAATTATAAGCATATCAAAGGCACCCATCTAACCAAAATTTAACCACAATGCTGCCAAAAGCTAATTGTTTCTTACTGCTGACATCAAAAATCTACAAGTGCCAACAATGGTTTTGTGTCAAAGTACTGATATTATTCATTTGTGATGTATGAATATTAATTTATTTTTACACATACCTTTGCTTCTGCTTATAAATATGAACATGTGTCCAACCTTGCAGGCATAGCTTAGGAATTAGTTTCAGCTGATCAGGTTAACAAATCTTAAAAAAAACATCAAAATATCTAACATATGTCATTTTTAACCATATGCTCTCAAATCTTGCTACATTATAAATGACACAGATGTCATGGTAAGGCCTTTGTAGACAGTTTATGTGTATTTTGCCCAGAGGTACCCCAAATATACAAAAATTACAACAGATACTGGTTGCTTGGTCAGTTTATCACATGCTCATTTACTAAATAGTGGGTGCTACATACAGTAAGATCAACTGTAAATGAAAAATTGATTGCTTTACATATGTACATGACATGAAGCGGCTTACAATCTCAGTAACTATCCGAGTTTTTAACAGTTCAATATAAACATCACCATGTGAAACCTTTCTTATTTTTACAGGGTTAATGAGAGAATATCCTGACGATTTGGCTTTAGCCTGACAGCAATAAAATAACTGTTTACAAATTCAATATATCAGTGTATCTGATTGCTTCTGTTTTGCTTGAGTGTCTGAAAAAACGATGAGCTATGGTTTCTATATAAGTTATATCTACAAGGTGTACACAGTTTACTGCTCTACATTATGCACTCATACCAGAACACACACCAAGCCAGTGTCTTTGCTGTACTAAGAATGGTCCACCACCCAAAATATTATCTGGTCAGTGGTGGTCCTATTGGTTAGAGCTGATGATAAAATTATAAGAGATCAGCTGCAGGAGCAATTGTAAAACCTGTGCACCTGTATTGTAGCTAATAAAATGGCTAGTGAGTGTAGATTAAAAAATAGATCATAGACATGGGCAAACAGCAGGTCTATACTGAATCTTATGAATTTGTATTAGAATTTATTTAGCCTTCCTGCTACAAACCTCACTATTAAGTTCCTGTTTCCATTATCGTTACATTTTGCTCAGCCTCGCGGGATTAAACTGGCTCACTTCACTGCTTTACTCAGTTATTAAAAGGTTCTGCATTATTAGTTCATTAAAATGAAAAAGGTTATTCAGTTATTCAGCGTGTGAAATACAGTACTTTAAAGAAAAACAATCTGAAATGTTAATAACTCGTGATGGGAACCAAACATTCCAAATGTTTAATGTTCCTAAAATCTACCTCACAGTCATCATATGAAATGGTTACATGTGCACTGCACCATGACACACTGCTGGTGACAGGATGTGTACGAACTTAAAAACAGCCATTTTATTTAGAATCCTAAATGACCTGTGAACGTATATATTATGGTAAAAAAGTGGTATATTTTAAAAAACAAAAAATCCTCATGTAAAAATCTTAGTACCAATGCCAATATACCTTTCTGCCAAAATTAATTTATAAATGATATATGGTTTAGACCAAAATCTTACAGCAAACAAGTCAGTAAGTTTCTCTACAATGCATTAGTTTCACACCAAATTAGTCTGAGTGACTTTACTTACATTTCTATTATTTAATTATGCATGAATTCTCCTTTAAAGCCAAGACTTAAAGGTGTCCCAGTTTTTCTTGTGAAAAAAATTAAAAATGCAGCAGAGATTAAAAACCCTCACCAAACAGTAGCAGCATCAGCAAGTGCCACTGCTGTGAAAGGTAAAGTGGTAATATTAGTGAGCTAAGAAATCATCTGCACTCTGCAACATTTTTATTAGAAAGCTGTGTAGTAATTACTAATACTTTAACTCTGTAACACGACTACCTTAAGCACATTATACTTCTAGCCCAGTTTAAACAAGTTATACACTTCTTTGTGTATATATGCTCACTCGCCATTTTATCAGAACTTTAGATTTCCCAGATCTCAAGCCAATCAAGCACCTGGGGGATGTGCTGGACAAACACGTTCTATCTTTACAGGACTTACAGGTCCTTATAGGATGGATTTGCTAACATCTTGGTACCAAATACCACAGCACACCTTCAGAGGTCTTGTGGAGTCCATCCCTCAACACCTCAGAGCCGTTTTGGCAGCACACCTACCCACTATTAGGCAAATGGTTTTAAAGTTTTGGCTAATGCTGTGGGGAATATTATTACATTCATGTCTACTAATGACCAGATCGCTTTTTGGGCTGTGGTCTTGTGCTCCACCACATTGTGTTTCTTGTATAAGGTACTGTGTACTGTATACACTCACTGCTAGCTTGTCAGAATACTTTGTAAGAGAACAAGGTCCACAGGACCATTAGCTGGATATAACCAGGCTGGTGGTCCTCAGCAGGGACAGTGAGGTGTGTAAAAACTCCACCTAGAAAGTGCATCTACATGGGAGGTGTTTCAAATATAATGGCCAATTAATGTAGGTACAAAGTAAGTGCACCGAGTGAACTGGACAGCCAAGTAGGATCATCCTGCATCAAATATTACATTCACTATTTGCTACACATACTGATCATGATTGGCAATGAAATATAAGGCTTAGAAATAAATTGTGAATGAACAACCACCTTATCACAGAAATATCACTTGTGCTTCTTTTGTCAGATAAGAAAAAAATACTTATTTCCTGTTCTCAGTCATGAAAAACAAGTAGCTTTAGATCTCATGACAAAAGTGGTAATTGTAGAAAGACAAAAAAAAAAAAAAGATTTTAAATATCATTTTACATGGCTAAACAGTCTCTGCAAGATTTCAATCACCTTGCAGTGTTGCTTCCAACAGTCTGATTTTTGATACCCTTGAATAATAAGCAATATCATATAGATGTTCCACAAAAAACTCAAAAGCTTTATAAAAAATAAATAAATAAATAATAATAAAAAAGAGATTATTTTCAACAGTACTTACCTGTTTACTTAACTCACCTGCCTCTGCAGTGTGGCCACACAGGCAACTACGAAAGCTACTTAAAACAGGACTACATTGATTTTATTAAACTTGGCCAGGGCTTAGGTCAGGGCAATAAAGTAATTGTAGGGATTGAGACTGAGTGATGGGAACTCTGTGTGCTGGGGTATCAACGGATGAGAAAGCCTTTATGTAATCTTGTTATTTGATTTTCTTTACAAGAGAATGTTCAAGTCAGCAGGTCATTTGCAGTAAACGAATACTAACGTGTGCGGGAAAGGTAGCAGATGATTGTGTGAAACTCAAAAGATAAAAACAAACAGTGAAATGAAAAACGTTACGGACTGAGTCAGATCAGTCGATATTTTATTTAGGCGGCTAGATGGAGACAGCGACTGCTAGAACATAACTAAATTTATTTTTTAAAGTAATCAAAACAAGCACAAAAATTGATTCACGTTCGCACAACCGTTAATTTTAAGTGGAACAGTTTATCAAGATATCGGTTCGCATCACCAGTCGAGATGTAGGTTTTATAAGGTACATATTAAGCAGAATTGTATGGTAACAATAAGAACGGGAAACAATAGTACAAGTAGGACAAGCTACAATATTGGGGTTTCAATCACAAGCACGTCCACTGTTTCGTAACGCTAAAATGTCTCAAGAGTCAAGAGAGGGCTACAATTTTCAAAGTCTGCGGAAGCGTTTAACCGACAAAACACAGTTTATTTAGGAATACAGAGTAGCAATCTAATATTCAAATTTTGGTTTACTTATACGGTGAGCGGATGGTCATTTGTTTTCCGAGTTTCCTTTAGTTGATGGTGCTTTATCCTAGGAGGTGATGTTGTTTCCAAGTGTTGACTGGCCAGTGGATGTCGTGCTCGGTCGGCCGGTAAGATGTGATTTGTCGATCAGTCTGTGTGCGCCCAGCTCCGCCCACTACCGTACATTTACCCACTTCCTCCCTCTTCCTCCTCCTCATACTGGTCCCAACTCTCACACGCAAAACCACTTTCAGAAACATCTTTTCTAATCACTGAAGCCATATCAAAGCCATCAACAACAGACTTCTCCAAAAAACTAAATAAATAAAATACACTTAACCTCGGCTGCACAAGACAGTGGCTATATTTTTGGAGCCAGCAGTGTTTGATTTCAAATTTGAGCCTTATCTTTCTTAATCATGCTTGTCATACACCATGTTTCAAGACAAATGTAAAACACAACATATGCAAACAAAGAAAACCTAAAAGAACAATGCAGAGTTGGGCTAGGTTTCAGTTAAGTAAAAATCTCAAGAACACATCTAGCAAATAAATCAGTAATAAGAGACCTACAGTTTCCCAAGCATTAGTTTTTCAACCCGTGGATCTTAAGTCCAAGGTAGTCCCTCACACTCCTATAGAATCTAAACTGACACATGCAAGACATACCACTTATTTAAAAGAAAATCTGACATAAAGCCTCCATTTTAAATGTGGGGGAAAATTATTCAAAATATGATATGTCTACATTACACTAAATGGAAATACAAATCAGTGTTTCGGGATCCTCCAATAAGCTAAACTGAATCTATAAAGAAATCAATGAAAACAGTATCTACCCGTTGTCAGAATTAGCTACAACCATCATAGAATATTTTCTAACTCCCTGCAGATATGTCCCTCTTAGATCACTTGTCTTCTACAATACAAAATGGGGACTCAACTTTTAAGACAAAGCATGTTTTAGTAGCCTCGGCCAAAGCCGTTGCTGTACTTGTCCTCCAAATAATCATCTTTATCAAAGCCTGAGCCGAGTGAATAGCGTTGATAATGGGAGGACGAAGTGGAGGAAGGAGGAGGAGGAGGAAGTGCGGAGCCTGAGCCACTGCGGGCGTAGTTGCGGGCGTAGCCGGCAGAGGAAGGTGGTGGGGGTGGCGGAGGCAGAAGAGAGCGACGGCTGCCCAAAGGGCTGCGCTCACGGTAGTAGCGAGAGGCGAGAGGAGGAGAGAGCGGTCGCTGCGGAGGCGGAAGACGTCGGTCATAGGGATCCCGCTCATAATAACGCGAGGAGGCAGCGGCATATGGGTCGGGTCGAACGCCCCTCTCGTACGCCTCACGCTCGTAGTAGGCACGGGGAGGCGGTGGAGGGAGAGGAGGAGGTGGAAGTCGACCTCGAGGCGAATAGTATTCACCGGGCGGAGGGCGTGGGGGAAGGTAGTGAGGGTGGTGTGGGTGGGGTGGATAGTGATGGGGAGGAGGGGGGAGATAGTCCTCCCCTCTGCCATTTTTGGCCTGGTTACTGCGAGAGAGAGACACAAAGATCTTTTGACCCTCCACTTTAGAATGATTAAGTTCCCTGATAGCCTCCAAGGCCTCATTTTCCCTCTGCATATGAACAAAGGCAAAATTCTTCACAATATCACATTCCACCACCTTGCCAAACGGCTGGAAGAGCTCCTTGATTTTGGCAGCTGTGACACCCTCAGGTACGTTGCCCACGTAGATCTTGGTGGCGTTGCGGACCTTGGTTGTGGCATACTCAACAGTGATGCGGGAACCGTTGAGCACATGCTTATGCAAGGCAGCAACAGCCTTCTGGGCTGCATCTTCCTCGTCCATGTGCACAAAGCCATAGTTCTTCAAAATGTCACAGTCCGACACAGTGCCGTGCTGCTCAAACAACGCACGGAGCTCTGCTTCCGTGGTTGCAGAAGCTACATTGCCAACAAATATCTTCACCATTATTGATGGTTTAGACAAGGCTCCTGTACATTTGAGTTAATCTTGGGAGCAAGATGGTCCTTTTCTGTTCCTTTGCAAATGGAGACAGCTCCTAGAAGCAAAAACAGATTTGTAAAAAAAGAACACCAAGTGCATACTTTTTTTTTTTTTTTTTTTTTTTAACATAACACAGCTGACTGGATGGCTCATTCTGTTAAAAGGAACACTGACAAATGGGTGATTTCTAAGACAGGAATTAAATCTAGCTGTAGACTTAATATTTTAATTGGAAATTTGTCACTTAAAACAAAAAAAGGGCATGACTAATCCCTGTGCATGAAAATTTGTTAAGTCTGCAGTTTAAGAATGTTTGTCAATTTTCCCATACAAAGACTAAATATCTAGACTGAAAAGAATTTCCAACGGTGCTTCACTACTGGGACTGCAATTCAGTCCTGGTCCTTAAAAAAGTAAGAACTGCAGAGATGTAGTTAGAATGTGACTATTGCTCTCAGTGGTCATCCAAACAAAAATCATAGTACTGTCTGTGAAATAAGCCTCTTGTTCTGCACTGTAGACCTCAAACAGGAAGTATGAGGCCATTGAAAATCCAGCTTACTCTTCTGCCATTGTGTGGCTTTTTGGTGTCACGGTAATACAGGTTTTTGCATAAACCCACATCTACTCAGCCGACTAAGCAGCCCGCTTTTACAGTGCAACAGTCACCTGAAAACGCGGTGCTCATTCTGTAAATATTTCCTTTTTCTATACTCAGTATTTTTCACCTCTCAAACTGAAAGTGAAAGTTTTCACATCTAATCTTTTAGTACACACTTCAGTGTCCAGTATTTTCCGTATTCTGACACCGAACTTACATTTACACCGCTGGTTTCGCCAATCGGTGGTTGAGATTCGTTCACTTCCCAAAAAAAAAAATACAACCCCAGCGATCACACGTAGTACAGCGGTCCTAAACACGGCTCACACAGCATTTTTAGAGACGTGATTTAAAACAGACCAGGGGTCTACTGAGAGCTACTTCATGGGTACTGAGCCATACGAAGGGCTAACAGTTTGATACACTAGAACAGAGTTTACCTAAACTTATCTAAACTTCATGTATGATAAACATGTTTTTTTTTTTAGATATTGTCATTTTCAAATCTATATAAATGTAAATGTGATTAAAGAAGAATAGCAACAGGATAAAATTAAATGTTAGACGCTGCACACTGGTAAGTTGTGCTATTTTTAGAACAGGTCCGCGGGCTACTCATGTGGTCCTTGGGGGCACCATGTTGGGGACCCCTGAAACAGACCATCACTGCACCTCGGTTGTAACTCTTATTTTGACGATGCACAGATTTTACCCGGACGCAAACTGCAACAAAGTCGTCGTTACATAAAGCCTGAAAGTTTGATCGAGGAAAAAAAGAGGAAATTACACGGAGTTTCCGCCATGTCTGCTGCTATTGTGGCGCTGGCTAAACGAGCAAAACTAAATAGTACCGAGAAACCGAGAATACACACTCTCACTAATATGACTACCGTGGTCGAGCTGTATGTGGTTAAACATGATACAGCACAATGAAACAACACAAGCTTTGTCAAGCAGCCACAAAGACCAACAATTAGGAGGCGAGTCGAGTGCTAGAGAACTAGCTCCATTACCGCAAGCGGTGCTAACTGAGCACAACTAATCACGGCGAAAACGGCTAAAACAGCCTTTTCACCCTGCGTAACTGTTTACACACAGATAAATATGAACCCTAATCACACGAAGACATCAGACAATCACGAGAACATTAAAAACAAAAAAAAAAACCAAATCTCACCGTAATGCGAGTCGTGTTCTAAGCTGCTCGGCCTGCAGGTCGGTTTTGTTTTGGAGTCTAACCGAACGTTCTGATCCTTCTTCCCAACACTTCCTGTCGCTAATGTTGCAGTCTTATTGGTGGATAACTCCCTTCAGAGCTGTCAATTATCGCCTCGAGGCGGGGCTTCAAAAGGTAGAGGATATTTAGATAATTTGGGGGCGAGGGGGGGTGCCAGTTTAGCCATGTCAGCTGGGACATGGGGAACACAGTGAATGCGGCGTTTACCCCATAGACATATATAATATGTAATATTCTATATCTATGGTCTACCCTATATATGTCAATGGCTAAGACCAAAAGAGGCCAGTCTTCATTTGGCTATCGCCCTCTAGGGTTCGGGACCTGAACTCTCAGCCCTTAATGTGAATGTTGCAGTCGTGTTTCTGTTCCTGAGGTTGTTCTAACCTGCTGTTTTAATACATGAAAAATCACCCGGGTGATTCATATGAGAGAAGGAAGAAGAAGCATAACCAGAAGCATAACATGTCGTTCACTTGGTGTATGGGTTAAATGCAGAGAAAGAAGTTCACACTGTTTACATTGTGCTGTGGTGTGGTTTGTTCACGCGTGACCATAAGGGACCACTTTACTTTAAAATTCTGTTCCACAAAATTGACATGATTACGATTCTGCTGTGGCAATTGTAAAGGACAAAATGAAATCGAATGAAGTTTCCCAAAATGTTTTGTATGTTTCCGTAGTGTAGTGGTTATCACGTTCGCCTCACACGCGAAAGGTCCCCGGTTCGAAACCGGGCGGAAACATGGTTTACATTTTCCAGCTTCTTTGTGTTCCCCCTCAAAGCTGGGTGTGCTGACTAACCACCTGAATGGAAATAAGAGCCACTTTAAAGATAATTATAAACATTTTAGCAAACGTGTGGTAACGACGATCACATTTGCAACTTTCCTGATTTCTTCGTTACAGTTAAAACGAAGACAAAATGGGGAAGACGCCAAGACCAGATGTGTCTAGTAATTAATTACAGTCCATCCCGTTTAGAATTTAAGCATTGTTTTTATTTTCAAAGGTTTGACCTGTTAAAATCGTCTGTCTGTGTTCATGTTACTCTCAAGTATAAACGCTGATTAGTTTGTTTTTTTGTTGTTGAACGTAGTAGCATTTGCCTCTACTTTTCGTTCCTGGCCTTGGTTGTTTTGTTGCTGTTGATTCTGCCTCACTGGTTGTTTTAACCTCTGTCCCCTCACACTGTTTATATGCTTGCTGCTCCCTAGGTGCGTGCGCACTTACATTGGCCACATAAATGTCAAGACACATTAGTTTAGCAGGTGGGTACCATTCCACCCACCTGTATTTTGTGGTAGTTTAGCCCAGTGTAGCAGGTCTTATTTCTGGCGGAAGTACAATGTAGTGCAACTCTTTGGTACCATCCACCCACAATGGTCAGATTAGCCTGACAACACCCTAATAACTTTTGTCTACAAGTGTGTTTTCATGACTGGGTCGTTTGTAAATATCAGAAAGCTGTATTTAACCTCATACCGGTTATGTTTTGCCAGGGTCTTCACTGGTTGGCCACCTCCACCTCACTCTACTTTTGTTACTAATCCCACACCCACTTCTAGACTGCAGTCTTTAGTGGGAGCGAGCAGAAACCAGTACGAAAGTACTGATGTTTTTCCCATAACAACCTTTACTTTTGTTTACACTATTGCCCCCTGGAAGTAAGTAATTTTAGCCTAGTATGATTTTAGCCAGCTTACTCCATCTCTGAAGAAGCAGAGGTTCACAAACCAGGAACTGACAATGCTTCCATTTGTATGCAAAGCCAACAAAACGTATAACCTGGCAAAAGATGCTCAAATCAAGGCAAACAATGCCTTCATGTGCGTAACTAACTTGAATGTCATCAGAGTGGCTTCTTAAACACAAAGTTAAACTCAGATCTCTCTCGTGGGCTCTTGAGTCACCAGACTTTAAACACTGGCAAATTGCTATGGGATGTTAGAGGGACAGCGAAGTATTTAAATGAACTGAAAAAATGAAAAAGCTATATTTGCCCACACATTCCCATCACAACCACTGTAAAGTGTCGTTACTTTTCTCTCCAATGAACCACTTCAAATCTAATCAATAAAAATGACCGTTTACTTCTCAACTAAATTATGCAGAAAAACATCAACTCCCTGGAAACAGATGTGAGAAGTGAGTATGTGACATGGTAATTAGAAAGCATATTTTAATTGCATTTAAGTTTAAGAGGCATTATCAGTAAGAAAGTACTGTATTGTCACTAGACTCTTAACTTGGATACCATTATGGCACTAAATACCCATTACAGTTTGCTTGAAAGCAAAAGGAGTTTGTCTTGAAGACAAACAAAGAGACAACAACCCATTCAACTTTCACTGTTTATTCTCATAATAATATCTTCTCCAGACAAAGGCAAAAAATACAGACTCATTCCAGTGCAGCACATTGAAACCAACCAGCAACTCTATTACACTGCAATCCACCAATAATTACTTAATTGGCCCTTAATTAGCTTCTGATATATGACCCCTGCAGGAGGAAAAAAACTAATTGTCTGGGCTTAGAGTGCAGCGAGGTGATTTACCTCTAGAGCACTGAAGGTGTAAGTCCACACTTCCACTTCAGTTTGGATAAGACACATTACTGTGATAAAGATGTTACCGGATTAGAGAATTAGACCTCATCAGAGATGATGAGTGAATATTCAAATTCAGCTATGGCTGTATTAATGTGCCTAGCGCTTCAGTCTTAAATGTCCATCACTAACTGTATTGTACATTCAGTGTGTCAAATCACCAATCGTTCTCTCTTTGTTTATCAACAGATAACCTGGAATTGGAATTAAGAAAATCAAGTAATGTGGAGCTTTACCATAGTTGGTGTTTAGGGGAGCAGGGTATGGGGAATTACAGCGTGTTGAGACAGTAGCTGGTTTGAGTTTGTAATACAAGAGCCACCAGCAAACAGTTTTCATTAATTACATCAACATCCGTTCTCCATCACGATAACTTTCAAACAAAAGACGACTGAGGATCAAGGAAAAAAAAAAACTGGGAGCAAACAAAAATTGTCACAAAAAAAAGAGGACAACAAAAGTGGGTGGGGGGATGATGTGGGGACAGAAAACCCAAACCAAGGAAAACACACCTACCAAAAGGAAGGCCCTCAAAACATCTATACACAAGTGTCTCTTCCCCACAACCTGTCCCAACCCTCCAGTATCATTTGAAGTCTCTAAACTCTTCACTGCCCCGTCTCTTGAGTTTGCCACTTTCCAATGTCCCCTGCAAAGTTTGTTCAATCTCCTCATACCCTACTTCTGGAGCCCAGGAAACAGTTCGGTCTTATCCTCTTCCTCAGAACAGGCTCACAGTTTTAGCTCATTGGCAATCTTAGAGGCGATGTTCTTGAAGGCAATGGAGGTGCCCGCGATTCGCTTGAAACGCACCCCGTTGAGTGAGAGACGGGGTAGCTTGCACACCTCCATCTCCCATTGGACAAAGTCGTCACGGGATGGCTTTCCTGACATGCAGAAAAGCATGAAGCGCTCACGCAGCTCATATTCGCAGCTATTAGAGTCCAGAACTTTGCGGATCTCCTTCATCATCTCATTGGGCTCCATGGAGGATGTGGTCTTCATGCTCCAGGTGAAGCGCAGCGAGCGGGGCTTGGTGTCCTTTGCGGACTGAGTGGATGAAGGGGTGCTGGACACAGGGGAGGAGGAAGACACAGAGTCCTTGTTATCTTCACCCGCCAAACCCTGGGTACCTTTCTCCACCTTGTCTGCAGTGCTTAGCATGGGTCTTAGATGGAGATGATAAAAAGAGAAATAAATAAAAAAATTAAGCAAACAAAAGAAATCAAATTCAAATGTCACAGCATTATAATGTAAAGATGGGTTCAAATCATCCACTGAAGACTTCACTGAGCAATGCTGTGGCATGTATAGTGGTATGGGGCTGAACTGGGCAAGCATATACTATAGTAGCACAGTAGCCTCTCCCACACAAAAGAAACAGTCTTATTACAGGGAAACATGGCTGAAATAAAACACTGGGGGACAGTGATGCAGACCAATCCCTGTCATCCTCAAAGATTCTGTACAAAAGCTACCCAAAAAAAGAAAAAGGGGAGCAAGATGTACATGATCTACACGAAGGGTATGCAATTTCAGTCCTCAAAGGCTAGTGTACAAAAGAGTTTTAATCAGGTCTGAAACTTTGTTCAAAACCCAAACACAGCCTGAGAATTTTCTATCAGGCTCAGACCTGATGTATTCTGATTCTAAGCCCAAGTCCATAATTTGACCTGAATTAAATCAAGTTTGAATAAACTTTCCACACTGTGCTGTTCTCACCATGTCTGGTAGAGATATCATATAGCAAGATGTTAGCCTTCACCTGTTTAATCCTAAAGCTTTTCATTTACATATGCTGTAATTAATAACAAAGTGTTTTTGGGATAAAGTTGATATAGAGGCTTTGGGTAATTTTGTCTATCCAGGCCAGAGACACATTTGGAAACTGATGTCCAAACCTTAAAAAAAAAAAAAAAAAAAGCATTTCAAGATTAAGTGACTATCCAGTTTAATGATTGCCCAGCTCAAACATGCCTGATTCAACAAACACTAATTGTCAGGAGTGGCAGGGAAGAAATGAAACTGTGCTGGACTCTGGTCTTCTAGGACTGGAAAAGAATACACCAGCTGTAAATTAATTAAAACAAACCGTTCACAGTACTATATATCTAGTTGTGGTAATTAGTTGAAATTGTTGTAATTAAATTAAGTGAAAAACTGGACAGAATTTAAAATAAATAAATAAATAAAAATCAAGCAACCATGATCAAAAACTACTTAGATTGTGTGTCTGTTTGATTATGTGCATATTTTTTTGTTCGCTGATCAGCACTTATTTGATGTCCTCACCTGCTGGCCTCATCTTGACCCTCTCCTTCATATGGACTCCTCAAAGAAAATCGGCACAAGTTTAGTCTCTTATTTATGCTTATGCTATTTGCACTGGCTAATTACAGAACATTTATAACACTACATGTGGCTTCAAGTTTCTTAAAGAAAGCTCTTTTTGTAATATTCTATCTTACTTTAATTATACAGAATACCTTTATCATAACTGCATTAAAATGTTCATATTTAAACTGCAGACAAATAGCTACTGGAGTAATACAACTAAACAGTTTATCTGTTAGATTTTACTCTATGCATGGCCTGAACATTTGTCTTTGGTAGAGTTTTAAAAACAGACATGAACACCCTGAAATTAAAATTAAGAGAATTAAAGGACAAACACATCTACAGAAAAAGACTGAGTGGTGAACCACTTCCATTTCCTCAGATACAAGTGCGCAGAATGGAGGAAGATAGCGTTGTCTTACAGTCCCTCCACCACACTTAGTGTAGAACCTCTTTTTGCAAACCCTCAAACCCACAGGGATTAGCACACACTAGCCCTTACACACACACTCTTTTCTTTAACATCTGTTTGTCTACCACAACCAATAGCTGTAAGCTGTCACTACAAAAGCTAAACAACTATAGTGTATGTGTGTGTGTGTATGATATATATATATATATATATATTTATTATACACACACGCACCTGAGAAGTAATTAACTAATATTTGTATTTATACTGTTTGCTGTTATTCATCTTAACTGTTATGTAAAACTATTAAGAAAACTGTAGCACAAATACTTAACCAGAAGAGGTTACAATTCTTAAAACTGGTCTTCCATAAAACAGAATGTGTCAATTCCTTGTAGATGCCATAAGTTTCCCTTACTTGTGTGTATTTCCTCCTAGTAACTGCATCGGGAGCCAGATGTGCTCTGTGCGCAAAATAACTTGACATGGTGGAAGAAAACTACACCCAGGCAAGCAACCCCCTCAAAGACAAATCCAGCATGAAGACAAAAGCAGCACATCAGCGCACCACAGGTGATTTTGTGCAGCCATCAGAATATATGAGGAGTAGACCATACTCAGAAAGAAAGGAAAGACTTGTCCTTGGCAGCTCTGGCATTTAGGCAGAGTATACACCCTGTCCCCACCCTGCACAGCTTGTGTGCATTTAGATGGACTTAATTACACAGTTATTATACACCTGAAATGCTCACTTTCAAGATGAACGTACTTACAAATGCACCCACAGTGCATTTTGATTTAAAGACAACTTTGACTTTATCTTGATGACACTGGATGAAGTGTGCAATTAGGTTTATTATAAATCTACTAAGAAACATATTTTGAAATGGATTCAGGTTTCAGAGTGTATTTGAATCTGAAGCATCTATGATCTTAAGAAGCCATAGTATACTACTTAACTGCATTGTACGGAAGTTACATAAAAACAGCACAGACTACAGCACAAGGAGAATGTTTACAAGATCTGAGGCACAACAAAAACTGACCAGAGACCACAGGCCCAGACAAAAGGAGAGGGTTAAAGAGATGAGAGCAGAAATGGAATCAGAGTTATTCATGGAGGAGACGAAAGTGGAAGATTGCTTGCGATGGAGCGGGCTGGACAATGGAAGCAGAGTATTAGTGAAAGGCAAAACTATGGAGAGGTGTACAGTCTACATCCCTTTGACCAAGACACAAAAGACCACATGTGAAAAGAAGATAGAGCATAAAAAAAAATTAATATCTTTGGCATGACTCAAGGGTAGTGTTATTGCCTACCTTCTGGGGAATCTGAATGAGAGATTTCTATAAGGAAAAAAGTGAGAAAGAAAAAAGTAGGGAAAGTATGTTCTTAAAATGTGTGGAAAAAGACAACAAATTTGAAAAAATATATATTAGTGATTAAATACTCCCAGGTGGCCTGCCAGGGAAAACAAGTTAGGGGGCAGCATGGCCTGAGCAATAAGGAGAGCATTTATGTGTTAGCTGGAGGGCACAGAACAGGATAATGGAGTCATACTGGGGGATGAAGTTGCAATGACTTGAGACATGCAGGGCCAATTAAGAATACAGAATCATCAACAGGCATGTTTATTTATTATAAGATTAATGAGATTAATCAAGATTGAGATTAATCTTGTGGGTGCAAGCTCATGGTAGGTCAATTATAGCATTTTTCACATTGAAATCCATCCCTGTTCCAACAGCCCTTCATGAGGGACCTGATCTTAACAGCAAATATCTGTGCCGCTCCATACCAGCTCGTCCTGAAAAGGGGAGTACTGCAGAGAGGCCAAATGGATGTGCTTTAACAAACATATTCGTCACATCACACACAAAACAACACACCGTTCCGTTTCAAAACTACTTAAAAGGAGCATTACATACTTGATTATACTGATGTAATTTATAGTAAAAATCCCAGAATTTACTGTTTTTAAATAAGGCAGTTAAAAGGCACCGACTTTTCTTAACCAACTAATTTCCTTATGCCCCACCACTAGGTTTCGCTTTTACAGTTTGTGTGCTTGCCAAATATAGGCTAACATTCACACAATGTTCTGACATTTCAATGAAGGATTTTGTTTGGAATGCTCCTTTAAATGGTCCTTTAAGAGTTTTGGTCTAAAACTACCATTTAAGAATCAGGATCATACTGAAACGTCACAGCTGGGGTAGTGTTCACAAAGACTCAGTTCCAATGGTTTTGAACTCACCTCCGTACAAATTTGGAGGTGAATTTGCTGAAGATGCCTGTACCAGGGCGACGAACCTGGCTGTTCCCATGGGAGAGGGAGGGGGATGCTGGGGGTCCATTGTAGGCCGAAGTGTGCTGGTCTCGGGTGGCTCTCTGTTGGCCTGCGTGGAAAGTGCTTCTGCTCGTCACCCCTCTGGGGAAGTTCGTACGCTCCGCTCCCGTGGAGCTGCTTATGTTGTGGGATGAAGGAGACACCACTGGAACTCTTTGTGGGCCGGTGCTGTTTTTTTTTTTTTTTTTTTTTTTTAAACAAACATTTGTCAGAAAGAGATTAGAAAGGGTGCTAACAATTGTGTAGTAACCATGCAGAAAATAATTATTTTTATCACAAGTTTGCCTTATTTAAAATATTTATATTGACTTCATAAATAAGAGGGCAGCGAAATTTAACATGTTAAATTGTCACTAACATTTTCCTCGCTGGTCCACTATTTATTTCTAGGAGAGAACAGGCGATCATATCCCTTGTTTGCATACAGCTTTTGGAGCAATACTCCAGGTACCTTTGGAAGACTAGGTGTTGGCCACATTAAGGCTTTTAAGTAAGCAAATAAGAAAAAGCTGAATATATAATTGAATGAAAGCACTGGTTGTTTAGAAAGTGCTGCTACCTCTTACTACAAACACATCTGTGTATCAAACTGTGTAACACCTAGAATTTTTGGACATATACAACCAAACATTTCAGACTCGGTCAGTGATTTCTCACAGTTTTTTTGCAGCAGCATAAACAATAATTCTGCTTTTAGAAAAAAAACAAACATCCATCATTCCATTTCAATACTGCACAAAATGCAATTTACAAAATAAAAGTCAATAGTTAAAACCTCCAATTAGGAACACCTGAAACAATAAAACCTCTTGATTAGTGCAGTGTTTAAAGGCCTTCATAGACTGTTTAGAGTAGTGTTTCTAATCCCTGGTCCTGGAGAACCCCTGCCCAATACACAATTTAGTGTTGGGATCTAGCAAAATGTGCAGTGAAGGGGGCCTCCAAACCCAAAGGAAATAATGGATTAATAAACCAGTTACTTCTTAAACTGCCATAAGAAAAAATAAACTGTCCTATTGAGGAGCCTTCAGAAAAAAAAAACTGTCACTCTTCCTTTATATGTGGCTAATCTTCTACAAATACTTCAAACTCAAATTCTCTAAATATGACTCAATCGAATCTAATTTCAAAACAGTCAATTACTATCCACGACTTCCTTTTGATCTCCAATTTTTCAAATGGAAACCAGAATTTACATATAAACCATAATCATGTTTTAATTTAAGATTAAAAATGAATTCTACTGGAATAAATCCATGCATGCAATCTGGGGCATACTCTCAAATCCAGTGGCATGAAGTGTAATCCTGGGAGACAGGGTTTCTGAGACATGGCTTTGTGTGCCAGGCCAGTGATTTAATGGCATGTGACCAGCCATGGGCATAAAATCCACTCACCATGTCCAAACCACTCTCAACCTTCACTAGTTTATTCTTAGGACTGTGCCATCGTTTGCAAAAAACAAACCAGCAGACATTTCCTATGGTGCGTTTGTTCAGTTACACATGCCCTTTTGAAAAAATATGCATGCACTGTAGTGGTAAGTCAAAGCAGAACCATCCTGTTAATGGAATGAAACTCTGGATACTGTTAGCTCAAAAAAAAAAAAAAAAAAAAAATCTCAAGCCTCATAAGGAATAGAGAAATTGGTTAGTTAGAATGCCGTGACACAACCTTGCTGTTAGAGGACAATCACAAACGCCTTTGCACACGGAACTTCAGTTACGTGTTGCACACCGCAAGTCAGAATGTGTAACTTGAATAAAGATAAGCTTAACAGTATGGTTGGTACGTCTTGACATGACAAATTTCCCCATGGGAAAAATTTGTGGTAAAATTGACTTGGACAAAGAAAAGTGAGGCAGCCTCATTTAACAGAAGCAGCAGACTCCAGTCTCATTTCAGAAGGCACTGATGAGCATGTGACATGAACTAAAGCATGCCCTAGAGGACAACATTCTCTTCACACATGCACGTTATAAGTAATGTTGATGCATGCAGAATGCACTTTTACACAGATTCAAGACCATTCATGCCATTTCCATTACAGTGTATTTAGTTTTTATCCCACAATCTAATCAGAGTCCTTTAATATTGAGTACTGGCTGATGGAAAGTCTGTCCTGAAACTTGTACATAATACAAATTCATTATTGTACATCATAAACCGCACAGTGCACACTTCAGTAACATTGGAAAAAACTAAAAAATTGTTATTAGGCTGCTAAATACTTTATAATAAAATTATCCTACATGAATACAATGACTCTAAACTGGTAAACATTGGGTTTTGTTTAATACTGACTTAATATCCAACATGACCTACAAATGGCTAACAGTTACTTTGAATAAGATCACTTCATTTTTAAGTTATGCATAAAGAAATACACTCTAACAAGCTGAATTAGCCTGTTCCTTTCTCTCTGCTTTACATGCTTCATTACTGCTAATGCCCGTACCACAAAGCAAACATTTTTGCCACCCTTTTGTCTGGAAAATCTATGTTTAAAGTATTTTAATAAATGTATACTGTCCACATGCTGTGGAAAAATGTCGATTTCAGGTACCTCTGCAACTGTGCCATAAATTGAATGCAAAAAAATTGATAAAGCAATACCTGAGTTATGAGTTATTAGGACATCCATCCACAGTTATCTGGGGTGGAAAGTAGTAGGTCTAAATCGATGTAAAAGTGCTACAGGAAAGGTAGGTAAAGGGGTTCAGTGTGTAATTAGCCAGTTAGCATGGAGTGGGAATTATGTGAAGTGAAATAATGCAGAATGGAAAGGGATGTGGAGGCTCTGAAGGGATACATGGCATTCCAGGCAATGAGTTGTTCACATAATAAGACTATTTAGGGCATTTTCAGAAGTAGCTTACAGTTGAAGTGGTATAACAGTAGCCTGGGTGAACACTAGAGAAAGGGAAGGTACTGAAATGTCTCTTGATGCAGTCTGCCTAATACTGTCAACCTAAGCTTTTCTCTGAGGTCACTAAAGGTCACTGAGGTAACCAAATTACAATGTCCCCGTCTTCACTAGATCAGCTCTTCGCTTCTGGCCCAAAGTGTGGGCTGAGCAGCCACTTGCCTGGGCCGATGTGCATGGAGGTCTGGGGGGTTGGGGTGGACCGAGGTGGACAGGGACTTGTGATGGCGGGGGCGGGAGGAGGAAGAGGAAGTTAGGACAGCAGCTGCAGAGGTGGTAGCGGCACGGGACCCCGAAGTGCTCAAGCTGGGGAAGAAACATCCACAAGAACCCTCTCCACAAACCCCCCCAGACAGGGGGTGGGAGTGGAGTGTGAAATGCCCGGGTTAGAGAATGAGCTAATGGAGGAATGGTTGCTTTCTGAGGGAAGAGTAGAGGGGTATAGCACCACAAACTCAAAAAGACAACACTAGCATTTTGTGTAATAAAGCTCTAATAATGCAGGCTGGTCTTCACAGGCACTTAATTTGGTTGGAAACATTACTTACCAATGATTATAGACACTGTCAAAATGAAGACAAACTTGCATTACCTTAGTGCAGCTTAGTAAAATGATGAGCTTTAATAGTTAGTTTATTCATTCTAAATGCTAATCAGGGCAAGCCGATAATGCAATCACAGGTATGTATGGCACTGCATGATTTACATAGGAAAGCAACACAATGCACGAATGAGGTAAAGGCCTATAGGCTGAAACAACTCAATTAACATTGCAGACAGCAAAACTAAGAACAGAAAAACACAAGGTATGAATTCACATTTAATTCTTTCCCAGTCACCTTTCTTACAATCATGCAACCACAGACATAGTAGTAGCAACATAAGTATCAGACCAAACAGAGCTTAAAATATAGATGAAAGACCATTCCGGAAAGAAATATGTGACGTGTAGATAGCACTATGCAACTCAAATCTTTTGCTGTGCTGCAAATGTCACACACTGTGACATTTTCTCCCATTCAGCATTATGATAGGAGTATAGATCTCAAGCAGACCTAAAGAGCCATGCTGCCACTGCTGCTATTTCCACTCCCTGACCAGGGTGCTTGAGCATCAGTAAACCCAGATTAGGCAGCGGAGTTTGTGTATATCAGGGTCAATCTGTGTAATACCTGAATGTGTGTCAGTCTGTCTAAAGTGCCTGCCTTCGTAAGAGCTTGCCACAACACTCTCAACCATTTGAAAGGAAGTCAGATTACTGCTACTGGCAGCTGATCTCTTATCAGGTTCTTGTGCAAGACTCATGTACACAACTGGATCTCAGCAGCGGTAAATATTTTTTTTTCCCAAATGCAAGCTGTTCGGGAAGCTAAATGACAGAATAATGCTTGAATAACAGTAAATCATCAGGTGATGCTTGAGACAACCTTAGTGTCATCATTTCAGACTATATCAAAATAAAGGAAGGCACAAATTAAAACGTTGTAGGTACAGTTTCTAGTACCTACTGTCAGAAACAGAAAAGCAGCAAAGTTTTACTGTAGCCACTCATTACATATATAGCTACAGTAAAATCATGATTTTTACTGCCACTCCATTTACATCAGTAGTTATAAGAGATGATTTACATGACAATTAGTCTTACAGCATTTTAATGCTCCTTACTCCCAAAGGTGCTGCAAATCCTGAAGGCTGGATATCAGCATCATGCTTGGACTGAACCGTGAGGCCAAATGCATGTAAGTGTGTGTACATAATAGGATTATGTTACCCATGCTGGCATGGTGGCAGCCAGACTAGGTCACTACTGCAAACCCTACTGTCCACAAACACACCCTTCAATATATGGTGCACAAAAGAACAAATAGATCCACAAATTTCATAGATGCTACTGGGGCATACACAGAGCACTATAAATTACAAAATGCATACATTATGTCATCTTCTGTAAAGTAAGTGAGTGAGTGAGTGAGTGAGTGAGTGTCTATACCTGTCCTTGCCATTCTGCACACCAAGAATAGCTCTCTCAGGAACAGGGGAGCTCCTTCCACGACTTGTACCAGTGGAGAGAATGCTGTTCTGTACAGTGAAGAAAAGAGAAATTACTCTTAGATGGCTGATATCAACTGAATTCCATTACAAATGCCATTTAATACAACAAAATTAAAATTGTTAGTGTGTACTGTTGCACCTCTAAGGACTACAATAAGCACTGCAGTCATAATGACAACATTCCCAGCTACACAGTGGTCAGTTACAGTGCAGAAAATGTGAACTCACGGTGGAAGGGGTCGGGGTTTTCTTGCGATCGGCTATAGCCAAAGGGCTTGGGGGAACTTTAGCAGAGCTGCCTGAGCTTTTTCTCCCATAATCTTCAGCCACATATTTGCTATCCCCCTGAGAGCGCTTAGATGAGACAGACGAACCTACAGCAAGGGAAAAAAAAAAACATCACAAAGGGATACAAAAATAAGCATGAAAAGGCCAAAGAATCAAAACGATAAGCAAATCTTTAGTAAGCTAAATTTGTCTTACTTTGATCTGTAGATCTGCGAGACTTCTGATTGACGGTACTGCGTTGTACCTTGTGAGAAGGTGACTGGGCATTGTTTGCGAGGTCAATGCTTGGACGGGGTTTTATTGAAATTTCATCCAGCTGAAAAAAAATATAAACATAAAAACTGTAACAGCCATTTAACTTTTCTATTCTAGTGTTTGTGAGGCATCTGCATACCTCTGAATTCCTATAGTCCAGTAACAAGTATGTTGCCATGACTTCATCATATTTCTGGTTGACGAGGGATTCCTGTATTTCATCTTGAGAGTATCCCATCTGCAGCATAATGTCTAGTAAGTGTGTAGAGGTACAACTTAATTACTAGCAACCTAACCATTCAAAAAACCTGATAAAATGAAGTCAAAATTAATTAAGAATGACCGTCAAAACGCCTCTATATCGGCACTGAGGTGACAATACTTAAGAAAATGATAACCAGACAGACAACAAAACAGAAACATCAGCCAGTTCAACTCATAGAAAATGCTTTCAATTCTGAATCTGCAACAAGGTTTTACCCTAGCACCAAGTCTTCTCCCCTTTCCTATAGTCCCCCAGCCCACTGGCATTAGATGTCTGCCCCACCTCTCTTCCAAACCCCTTCACTGCTGGGGTGCTGACCTGTCCTCTTGGGGTCCTTGTAGTCAGGTTGGGGCTCAGTGTAGGGCTTCAACTCCTCCTCTTCATAGCCCACGTTCATCCACCTATCCTTCATGATCTGCTGCTAGACATAAGCATCGAGACGGGCAGACAGGAAAAAGACAATTTGAGAATAGGTTATGGTTAGCAAATGGATGAAAGTAAGATGGAGAATAACTAGCCCAACAGTGTAGTTACAGTCTAATGGGAGAGTCTGCCTTTTGACAAGAGAAGCAGAGCAACTGCAATAAATTTAATTTCTTTATTTGACCAAGAAAAGGAAAAGATTGTGGCAAAAGTTTTTCAAATAATTTTAAATTATTTTATCTACTGGTAAATAACACAAATGAATATTGTTAATCCAGGAGTTGTTGTCATGATTGAGAATATCATTCAGATGCCAGTACTAACCTCAAGGCTGCCTCTCTTGGTTGGGTTGAGTATAAGGAACTTCTTTAATAAGTTCTCACAGTCTGTGGACATGTAGAATGGGATTCTATACTTGCCTCTGAGAACACGTTCACGCAACTCCTGCAAAATCAAGTCACAGGCTCCTTTAGAACTTCATTCTGAGTTCTAGAGCTGTCAATCCAAAGAGGTTTTCTTTAGTCATGCTCACCTTTAGGTTCTGTCCATCAAATGGCAGAGAACCACTGACCAGTGTATACAAGATGACCCCCAAACTCCACACATCCACCTCTGGGCCATCATACTTCTTACCCTGGAAAAGTTCTGGAGCTGCATAAGGTGGGCTGCCGCAAAAAGTGTCCAGCTTGTTGCCCAGTGTGAACTCATTACTAAAGCCAAAGTCAGCAATCTTAATGTTCATGTCTGCATCCAGTAACAGGTTTTCAGCCTAGGCAGACAAAGAAATAATCAGACATCTTAACAAACCTGCAATGAAACAAAATCAATCTTAAGTTTAAAAGGCAAAAAGGCTCACCTTAAGGTCTCTATGAACAATGCACTTTTGGTGACAGTATTGCACTGCTGAAACAATCTGATAACAGAGAAAAGCAGACATTACAATTTAAAAGCTGTTTCTACTTCTGTTGAAATGCTTGATGTTCACTTGAGCATAATACACTCCCCTCAGAATGTACAGGCTAGCTGTCTCACCTGTCTAAATTTGGCTCTGGCTTCTTTTTCTTTCATTCTTCCATGGGCAACAAGGTAATCAAACACCTCACCTATAGAGGAAAGAGTAAAAGAGAGGAGAAAAGGAGAACAGTCAAATGTGGACAAAAGTTTTATAGAGTGTGAATCATGGATAGCACAGATATAGACAGAAAGCCAAAAGAACTAGTTTTACTGCACAGCACAGCAGCAGGAGCCACCATTTAGCATCTTGTCTGGAACTCTACTAAACATAAACTAGAAACAGAGTATACCTGGGCTATAAACTTAAAACTGGAAAGGGATCGTCCATTTCTGCTGATGGAAATTGTTGTGTGTAGTGTATTTCACCACAAGGTGAAGGACAGATGAAGTAGTGACTTAGAGAAGGAGAGATGAGGGAGAGCTCTGACCTCCACTGGCATACTCCATAACCAGGTAAAGGGTCTTCTCTGTCTCTATCACTTCAAATAATTTCACTACATGGGAAAGAAGAAAGAGATGAGAAAGAAGATCTCTGTAAACACAAAACAATCAAAACAAACAAAAGAAAAGAGAAACGTTACTGCAGCTAAACCATTTTAAATTTGTTTTATTTGAGTAGAAGTTCTTAACTCTCCAGGCACAGCCAAAAAAATGGAGAAATTACAATTCATCTTATAAATAAAGCTTACCAATATTTGGGTGATTCAACAGCTTCATGATCCTCACTTCCCGAAATAACTGGAACGAAGAAACAGAAACTGGTGGTAGATGCATAGCAGATTTACCATATTTGTGTTTATGGAAAAGAACCCACCCCAAGTTTCAACCCATCCCCTCACCACAGGAAGCATAAGGGTGTAATTTCCTGTGATTAACTGTGTCTCCTCTGAATAAAACTGCTTCCAGGATGAATGAGAAGCCCTTATTTGAGTATTTTCAAAATGTCTATTCTTCTCTGAATGCAAATCCACACCCTAGTGTCAAACAACAAACACTAAAGACTAACTCACCTTTTGGAGGCTGGAAGAGTTGAGCTGAGTCTTGTCTATAATTTTCACAGCCACCTGAATAAAAGGACAAAATGGTACAAACTATAGGAATTTTTATTACATGGTTGTAAAGGGGAGGTCTAAGGTATATTTCTCTATTCTTAGACAAAACACTACATTCAGGGGTAGGGATGTCACGATTAACCGATTTCACGATTAACCGCGATTTAAAATGGCACGGTTAATTAATCGTAAAGGCTCCTCAACACCGTGTTTCTGCTGGCGCTCTTAAAAACGTCGATTATGACAGTGCTATCAACAGACTGGCGGGACTCGCCGGGAATGAAATCGTTTCACCAGCGGTGCACTTGTGCTAGAAACACACAGACAGTTCAGAAAGAGTGTTCAGCTCAAGTGGCATTATCC
>JBBPCZ010000023.1:9046781-9074230 GCA_037974445.1 Brycinus macrolepidotus | reverse complement strand
TTAAAAATCGTATCACCATTATTGAAAAAAATTCTATCGCGATATATATTGATATCGAATTATTGTCCAGCCCTACCACAACATGTTCCTTTTAGGGCTTAAAGCCTAAATCCTCAAGCCCAGCACAATTTCGAGTGAAACGCAGACATGACAAGATTAAAGAATAGAGGTCTGCTGTGGTTCCAAAGCATATTCTCAAATCAGCAAAGAGCAATTTCACCAAACAGAAAACCAACAATTTCTACCAAAGACTGACTAGGTGAAATCGCTCATCTACAAAAATATATTACAGACAAACAGACACACAATGTCACTTGCAAAACTAAAACTGTACTGATTAAACCACATCACACTCAAAGGGCACAGGGTAAAACTGCTGAAAGGTTACTGCAGTATAAAGGAACCACCCCACACATAGCAAAGTTTTTGTGCGCCGCAAATGAATTACCGCCTTCTTGAAAAACCAGTTTGTTCTAATACTTTTGCTTCCTTTTTTGTTCACATCTTTGGGGTAACCACACACAGAACCTACCCACTGTATTAAACTCACACTGAGTTTAAGGAACTGTTTGTAAAAATGTTTTCAGAAAATTTCTGTAAATTTTCCCTTATCCCAAACACAGTTGATCAGCCATGACATGTTTACAAGAGTTTTGCTTCTTAGGTTTTGCACTGTTTTTAAGAAAAACATTCCTTTAAGTTATGTACTTTATGAATTGGCAATATTATGGAGAGTTTAAAGTAAAACGGCATAAATCACTTAATCACCAAATTAAACATAAAAGAAGTGTGAGAGGAGAGAAAACATTTGAGAAACTGGATGTGATCTGAAAGGCTTAATTTCACCTTTGCTTAGCAGTGTCTCTTTTAGAACTTTCCTGTTGCCATAGAGATCTGTTGCTCAAAACAGTTCTCAGCCCCCCCCCCTCAACCGCACACTTTAGCCTTACTGCCGCCTCTTGTCTGACACCCTGCTTTTCCAAATAGACCATAGCAGTACCGGCACGTCTCAATGACATATGACTTAACACACTTTCTCTCTCTCACACACACAGGCACAAACATCTTGACTGGGACATACAACTTTGTCACTGCAGTGCTAGAGACCCCTTGTTTGTTTAAAGGATCCACACACAGACCACACCGTTCACGCTCTTGATCACTTCTGAGTCTTCAAATTCAACACACACTTAGGAATACTATGCGCAAGAATGTTACCTGTTAACTTTATTAGAACACACTATGCTGGCACTGTGAAGGTCATAGAAAAAGTGAGGCTATTCTAAGTGTGCTATGTCTGAGATGGTAAAAAGCAAACACAGGGGTACACTAGCGTAAGGTGTAAATAAAGAGATGTGCGAGCCAGCCTGTCGTTTGTCATGGTATTAATATCACACCATGGCTATTTCTAGAGCAAGGCACTAGCAGCCAGAACACAAATAGAGACCAGCTGAACCCTCCTCTTGACTTCTTCCCCTCCTCCTCATCCATGAAACACCACTATGTTTCAGTCCCTAAGGAGCAGGGCACTTACGCAAAGTTCAAGCTTCATGCAGGTTAGCCTAACTGCTTCCTTCTGCATAACTACAAGACCTTAGGATAAGAAATCACAACTGCCAACAAAAAGATCTCAACCTATAATCTAGATAAGCACAAATAGCGGTGATAGGACAGTATTCCAGGCAGTGAGGGAACTGACTGTTTTATTGCAAGCACTTTAGAAACTGCAGTTTTTTTAGATGAACTTTAAAAAACTCAGGCTACACTACATTTCACAAAGTTCCTAATTTTGGAACATAATTGAACATAACTAATTATGATCTGTTTATAATAAAACTGAGGGTACTGAGACAATAAACATAATGAAGCAAAAAGAATACTGAGAAATACCGTGATACAATTTGTCATGATAATATTAAATAAGATCATACTGCCCAGTTCTATGAAAAAGCATACAATATCCAGTGTTTCCTGTGGATCAAGAGGTTTGGTGTGTCCACCGTTTGCCCTGGGATAGGGAGTGGTGAGCAATTTCGGTTTGTCAACTGCGGACAATTTCAGTCTGTCAAACAGAATGGGCAAGGGGGGGTGGCAAGCAATTTTGTTGCCGCAAAATGTTTAGTACTAGTACATACTTCGTGTTCAGTAGTTTTTTGTGGTATTAAAATTCTGATCCATAGAAATCATTCTATTTTTTGAAGAGACAAAAGTGCTCACACTGAAGTGGTGCCTCAGGTATTTCTTGCCCCACAACCAGAATGCAATGGCAAAACATTGCAACAAACCTTAGGAAAGACCTGGAGAAGTCTTGTAAACATTCCCAATACACACAAACTTCAGTTACACCTCTTGATCCATGCCCAGCTTAACTGGAAATGTCACTTTTGACGACGCAGAAGGTTTAGATGAGGAGGCTAAGAATTACTTTACTAGTCTCACAAGACACACTTCTGACTGTCGTTGGAAAGTCTGCCGGGTTTATATAAGAATCTTTTATTGAGATTTTTATTGAGAGAATTTATGTAAAATGGCAAACTGTAGAAAACCTTGATGTAATGCAATGTCTACAACCCAAATATAGTCATTTATTTGCAAGCCTTAATGACCAGTGAACTTACACGTGCCTTCTGAGATTTGGTATTTAATGTTAACAATAGAAAAAAAAAGTGGAAAACCTGGAAAAATAAGTGGTTTTCTTTGTTTTGTTTTTTTTTTAACAGCTTGCATGTACCTCTGCACTATTAATAGATTTAAAAAAAGGTTTAGATAAAAAAATCTCTAAATATTTTGTAAAACAACGCCTCATACAACAGACAGTGGATCAACAAACACATAATGAAACATCTTTCTACAGCATGAATCCTTCAAATGTCTGATTCCCCTTACCACTGCAGTGAACAATTCTACTTTCTACATCAAACAATTTTGCTAAATTTAGTGATGTTCCCCTTTAATCGTTCAACACGGCAAGGAACCCAGTATGCAGGTGGTAGGAAAAAGCAATCAAAGAAACATGCACAGAAACCAACAATAAAGCACTACTTCTGTGTAACATGTAGGGGCAAGCAATTGCTAAAAGGGGGCTACAACAAAAACAGGCCTAGACAGAACAAAATAACATACCTGTCAGCAAATATGCAGGGATCTTTACTAACTACTAAATACAAACTTTTTTTTCAATCCAGTGAGTCTATTTTGCTTTAAAAGGCGAACTGTTGTCATGGCAGGCACTTGCAAAACTGTTTCTACTCAGACTGATAAAACTTGGAGCAAGGAAGTGTTTACGCAAAACATTGTGGAAAATCCTGATAGATGTGGACAGCTCAATGTACAATTGATATTTCAGATGCTCCAGATTCTCTCTGTGGTACAGAGTCTGAAGCTGAGATCATCATTAAACAAACACTGCCAAATGAAACAGGACAGACCCATTAAGTCTATTTCAGACAAGGAAATGTAGCATGAAATATGTACATAAGCTGACCTAATTCCTCCTGAATGTGAAAACATAGGGTCACAAGTTTACAGTTTATAAGTAACAGGTGCTATATGATTAATCCAATGACAATTATTTGATTAATCAAGCACAATGCCTTTCTATTGGAACTTCCACTAACTTTACATTTTCACAATCCTCATAAATGTCATTGCACACTCATTATTACTTTCTATCTGTGTAACAAGTAATTTATCTGTAATGATACAACAAAATAAAACAAGCCACATCACCCCCAGTGCTTCCTCTTGTGTACTGTAATCTGTCAGAATTACTGTTTGTATCATATTTTTTAAGTGAAGAACAAATCTCACACACACACAATAAACCAACACATGAGAAAATTATCTTTTCTAAAACTATTACAGTCACTTTTGATAACTCTTGACATGCATTAAGGATCACAAGAATTTTGCAATGAAGGCTTGCAACCCTGTACACTCAAATTGCTGTATACAATTTCTCTTTGCAAATTCTTTTGCAAAGAGTTTTTTCTTTTATCACTGGAAACACTAAATACCCTACATCTTGTGACTGTCTGTGGGAAGCACAAAATCTCCACACAGTTTTAACTTCTACTTCTGGTTAAGCCCAATTTCACAAAAATAAGACATTTAAGCTGTCCCATAAGGCACTAAAAGAGAACTGGTCATGTTTTAAACAGAGTTCTCTTTGAAAACAAAAGCTGAACTATATGCCACACAGCCTTACATTCTTATGCAGTCACAGTGCTGTAAAAGTTTCAAAATGCAAGGAGAAATGACTAAATTTACAATTACTGAACACTACAAATCAAAGCACTCTCAAATACACAGGAATACACAAAGTACAAAGAAACCAAGAAAAACACCAGAGCAACAATATAATATGATGTCTTGTGATTTTGTTGCTCTGTGTTTTTCTTGCTCTCTCGTTCACTTTGCACTCTGTGTATTCCTGTCCTGCCTGCAGGATATGGCTGAAATTACAATAAGCACCTACTTGACCTGACTTGAAATGCTTAGGATTAAGGCTTATTCAGCCCTTTTAAAGCCACAAAACTAAAACAGTAAAACAATTCAAAAATGAAAATAGACTCACTTCATCTCAACTACACTCTGCCATGGAATTCAACATAAAGAAAAGTACAAACGTTATGTCTAAAATGCCATCTGAACAGGTTGGCATATTTGGACTTGATATATGTATATCAGCTGGTCCAACTTGTTGGTCTTGGGATAAACATAACGAAAATAAAAACCAGAATTCGAAATCGTGTTTGATGTTGCCTTCTACAGTACAGATCCTGAACAGTTACAAACATCTGAAAGATAAAACAGTCAAACTGTTTAGGATGCAATCTGTGGTTCATACACCTTATCTGAAATGGTGACCAAACTGAAGCACAAAAAGTTTCAGTTTTAAGAGAACCATTTCATGTACCTATTCAAACGCTGAGACAAACACAGGACCGCGGGAACTGAGGAAGTAACTGTCTGATATACTGGTTGTTCTAGAGAGAAAATGTGGTCGTTAATTTAGGAGGAAAACTATCAAGACGGCAGGGAAATCACAAGCAGCCAACGAAACTAGCTTCACGTGTGAAAACCTGGCTGGTCAGGTGTCAAGCGACATTTTGAAGTAACGTACATTAAATTAATAAACAAATGACTTTCGTGCTCAAGAAAAAATCTAATATGAACATCTTTAGTAGCGAATCAGTAGACGTTTAGTTGTTCCCAACAGAAGAGGACGTGGTAGTTTGAGGACCTGCTAGAAAGCATTAGCTGCTTGTGTCGGCTAGCCGTGAGAGTCAAGGAAGTAAGGGGAACTTTTTGCGTTCGACCAAACACTTTAAGACTCTTACCTGGCTACTTGAATGTTCAATCACCGATAGCACTGGGGTCCGGGCTGTCATTTTGAGCTTTCATACGTGGAGTTCACAGCTCAACATTCAATGAAATGTGACATCGGTGTCGCCTGGAGCGAAGACCACTGCCAGATCAGCTAACTCTAACTAGCTCGCCGCAGAGGGCTCTAGAGCAGGCCAGCACCGGCGGTTGAGGAGTCCGGCCGGTCAGGTCATACTGAACTGACTTGCAGTGTGAAATAGCTCTGGGGTTTATCACGTCAAAGATCCTACAATAATATGACTTCCAAATGAATGAACTGCTCGCAAGGTTTTGTTCAATAGATCTCGACAATGCAACGCAGCTAGATTCTAGCTAACGTTACCTTGTAAACTTGCGTCAGTTTCAAGGACCATTGAAGATGAAAATGAGGTTCTGTCGGTTCGGACAACACAGCGGATGATTTACTACACGACCTATCAAATGAAAAAAGCCAGGTTAGTCGAAAGAGCACAATTTCCCAGCCACTTAAAAAAAGGATGTATAAATCGAGTCCGGGGATTCCAAGTTAGGCCAGGTGGGAAAGTCCAGAGAATCGGTCCTTGCTTAAATCACAAAATTACAGTGATCTGTAGCTCATCAGCGCATCAGCATGGAAGTCCTCTTCGACCGAAGCAACAGTTATCCATGTGTTTGTCCAAGACGTTAAGGGCTGATTGAGTCTGACTCGTCGTAACTAACCAAAGCTCACATCCGAGAAGTTCCGACACAGAGTTGGTAAGGTTATTCTCAGCAGTACATGCCACACTACGAGCTCCAGGAGATGGAGTTTCTTGACAGTCTGGTTATTGGTAGCTACTGGCTGCCCGGTTAATAATCCCCCACCAGAACAGTCTTCTTCACGGCACTACTGGCGGAGCAGCCCTGACTACACTGCATGAAAACCACACTGAAAACCATTCTGAAATCATACTGACCACCTGCTGCCTGAGGCCGTCTGACTGGCTCAACTCCAAAAGCCCGCTGAGGTTTATAAACTCGGTCGCGGTGGCGGGTGTTTTAACTGCATCGGGGCAGCGGACTACGCCGTAGTTTGGACTTTAAATCGGGATGAGGTCCGGATTATCTGTTTGTGCAGAGGCAAGGCGTGGAGCTGGGTCTCTGCAAGTCCGCACTGCTCCCCCCGGACCCACTCTGCTGTTTTAGTGCTGGAGAGAGGACCGTCCGGACCGACTTTCGACTCTCTGGCTTTCAAAACAAAAGTCCACTTGCATACTCTTCTAATTTTCAGGGCCTTTTTTTGCCGATGTAGAAATAAAAAAACAGTTAAGAAAACGCTCTTCTCCAGTTTGTGACTTTTAAATTGAAAATACAGCAAGTTAAAAGCCCGTTGTTTTTTGTGTTAATGAATACGTTGCACTACTGTGAATCAAATTAAATACAATAATTATATTTTCACTATTGAAAATAAAACTCTGTGCCACATGTTATATTTATTTTTTTTTTTTACACTAGTAAGAAGTGTTGAAGTGTTATATGGATCATTTAGTCGTAAAAGTAAAGCTTTCGCTGACATTATCATTAAGGAAAAAAAATCGATTGATTCATTCTGGTATAAAAAAAAAGATTCCTTAAATTTAAACGGATTTAGGAAAACTGAATTCTTCCTGGCGATAACTGAAACGCTACATGTTAGAATACAGTTCTTACTACTAAAAGTTGAATTTGGACGTGATTATTTACACGTGAAAGTTCTTTACATCTATTTTTTAAATAACATTTTTGCCTGTTCAAATGAATTTGCAATATCAGAACAGTAAAAGCTCTGCAGAGCTCATGTTTGCTAACAGTGGAGTAAAAACTAGACTAGACTGAGACCTCCTATCTCATACATCTCAAATTTGTCTTCATATTGTCATTGTCACAAACAATAAAATCTGAAGCACAGCCGGATTTCTTAAATCGAGACATGGAAACAATAAACAGACTTAAGACTTCCACGTCTTTGAAGTTAGGTTAGAATAGTAGGCCAAAAACCGGAATGGGTTAGATCACAGTTATTGTTTTCAGAAACAGTCTGATGGCAGTGGGTAAACTACGGATTTCAATCTGTGTGTCATTCCTGTGTGAGAGGAGGAGAGTTTGTCTGAATTTAGGTCTGATCATTCTGATAATCGTCGTTTGTGATTTTCCTGATTTCTCTTACAGCTGATTGGAATGTGGCAACCTGATACACTTTGCTGCCATCTATTGGTCTATTGGTACAAGACAGAAATCATTAGAAAGTTTTGTTTTTAACGGAAAGAGTTTTTTAAAAACTGCATAATTATAACATTTAAAATAAACATAGCCACTCAGAGTGGTTGAGTTTCAACAATACAGAAAGCTATTTCATGAAACAACTACGAACACGCTGCCTGATGCCTGGGACGTTTTTCTTAATTCATCAGCGGCAGAAATGCACATGCAAGGCATAGTTATGGCAAAATCGTCCCCAAAGAAAACTCTTTATTCCAGATTTACCACTACTTTACCATTATCAGTATTACATTTTCACTCTTGTGACCTTTGATATGGACCCTTTTAAGGCAGGAACGTGTTATTTTGGTCTGTTCCTGCACCGACTGGCGTGTCAAATCAGTTGACCAGATGGCTAAAATGTATTTCGAAAATCTGACTTTCGCAACAAAAATATCTATTTATCATTCAAATACTGTTCCTAGTTTCCAAAAACCGGTTAGCTAGTATTTATTCTTTTAATTAGTTTCGTTTGATTTTGAGGGGAAAAGGGTAAAACCGGAAGATGAACTGTCAGAAGGGAAAAACGTGACACAGCCCGACTTAACTATGATAATTTGTTATATAATAGATGACACCAAGAACCAGAATGGTGTGATAAGCTAGAATTTCCCTCCCTTTATTCAGGACAGTGAAACGGGCCGGGACGTGTTTATTTGGGAGCGTTCAGACAACCTATAATTACAGCTCGCTGTTCTGTTCTCTCTCTCACACACACACACACACACACACACACACACACACGCCCACACACACACTACCACTGGTCTAGAATGATGTCATGCATTTTGAAACCCCTCCTTCATCCCCAGCATCCTTCTCCCCCTCCCTTTCCCCCTCACCTCCATCCTCCTCCTCCTCCTGTCTGTGCGCGCACGCGCTTCACAACACGGCGCACGTTCACACGCGTCTACGGTCACACAGTGCTGCTGGCGCGTGCATCCATCCATCTATAAGCGCGCGCGCGCACACACACACAGTCGACCAGTGACTAAACGCTGGATGCTGGGGATGTTGTAGCGCATCCTGCCCGCGCGCGCTGAACGCTCACGAGGAGGCGTTAGCAAAGGACCTTTATTTTATATAATAACAACAACAACACTAAAAATAATAATAATAATAACAATGTCCGTTCGGTTCCCGCAGAGCGTGCGAAAACGCAGCTAGCCATGTAAATCATGCAGCGGAGCGGAGCAGCGCACGGGCTGGAAGAATGACGATACAGCAGACGGACCGGGAGTAACGTGAGTGTTTTAACTACATTCCCTGTGTTATTAGGACTAAAAGGCCTTGCACGAATCTGCGGCTGCCTCGCCAACATTTTGCCTCCCCTAAAGACGAGATGTGATGGCAGCGATTTATTTTAGGCCTGCAGAGCTGCATATACGATCAGAGCTTATTACAGCGGCTCGTCTCTATTTAAGCCAGGACTTGCAGACTCCAAACACACACACACTCACACACAGTCGTCAGGAGTGTTACAGTGGCGTACGGACGAGACGCGTGACAGTGTGGCCTAACAGCGCACAGGGTCTGTTCAGAGGACCTTTAAGGCTTCATTTGTATTCGTGTCTTAATCTCAGCCCAGTAGAAATAGTGATCCTGAAACGCCTCCATGAGCCTGACTGAATAAAGCGCTCTGGTCATTTCCAGATAGGCGGCCGTGCGAGCTGAGTGAACAAAGAGGGCCCAGAGAGAGAGAGGGAGAGAGAGCGCGCTGGTTATCCCTTGCAGTGATAGAAAGTGACGGGGAGGCTGGAGCTGGATGAGGGTAATGATGTGTGACGATGCGCGAAATCTTCTCCTACACCGCCTTCCACCTTCTTTATTATCGGCACATACCATTTGCTCTGCGTGAACGTGCCGGGTATTTCTCACGATAAACGCACGAAAATGATATTAAAGAAAGAAAAAAGAAAAGAGGCTGCGGTTGCTGTTGAAGACGCGCGTTTCGAGGAGCGGACCTGAATCTGGCGCAGGCTGTTTATTCACTTAGGTGTAGAGCTCGTGTAAAACACACAGTGTTTCGGACACGCGCGGAAACGAAAGGTGCTGAGCTATGATCGGCGCCTTTAGAGACCTATAGACTCGTTTTGATTATCAGAAAATGTTGCAGTTGGAACAGGATGTATTTTCTTTCTTTCTTTCTTTCGTTCTTTCTTTCTACACCAGTAGATAATGATGTTGACTTCTGCAAAAACAATCGTAAAAATACAGATGCCAAAAAGAAGAATTTGGTTCACCAAAGAACCTTCTTCTGGCTCTTTAAAGACATGTCTTTGCAAATGAGATGTGTGAGAGTAAGAACCTATTTAAAATGAAAATAGCCTCAAATAATATAAAGGTTCTACATCTATTCAACATTTTTCCTAAAACTGCTGATTTAAGTTACGAACCACCAAGGAACTTTTTTTTGAAGGGTGTATACAATTTTGACTTGCTGGTTTAGTTTGACCAAAAGTCTATTCATTTCTATTCATCTACATCATTTTATCCTAATTCCTTTCTATATTCTGTGTTTTTGTGACAGTCATCTTTATGCATTCAGGTCTCTGTATTTTACCTTTTGACTACATACAACAGCATCGCTTCCTTCCCAGCCTGTGAAATGTAATAACTTTAATTGTGCTCATGGGGGGTGAGGGGGTGGGGGGTGGGGGGTAGTGGGTACACTTTTGAACAAGCACATGCTGCTGTGCAAGAGTGTGCTGTTCTGACTTCAGTGTGAAAACTCATTACCTGTGTAGTTTTTGTGTGATAGTGCTGATGAGGTGTGTTTGGTGTGTGAGCGAAAGTGATCAGAGTGATGTTGACTTGCACCGTGACAAATCTGGGTCAATGTAACCACCACCCCCTTCACCACAGGGTACAAAAGGCAAAGCTGAAAAAAGAAAGAAGGGAAAGATGAGGATACCATCATCAGGCTCTGTGCGTGGACGTATGCATGCGGAAGTGGAGTGTATGTGTATGTCTGGAGTGCCGTTTTGCATGCGTGTCCCTTCCATGACGTCTATGGCAGATTCGGCCATGTCACATCTTGTATTTGTTCTCCCAGTCCTCCCTCTCTCTCTCCTCTCTCTCCTTCTTTCTCTCTTTATCTCCCCTCATATCTACAGATTTTCCCACAATGAGTATTGGATTCATATAATTATTTATGACTATTTGTTATTTGAAATTAAATTCAAAATTGTCATTTAAAAGCTCCTTTCCTCCTTGTGTAACTGACATATTTCATTAAATTCCTTGTTCATATGCTGATGGGTAATTTTGTGCTTCTGGCAACTGGCACCAGGAGACTTTATCTTATTTAGAATAATTTTCTGTATTAGTTATTTATTTTTTGTATTATGGGTATTGTCTTTTTACTGACAAGTCTGTGGTATTATCCTGTGTGTTGTTCTCTGTTGTTTTTGGTGTTCAGTTAACAGGAAGGTTGTGGATGACCAACAGAAACTATGATTAGCTTCTGTGCATTACTCATCACAATTGTTTGTGTAATTGTGCTTGCTGTGACTAATATTGAGCAATGTTCTAAATATGGAAATATTTTTCATGTACAAACTATATGTACATTTTTAAATGAATCAAATACCAGAATTAACAAACACTATTAAACTAATTCAACCTATGTTTCTATTTCTTTCTGATCTATAAATACGCAGCTCTGCTTAGCCCCAGATGCCTCCTCTCCCTCTTGACGAGCGCATAGTGGTTATTCAGCGGCCTAAAAGCTTGGCCTTGCGTGTGGCCTCCCCACCGACCACTTCCCAGTCTTCCTCACAACGTCTTACCACCCGCAACGAGCCCCCACCCCGCTCACCACAGCCCCAACCTCCTCCACCCTGTCCTTATCCACCTTCCAACTCTCTTTCCCTGGAATGCAGGCACAGGCACTTATCCCGTTCAAGAGCCAAGGGCGAGAGAGGTGCCGCCACAGAGGACCGGATCCCTAGTCACTGTCACAGCAATGGGACTGTGACTCTGGGTCCCAGACCTCACAAGCACACACATACCATTGACATTAAAGTATCTGTAGACAAAGGAGGGACGCATTCATACAAAGGTCGCAGTAGCAGCTTGACTCGAGGTGGGAGCTTCAGAGAAAGCAGAAATAAGAGAGTATCTTTGCATGTGGATCCAGGGCAAGGTGACAAGAAACCCATAGGAAAGTCTTCAGAGCCAGCTGAGAGGCACCAGAATCAGAACAAGACCCAGCACAGTAGCCACCATCAGAACCATCTTGCAGTGTCACCTGGTGGGATTTTGGAATTTGTTCCAGCGCAAAGGCAAAAATCAAAATCTAGGTGGCCAAGAGAAGAAGACTTGTCATCAAAGTCTCATTGTACTGCTGCCGACTACAGGGACGTGCCTTCTGTGGGTAACAAAGAGAACTCCAAACTGGGACCTGTCCAACAGCCTGCCAACCCCCACAGTCTACCCCGTCACCATAGCTCTGCCCTATCACCTCATGCCTCTATCCTGAACACACACTACCCAGCTGCCGCACCTCCTGTCACCTTCCGGGCCCCTTCTTCCTTCCAGCACAGCAGTCAAACTCGTCCCTCCCGTACTAGAGAACAACGCCCCCAAATCCTCCAAGGTTTGCCACTTTCTCCCACCTCCTCACGTGGAGGCTTCCCTAGCCCAGACCACACCTGCACAATTGACTTTTCCCGTCCGTTTAACTGTGGCTGTTGGAGGCTGGTGCGCTGTAGGGGAGAGAGAGGTCACTCAGCTGGCTGTCAAGGTGGAACTGGAAGCCCATCGTTTTCCCAAGCCCAAGGAGCAACTTCGAAGAGAGGTGACGCCACTATGGGACTAAAGACATTAGGAGGATGTCTGTCCACAGCCTCCACCACAAATACTTCCTCATCTAACAGCACTGTCTCAGACTGCCGCACAGGGCTTCTAAGGCCCTTGGGCTGTGCATGTTCTGGGGAAGGTAGAGGCTTCGAGAGTCCTGCTGCTTTCCGTAAGAAACTTGTTGGTGGTTGCCTACCCTGTGCCCCACTCTCCTCTTCTGCCCCCTTGCGTGCGCTGCAAAGTTGCGTCAGCGGCTGCAACCCCAAAGCAAGTCAGACTGGTAGCTCCACCTGCAGCTACTGCAGCAGTGATCCCATAGTGGTAACTTTTAATCCTCATAGAGCAAAGCCTCCCAATATGGGCCACAGTATCGGGGCACATACCATGGGAGGGTACCAACCTGATGACGATGATTACAGTGTGCGCACTATTTGGCCTGAGGAACTTGCAAAGAAGATGACTCGTTCTAAAACCCAATCTAACCATCATAGTGCAGGGATGGGGATGGGAACAGGAAGGGCTTGCATGGGCCATGACCAGAATGGCAGCAATGGAACTAGTCCTGTTATTCTAGACTGTCGGAACCTTCTGGAGTTCACACGGTCCCAACTAACTGACCATGCAGGACGACGAAGGCTCCAACAAGGCAAAATGGCAGTTTTGGACTTCATGGGGTCAGGAAGCAGCAGAGACCAAGGCAGAGACTCTTTGAAAAGGCTGTGGAATAAGGGAGGAGATGCAAGAATGGGAGATGATGATGGGCTAGATGATATCCTTCCACCCTCCCCCTCCCCTCACTCTTCCCCTTCTGAATCTCCACCTTCTTTCTCACCTCCACCTTCTGCCCCTGGCACCCTCATCAAACCCAAACCCAGAGGAAGAGATCGTGAAGGTGGGCACTCCTTACCCTCTGCTCAGTCACTTCACCTGGTTCTCAACTCACTCAATAGAGAGCAAGAAGAGGAGGAGAATGGAAGAGGTAAGGATGTTTTTCTGTATTCCTGCAGAACATGAAAAGTACTGATTTGTAATACCTAGTTATGCTCTATTGTTGTTTCTTGATGTTAGATAAACTGTTTTTATGAAGTTGCCTGTCTTTTCACACAATACCTTTTCATAAATAGTTCCATTGAGTAGTCCCTCCAGCATACTACTAATATTGCTAAACAACAGACTTTCCTGACTTGTGTAACCATTTTGGTTCCCTAAAGAACCTTTCCATTTTTGTAAAAACAAATATGATTCTAAACAATCTTTTTAAAGGTTAAAGAACCTCCACATAATGTAAAGGTTCTTGAAAGAATTCTTGGTAAATAATATTTATATTACGTGAAGGATTAAAAAATATTTTAAATACATAAAACTCACAGCTGAAAAGGTTCTTATATGGCATTATTCTTATAATTCTTTATGGTACCTGTTTTGGGTATATCTGGTAAACTTGAGTCTTCTGGAAGGCAGTAGTACCACAAGCAGTAAACCGTCAGTAAAGGGCCAGGTTTGCCGTCTGGCAGGTAATTTCAGCCAGAATCTACAAGTCATAATTGTAACTAGTCTAGTAAATGGTCAACTCTTATCTCTGAAGACATTGCAGTACAATGTGTGTACAATAAAACTGTTAAGCGGCACTTTGCCTTTTAACATCGACACATATTACTCTGCTTCGGTCCTTTTTATTTTTTGCCTGAACATCTCTGTTTCAGATTTCCAGTTTCATTGTCCCATCCTGATTTTTATGAGTTATTGTAATGTGTTGCTTTTTTGTGGAAGAGCCAGAGGATAATGAGTGTTAATTATAGCTGTGGTTTCAAGCTAAACAGGAAGAAGGAAAGGAGCAGAATGATAATGCGAATGCAGACAGGATAAGAGAAAAAGAATTAAAATATGTGAAATAATTAGATTCTTCTTCCAAAACGAGGTCACTGACACCAAGCCCCTACTGGCAGGAGATTAAGCATTTCCCTCATTTGCATCATGAAGTCTGAAGTTCTGTGATTATCTTACATATTTTATAAGCTATTCTCCTCACAAAGTCACGTAGAACAAATTTATGCCAAAATTGTAAAAGATTTATGTTTTCTGCTCCACATTCCCCAAGGGCTAATATATTGTGATGTCTGCAATTATGTAAGCATAATAGAATGCTCAGTCATACTCAGAATGCAGTTTCAGTGAGCAAACTTGGTTCCCTGTTCCATAGATGACAGTAAGAGTATCTATTACAGTTGTTTTGATGTTTGATGTTCTCTGTTTAACAGCATCCTCCCTCAACACTTTCTCGCTTAATTACTAGGTCAGTTGCACAACAGGTGCATTTATTTCACGCAGTGGACAAGATAATGAAAAGGTCTGTTTTTCTCTGCCAGTGCACCTCTCCCTCCCGCTCTCCTCCTCCCTCCCTGCATCTCTGTCAGATGAGAGTGTGATGACTCCAGATGTGGAGAACGCCGTGGTCAGCCCCATTCTACCCTTCCTCTTCTTGGGAAATGAGAGAGACGCACAGGATCTGGACCTGCTGCTGCGACTGAACATAGGCTATGTGGTCAATGTCACCACCCACCTCCCCCTCTATCATGTGGACACGGGTCTGGTGCGCTACAAGAGGCTCCCTGCCACTGATAACAGCAAACAGAACCTACGGCAGTACTTTGAGGAGGTTTTTGAGTTCATAGGTAAGCAATTTTTTTTCCGTTGTACTGTTTCTTTGCACAAAATATGTGCATAGTAAATTGTGTTTATGGTCTATTTTTTGTTGTCTTTTTATTTAGCTCATTGTTTTCTTTGAGCATTCTTCAGTTCATGTTTTGTCTGATGTAAAAGACACATACAAAGGGCTGTTTTGACAGGGTGATGGGTGTAGTTTAATTCTTTTTGTTTTTGTTCCTGTCCTTTTTAATAAGAAATGACATTGGATGAGCTATAAATAAAGCAGAAAGTGGATTTCATAAATAGAACATTAATCCATGCAAATAAGGAGTAGATTAGAAGTAGATTAGGAGTAGAATAACCACTGATGTGGCATATTTATCTTGTTTTTCATTGGGTTTTTTTTGGGGGGTTTTTTTCAGAGGAAGCTCATCAGAATGGACGGGGGGTGCTGGTGCATTGCCAAGCAGGCGTGTCCCGCTCAGCAACCATCGTCATCGCTTACTTGATGAAGCATACGCTTATGACCATGACCGATGCCTATAAATATGTGCGAGGTCGACGGCCAGTGGTGTCTCCAAACCTCAACTTCATGGGACAGCTGCTGGAGTTTGAGAGAGATCTCAACTCTGGGGTTACCCCTCGAATCCTAATCCCCAAACTGAGTGGCCTGGAGACACAAGTCTAAAAGAGCCAGAAGAGTGAAAGTTGAAAGAGGAGCTGAGGAAGAGGAGGTGGCAGAATAAAATAGAAGTAGATTTACATCAGCATGTTTATGTGGGTTATCTTTAGTGATGAGACATTAAAAATAGATCAGTAATCCAGGGAGGGTTCAGTAGAGATGACCAAGAAGGAAATTCAAATGTACCTCCACTCCTTTCAGTATTTCTGTTGCATAACTGTAGCGTTTTGACAGAAGAAGACAAATACATATTTGTATAACAAACTCCACAGTGATACTCTTTATAATTATGTGCCAAGTTTTGTAATGCTAAAACACTACATACTAATGCATTACTACTCAATTTACTCAGTTATAACAACAATTATTACTATTATAGTCCTCATTGGCACATGCGATGGGGGTGAGGCTTGATGCAAGGGCAAATAACTGCAAGCACAGAAAAAGACACAATGATGTAACAAGTGTTTCTGAACTGGTGGGTGGGAGGGTTGGCATTATGTTGAGACCCAAATACTGTAGCAGATTTCTCACACCTTCTCCACTGTGCACAGAACCTTTCTAGACAGATTTATTCAATAGAGAGTTCAAACGCACTTTATATTTTTTTTATCCCAGTCGTCCGTTTTACAGTAGCATTTTAGGTTGGCTGTTGACAAAGTTAACTTTTTTCTTTTAACTGCTATTTTTGTCACTTGATTCACAATTTAAATTCTTAATGTTAATTCTCCTGTGTGGGAGATGTGCAATAGACGTGCATGGTAAAGAGCGACAAAAGTCAGCCCAGTAGAAGAAATATTGAATTAAATGTTTTAGCTGGACGTTATAGAACCCTTTGTTTTCTGTGGAGCCATCTCCATTTATATTAAAGTATGAAGAGCAAAAAATTACATAAAGACAGAGGCAGTAACTTACTCACGAAACTAGAGCATGGTGGACCGAAGAACAACAGTAGATTCTGTGGGATTCATTTTTTTTCTCACTGAACTTTTGGAATATCTTTGTCAAAGCATCTCTGCTGGCATGACAATGCAAGAACCAAGTTTTTATTTTTGTTAAGCATCTTTTATGCATTCTGATTTCTTTTGTAACATAATTCTTATTTTATTTTTAATCACATGGTAAGATGTGAACAACAATTGAAGGAAATGATCTCCTGAGATTATGAAGGCTTTACATTTTGTGCTTTAAAATTAGAGTGTTATTTCACTAGCTTATAAATGAACTTTAAGAGAAGCACGTCACTAACTTTTTTATCACTCTGAATCTGTCACCCCCAGCCTGCTTCGAAGGGATTTGGTTGGTTTCATTACCTTTTCAGTCACACGGTGGGATATTGAGCCATGGGTTTTCAGTAAAATCAGCAAACTTAAAGTCAAATTCAGATGGCCAGATGAGTTTAATACATTATTCCCGTTCATGACATCCAAAAGTCATGTCTACATTATTTATGCTTGCTCCAGCCCCATAAGTGTCTTTCACGAATGCTACTTACGGCCATCTTTGCTAATTTGCTTCTGATGCCACTCATTTTCATGGCGGCCTTTTGAATAAGCCAGATGTATTAAGCTCTCAGGACAGGAGGCAAATCATCTACTGTGGAATCGCCTGTGGAAAAATATCCACCAATTTAATTCTTCCTCAATTTTTTTACCCTCTGGTCTTTTGTTTACATTCTGTCCTTTTAGTTCATGGATTCTGATGAGTGCTCTGGCTCTTTTTATGATACTATGCACCATTATAACGTTCTTCTTCTTATTTTGTTTTTAATATGGAAGTGTAATCTGTGAAAAAGACCAGGCTTTGTTCAGTTCACTGTGATAAGTTTTCTTCTTTGTATGGATTGTCAAGTTCTCAGCCTTAGTCCTTGGAAGTGTCCCCTCATCAATGTAGCATTGTAGGGAGTTTTCACACTCTCTCGAAGCTGTTTTCTGCCTCACTGAAGCAGTGGGCTTTCACCCAATATTGCTGTCTGTCTACTAATCTAGTCCCCCTGAACTATGCTTCCACTTTCCATTTCAGTGCAAACGAGCCGGGCCAGTATGTAGAGACGTTAAACTTATTAGCAAAAAGCAAAGTGACTGAATATGATTAGATTGAGTCCTATTAAAAATATTGTGTGGCATTTCCTGAACATTTTTTCAGGAAGTTAAAAGAGCTCTGAGAGACTAGATCAGACCTTCATCCAGATATGTTTGTCCAGAGATAGAAGCTGCTAAAAAAATCCAATATTATGGAGAACAAAAGCATTCAAACTTGAATATTTGTATTTGTGATAATGCTTCCAAAACCATTGGTACCAAGTATTGCTGTTGTCCCTTGACATATTTGTCTTGTAGAAGATGACCGTTATAATTTTGAACTCTTTTTTAGTTTTTTGTTTTTTTATTCTGAAACTGCCAGTTGCTCCTCCTTGCTTGGATATTTGCATACATCATGTGTTTTAAGAGTGAAATAATTGAAATTCCAGAAATGCCTTTGGGTTTAGAAACTGTCTTCCAAGTCAGTGTAGCTCCTCAGAGTGGAGATGAAACTCATATTGTGATGTCTTTGAGATTTTGACATTGTTTGAACTTGTTTGTGTAATGTACAGTGTCTATACATGAGAGAGAGATAGAGATGAAATGGGGAAGGAAGGTCATTCAAGGTGAATCTTTCCTATCACTCTTGCTACAAATCTCAACCTCAGGCCTTGCACATAAATAAATTTTTCCCCAGGTTTGCTCTTCCAGTCATTAGAAAATGATTACCTCTCTATTTATTCAACCATTTGTTCCACCACAGACCGGACATGGAGGGGATTTGGTTTGATGAACATCAGACTTTTGAGATTACCACTCTTTGTGAACTGTACAAAGCTTAATGTTCTTGGGAGATGTGTGAGACTTGAATCCATTTGGGAAATGTGTGTGCTGACCAGTCTCTTAGCTGTGTGTTTTTGCACATAATTGTTGAGCATCTAAATGTAAATTTCTGTGTATAATTTTGCTCAAACATGTAAATCGGTGTCTATTTCAGTGACTTTATATTTATTCATGTATGCTATGCCTGTTTTTTAGTTTCTTAATTTAAAAAAAAAATTATGATCAAAGTTGTTGTGCCAAAATGTAGGGTGACTTTAATGAACTGACGACGATTGCAACAGCAGTGTGTGGAGGATAAAGAAGTGCCCTGGAGGATAAAGTGTGACGGGTTCTGTCCCATTATCAGTGTCTTACCTTTACTCCCCTGCTTCCCTGGTTGATATGAAGTCAGTCCAGCTAATCCAACATCAGTGTTGTACTGCGCTGCTGTATCTTTATACTTTCTGTGCAGATTTGTCTCCGCAAAATTGCGGAATGATGACTCTCATGAGATGACGTTATATTTTCATATGTTGACAATGTTTTGTCTGATCATTACAATTTTATCAGTGACTCTTTTGATAGAGGTGTTTAGAAGTATTAGGTTACTGTCCCTTACGCGTGATTGCAGTAATCGGAATGCATGTTGTGTTTTATTACATCGACCCCACATCTCCACCGAACTGAGATTTCATTGTCCATGCTACATTGTAGATGGACGTATCAGTCTTTTCTCATGTGTGTTCGGTTCCTCTACTCTTAAAAATAAAGGTTCCTAAACTGTTCCTGGCACAGCTCTGGGACAGACCTGTAAATTGGTGCAGAACCTCTCTCGCACATTTTATTAGCAAAATGGGTTTTTAAAGAGCCATTCATTAAAAGTTCTTTAGGGAACCAAAGTGGTTCTTCAGGTGCATCACTCTAAAGAACTTTCTGGGACCTTTATTTTTAAGAGTGTCATTGGCTTTATCATTGTAAATTAATAGGAGGGCTTTTGTCGTTCTTTTTTTTTTTTTAAACTAAAACCTACTGTGATTGAGAGACTGTGATATTGTTCTAAAGCAACAATGATAATCAGTATTACAAACTGATTCTTACCAGTAATGACTATGAGAATGATTTACCTCTTCAAGAAAGAGTGGTAAAACAAACGGTTGTTTTACCACAGAACTGTCCACCATGATAATGAAAACTAAAATGATTTGTTGAAATACATTTTTTACATCAAATCACCAATACCCTGTGTCTGAATTTCTTTGCCAAAGCAGTTCACAGGATGAAATATGTTGTCTTGTAGAACATTAAAAAGTTAAAGACGAACACTGATCATGCTTCAGTGTAATGCCACTTCAGCAATGGATACAGTGAAAGAAGCCCACTGCCAGCATCTGGCTCATTAAAACACAGGAGCATCAGTTTGGAAATTATTGGGCTCTTGTCAAATCAGCTTTGTTAGATTGCCATTGACAATTCAACATTTTACCCTGCCTACTTTAACCTGCTGTAGTTACATAAGTGTTTTCTGGTGTGCTGTGTGATTGCTCTATGCTGTGAGTTTGTGCCCTGAGGGGGTTAAATCAATAGGCTGCAGATCTATGCCTTCACACAGGGCACATACTGTAACACAACTAAGGACCAAAGTCTTTGTGAGTCCAAAACCCTGGGAGTGGCAGTGCTGCCCTCATTGCAGTCCAACCGTCTCTGTGTCAAAGAGAAGGCTGAGCAGAGGAGGGAGGGATCACTGCCTGTTCTGGATGCTGAGGCATGGGCCACTTCAGCTTTAAACTTAGTCTGATAGAACAATGCTGGAACACTAGTGTGCCTAAGAGAGGGCTGCAAAAAACTGGGGCAAGTGCTTTTAGGATGCATGTGCGAGAGTTTGTGAATGTAGAGATAGGGAGAATGAGATGGTATGAGTTGTGCCAAACATGTGAGCCCTAAAGGAAGAAAATGTCATACATATTACATTTTTGCATACATTTACACCATGCATACATTTGTATTTACATGTCCTATTGACTATTTTACATAAAATAATAAATACTATCACAGAATTAAATATCATAAACAATACAATACACAGAGGTATACAGATGTTTTATATACCCTTTCTGATCCCCCCCCCCCTCCCCCAACCAAAAAAAAAACAAAAATAATCTAATAAGACCTCCTGAGAGAATAAAATACTCTCAGGACACCCATCATATGGAGTGGGGTTCCAGCACTTTAAAATGAGCTTTTGAGCAGATTTAAGTAGATTTCTCTGTCATGAACAAAAACAGGAGAAATTATTTAAACAGAAACAGAAAAAGCTGTTATTAAAAATGTAATTAAAACATACCATTGAAACGTCAATATCGAGCTGCCTCCAGAATGCGAGAAGTGCTGGGAGCTAAAAAAAAAAGGTCCCGAATACCCTTTGAGGGCGTATATTACAGTTGGAATAGGGGACTAGGTGCATATAAAAATGCTTGACCGGAGAGACGTGATTGGTTGATTATGTGTCAAAAGCATTCAGAACTGACACATAATGTATTAAAGTAATCCTGATACTGTAGGTCTGTGGAAAGTATGATACATACAGCTCCATTCATTATTCTAAAATTTCCATTTTTCACAGTTTCCTGCTAAATGTTAAACCAACATATCAGAATATTTTTAAATATTGTTAACAAAACTATGTATTTCCAGTTTTGTCATTTTTCACTTTTTTACATAATTTAGGAATGGCAGTTCACACTGTGTCAATTTTTTTAATGGATGAATAAAATCTTGTCATATTGATTTCCATTTAAAGGGCATTGGTGCTAAAATCAAATGATCAGAATTCCTCCCCCCTCCCAATCACTCATGCTAGCCAGCAAAGGTATCTACTCACCGATGTAACAGGTAGAGTTCTTCTTCAAGTAAGTTTAACAGTTTAATGACATTATGTTAGCAACAGTTTAAAAAGATGCAGTGGAAGAAGCATGTGATAGTCTTCAGCTTCCCAGTGTTGTAGGGAGTCCTAGTTAATGGATGGAACCAATCATCAGTGATGCCTTTGGCCTTAAGTGTTTGCATTACAGAAAGGTAAAATGAGAGCATGTAGCTTTTAGAAAGAGCATGTAGCTTCTCCTGTCACACCTCAATAAACGTATATATATACATATAACCTATGTTTTCAAAGAAAATATAGTTATAAATGAATTAACAAAACACACTGAGATAAATATATTTCTGTTGAATTTGGACATTTTATTACAGTTAAAGAATTGTAGATAGTAATCATTCATTTTAAATTTACTTTTCAACCTCTCTCTAAATTATTTTAAAACCTGAAAATGGCTGTGGAGATCATAATGGTCATTCCTGGCTATAGTGTTGTGCCTTAAATGCACAGTACAGATCTGTAAACAAAAAGAAAAAGGAAATAAAAGTGAAAAGGTTCTTTTCACACCACATGGCTTGGGATTGTGTTAAAGCTGCCTGGTTGTGTTTAACATTTGCACTGTGAATTCTCCCAAACATTAATTAGTGTTTTGATCGCACATCTTTCAGTAAAAATCTATGTCGAAGAATATAAGGAAACATGATATTTAAAGGTGTAAAACACCTCAGATTTGAGTCTCCTGGTCAAGGAGTTGATGCTCACTAGAATACTCATTCAAAACGAAGCCATGCTGTAAATAAAAAAAAACCTTTAATGTAAGGTAATATAATAAGATTATATTACAAGTAAATTTGGTCCATTCATCGTGATATGCTCATTCCATGTAATGGGCAGATTTCTTTATCAAATGGTGTGAATAAATAAATAAACAAACAAAAAAAACAAATAGAGAATAATAATGTTACATTGTGCCATGACACCTGATGTCTTCTAAGAACTGCATTTTCCCTACCTGCTATTCCCACTTCAATTTAACCCTGTAACAACAAAGGTGACAAAACTAAAAGTAGCAAAGCTTTTCAAAAACGCCTTGAGTATAATTACAAAAGCCCCAAGTCAAAGTTAGCCACGCCTGTAGTGAGTACACACTGACATTAAAAAAATAAAAAAGCAAGAGCATGTGCTGCATGTACATGTGATAAAAATGTCATGTCTTCACAAATATACTGGTAGAAATAGAAGTATGGTAATTTCTGGAAAGTACAAAACCATTCCTTAAAAATAAATGTATCTCGTTTAGCCATCATTATTTAATCAACATGCAATGTAAATCTAACACACTACTCTGTAGTACCTGGCCTGTAATATCTGAATTCACGTTTGCTGCTATTCCCCTTTGGGTGCCATCATATAACACACACAGCCCAGTGTGGCCTAACACGCTGCAGCATAAAACCTGATGTCCCGCAGCACCTGAGTGCACCTCGGCTCCGCGGGACCATGTGACTCACTACATCCTCAAACACGCCCTCGAAGCAGGAGCAGAACTGCTGCTGACTCACCCAGCAGTCCTGCACCTGCAAGCGATTTGGAGGGACGATTTGCGTTGTTTGTTCAGCTGAGCTAAACACAGTCAAGGTCTCTGTGTTGATAGTGCTAATAATAGCAGGAGTTGGCTTCAGACGTGCTCCCATGAAAACGTAGAATGAGAAGCATGAGAAGACTTTCAGATCTAACGTTCTCTGAAAAAAAGCGGTCAGTGGATCTGCAAGAGACAGTTCCTGATAAGTGACAGTCATCCCCTGAACGGATCAAGAAGACTGGACCTGATAATTAGGAGGTAAAGTGGTGGTGTACAACGTAACACTTTTTTGCTATAGAGTTGCCATATATTGTTGTTCGCTCTTTGGCTCTATTCATTTTCCTGTTTGTTTGTTCAGAGCCTTGAAACGTTGAGTAATGATAATCCAAGTCAAAAATGCAAGATTTTGAATTAGAAACAAATATTTGGGAATTATGTGGAGACACTGGTTTAAGTAAGGTGCCTAAATTCTGCAACATTCCCATTATATATAGGGACCCAACTGGACACCTATGACTCATAGAAAGATCTAGTTTCTTAACATGTCTAACCAGTTAGCTTCCATCAACACTATACCCTCAGCCCTGACGTCCATCTTATTCATAATGCATCTCATCCATGGCAACCAAGACCTTCACGACCTACTGCCTAGCATTTTCATTATTTATAATTCTAAAATAATAGGTAATGAATAAAGGTAGCAAAAATTTAGATGCTGGTGGGTACAGTGGTATGCTTTGAAAGCAGTAACTTATTTGAGAGTGAATTGCATATTAATTAAAACTAGTTTTTACATGGAGAGCATTCATTTGTTTACTTTACTTTTTTTTGCGCACTGCGGCCCATAAGATCGTAGTTACTGTGTGAAGACATTGGTTTAAAATTGCTTGAACAGTTACAAATTCCATGCATACTGAACACCCAGATCTTAGGTAAGTGTACCTTTTAATGCAACGCAAATGAAAATGTGTAAACAAGGCGTTCCCATTGTGCTGGGTGCTCTGGAGTAAAATGATGTAAATATCATGGGCTGCATGATACTGTGGACCATGACCAGCCAGGCCCTGATAATGAGCCCCCTAGAGTCAAACCATGGAGACCAAAACCCAAGAGTCTTTTTTTTTCTTCTAAATGGTCCCCACTCTCCTAGGTGCACAAGACTAGGTATTCAAGACTTGCCAATGACAGCTTTGACATTTTCTTTGAAACTGAAGGCTGAAAATAAAATTCATGCACAGATATGTCCACCTCCCATGTCTCACTTTCTGGAGTATGTAACGAAATTTACCAGTTCTCATATTTCCTTCTCCCATTTTCCTTTTTCCCAGTCCATGGGACGATGCAGGTGCAGCGGAAGGGCCCTGTGCCTGTGTCTTCTTCCATTTGTAATGATGAGTCATCTTTTGGTGTACATCATGGTGTCCATATTTGTTGCCATATCTTACACTCCAGAACCCCAGCTGCCTCTTCATTTCAAAGCCCCTGGAGCTTCATCAAACTCTGGAGTTCTAGCACCCCACCCACTCACCGCCTTCTGGAACCTGCGCTTGGTGGAAGGTGCTTTGTGGAACCGCCTTCAGCACCTCCAAGACAGACAACACAATCCCATATTGAGAGGTAACAGCACAGGGGGGGTTAGGGGTCCAAGCACTGACCCTAATTACATGCATGAGCATGACAGTTCTCCTTTGTGTAGTCCTGACTATCTCTGGGCATCTCAACTGCATGACTTTAACAATATGCCTCAACAGATGCAGGACTTTATCTTGTCCATGCACTGCAGGCGTTACAGCCTCCTGGTAGACCAACCTGACCTGTGCACTAGGCAAGACTCTGAAACGGAGGCACCAGTGCTACTTGTGGCAATCAAGTCCCAGGTTGGGCACTTTGAGAACAGGCAGGCCATTAGGGAGACATGGGGGAAGAGTGGCTGGGTAAAGCAAGAGGTAGGGGGGAAAAGATGGTGGGTACACACTGTCTTCTTGCTTGGAAGGCAAGATACAACAACAGGCCCCCATCCAGACCTGGGGGCACTCCTACAGCTGGAGAGCAGCCATCATAAAGACATCCTGCAGTGGGACTTCAGAGACACCTTCTTCAACCTCACCCTGAAGGACGTGCTCTTCTGGGACTGGCTTTCCATGCACTGCTCAAATGTCCACTTTGTCTTCAAAGGGGATGATGATGTTTTTGTAAGAACAGGTGCTCTCTTGGACTTCTTGGATGAACACCAAGCTCCTTCAAAAGGGGAAAATAACAGAACGAAAGGAAAAGAGGATTTCCTTGTGGGGGATGTGATTTCCAATGCTTGGCCCAACCGCCAAGCCAACACTAAATATTATATACCTGAGAGTTTCTACAAAGGTGTGTATCCAGCATATGCGGGTGGAGGGGGGGTGGTTTACTCTGGTGCTCTAGCCATGCGGCTGCGCATAGTCTCTCGATGGGTCAGCTTGTTTCCAATCGATGATGTATACCTGGGGATGTGCCTTCATAGACTGGGGCTATCCCCTACTTATCACCCTGGGTTTTTGACATTTGACCTACCAGACGCTGAGAGGGAGAGGCCATGCGCTTACCACAGAGTACTACTGGTGCATAAGCGGAGCCCGAAAGAGATGCTGACACTGTGGAGGGAATTAAAGGCTCCATTGTCTGAGTGTTAATGAATGCCCATGAAAACCCACTGCGACTTTGACTTTATAGACCTGGTTTGTATAATGATCAGAGGCACAGCTTTTTAAAAACAACACAGATTTGAATGTTTGCCATCAGGTATTTTCATGTCAGTGGAGCATGTTTTATTTGCATAATAAATCTTTTAGTTCGCTGCCACTCTATAGGCTGTTTGGTTATTGATTCTACTAAAGTCATTATGCATAAATGATAGAATGAGACATTTATTAATGAAGTTGAATAAATTGTGTTTATTATTTTACTCTGGAGTCTATGAAGGCTTTATTGTACATGTAGTTAATTTTCTTTATTAGTATACAGAAATGCTAATACATTGATGTACAAAATGTTCCTTTTGGTAAAAATGGAATTGATTTATTGAATGCCACAATGGCAGTGTGATGTTACATATGACCTTTGAAATTTTTGGTGTGGATATTGGTTTAAAACTGGTTTTAATGTTGTAACAGCCCAGTTCTTTTTTTATTATTTATTTTTTACTCTTCATTTGTGTGCATTTACCCCACTTTGTTTTCTTGGCTGCAATACTCAAAAATATAGGGCTTGGCTGTAGTCTTAGAAAGTCGTCGTTTTGTGGGAGAAGGTTAATACTTTTAAAATCCATCCAGGACCAAACCAGGACTTCTACAGCAATGCTATATGCTATATAGCTTGTACAGTGGATGCCTAACCAAGTGAGCCATCACTGCCTTACTGTTTTTTTTTGTTTTGTTTTTTCCTTACTGCACCATGTTATCAGCCAAAGATTTATACCTGCATCACTCAATGTTGGATCTGGATTTGTAGCAGTAATAATTAATTAATTTACAAATATTGACCATATTTACAACTTATTTCAAATTGTATGTTAAAACATTTAAGAATGTTTTAGACAAGTTTTATTCCTGTTTCTTTTTGGAAAGGTCGAATTCTGCAAATCCCAGTCATTTAAAATGAAAAGCGTGTTCGAGAGTTCTGACAGAATGGACACCTGTAAGTGCTATAGTGCTGTATGATTTTTGATTAATGAATTTTTGTTACATTCTTTTTATATATTCATAATCATATTCAGGACTTTGCCAAAACTACATATTTTACTTAACTGGATTAAAAACCAAAATAAAATAAAAAATTAATACTGTCACTTTCTAACAAGTATATGCATAAAATGTACATGATATTGCTTGTTTTTGTGCATTTTGCAATAAAGGAATTATATTTCTTTACCTGTTTATCTCTTTTATTAACCACAGCTGGTGACTCAGTAATGCTGGGTTAGTGATTCATGATTCTTTGCATCAAATTGTGATTGTCAGTTGAGGACTTTGTTTAAAATGTTTTAAATACTTTAGTTCTATCATTTTGGAAGATTTGTAATTTATTTATAATTCAAATATAATGGAAATTGAAAACTCATACTTTTACTTAGTTATCCCTCCAAGAGAAAATCATATATATATATTTTACATTTCCATGTACTTTTTTATTTGGTACAGAAATTGCAAAATCTGAAAAGCCAGAATATTTGTGTTTTATCTCTTGGCAATAGGTTAAGTTCTTGTGTATTTCAGCTTGTTGTTTTAAAAACATTTTTTTCAAATCCGTCATGCATCCGTTACATTCCATTAGGTTCAGTTGGCAGATGCCTTTATCCAAAGCATCGGACAATTTGAGGAAACACTCAGGCTTCAGGACAGCGTGAGAACCAGAGGAGAGTTCTAA
>JBBPCZ010000023.1:9024001-9044155 GCA_037974445.1 Brycinus macrolepidotus | reverse complement strand
CAAACCTTTTGTCATCATGCACTTTTTTCTATGATGTTTGATTTCTAGATGTTGTACCAAAATCCGCGAGTGGCGATGCTTCGCTCAGCATTGAAGAGACCAAGTATGTTGTTGAAGTATATATCATGCACGTTATATACCCCAAAGCTTTTGTTTATGATAGATTTTACACCCAACCATTTCCTATTTTCCTTCTTTTAGTAAGTTGAGGGCCAAACTGGGTCTAAAGCCGCTGGAACTGAATGAGAACAAAAAAGGTGAGGCAAAAGTGTCTGACAAGACTGACATTCCTAAATAAACACATCTTTTGTATTGTGTCTTATTTATGCCACCAATTTCTGATCTCAGAACTCGGCACAAAGGAGGAACCACTTTTAGCAGAAGCAATCAACCCGGTACAGATCAAACAGCAGACTGAGATTCGGGAGAAACTGGCTGCTCTTAAAGAGAAGCGCCTGCTTAATCAGAAACTTGGGTACAAATCTCTTACAATCTGCGTTTTCACCTTAATAGGTCTGTGCTCTACAGAGATTCTGTCTCTTAAGTATTCAAGCAACAGTCGTAAAACAATATTCAGATGGGCAACATAAAGTCTCATGTCTTATTGATTGCTATAATCTTTCTCAATCTTCATGTCTCTCTTTGCAGCAAGGTGAAGACACTCGGAGAGGACGAACCATGGTTGGACGACACTGCTGCCTGGGTGGAGAGGAGTCGCAAACTAGCTAAGGAAAAGGAGATGGCAGAGAAGAGGGTAATAGATAGGACTTCTGAATAATGACATGGTATTTATACATACTTCATGCTGTGTGCCTTTTAATACATATTTGTTTTTATTTATCTTCACAGGCCAAACTCCTGGAAGAGATGGATGAAGAATTTGGGGTGAGCAATCTGGTTGAGCAGGAGTTTGCACAGAGCAGGAAGGTTTGTAGACATGATTTCTTGACCTCTTTCTCTTTTTTAACTAATAGTAAAAGGAATATAGTATATGAACACTATTTCCATGTTTATCAAGTACTCGTTACAGGGTTTTTTATATTTGTGTGTTGTCTTATTTTTTTAGGAGGCTTACAGTTCAAGGGACCTTAAAGGGCTTACTGTGCAACACAAACTGGAATCCTTTAAAGAAGGGGAAACTGTTATTCTGACTCTGCAAGACAAAGGTCTTTTCAGAAATATATGTGCTTCACCTGCATGCATGCGCACACACACACACACACACACACACACACGCACACACACACACAAACACACACACGCGCTTACTGTTAGGACTGAGTAATGGCTGCAACTTATCAATGTATTACTTATCGATACTAGTGTTATCCAGTACAATATTATACCTCATCATAACCAGTCAAGGTTTCTGCGGAACCTTAAAAAGTCTAAAATCCAGTTATCTTTTTAGTCTTTAAAATGCCTTAAATACAATTTTAATTGTTGTTTGGATATACAAACTTGACAAAACTTCAAAGCGGAACCAGCATCGTACCAATAACCTTTAAAACAAACTGTGCAGCCTTGCAGAATTTATTGAAGCACGCCCAGCTCATGTGTCGCATGTATGGGCTAACATGGCACGTCCTCTCATAAATAAATTGCTACTTCTAGAAGTAATAATTTGAAGTGGTAAGTGCAAGTTCAACAAGATCTGTCTCAAGAACAGTTAGTGCTTGGTTAAAGCCTGTTAAAAATGACAAATTTAAAGCCTGGTGCACCTTGTGCAAGAAATAGTTCGAGTCAAGTAGGTGTTTATCATTTCAATCGTATACACAGTACACAGAAAAGTGAAAAAAGATTTCTCTAGAACCATGGTGCAGCACAAAGTACAAAGACAAACACCACAAAACAATAGAAAACTACATAAGTGCAAAGACAGGACTGCAAGAGAGTGCAAAAAATGAGAGCAACAGTACAGTAATTTACAGGATGAGAACATACAGTTGAGGAGCAGTAATAGTACTAGTGAGTGAATGCACTATAAAACATTGTATTCTAGCAGCAGAGTTGTTAAGTGTGCAAAAATGCAAAGACTGAGAGAGAAGACATTAAATAATTGTGCAAAAAAACAGTTTGTTTATTCGATTCTAATTAAGGAGTCTGATAGCCTGAGGTGAAGAAACTGTTCCCCATTAAGAGTCCAGGTGATGTTCTCTGTGATGTGAACAACAAGGAACTTGGTGATCTGGATGATTTGGACTGAGGAGCTGTTGATGTTCAGCAGAGAGTGGTCACGGCATGCTTTCCTGAAGTTAAGAATTTTGGGTATACAGGCATTAAAGAGAGAACAAAAACAGCCGCTTTGAAAAAGCCACCAGCAAACACCTGCCATCACCCAATGTTGTTCTATGTTCATATTCGGCAAATCACAAAAGTCTGGCCACAGTGCAACCCACACTTCGCACCCACACACAGTTCTGCATAGTTACATGAGAATACATTTTCTGGGTGAGTATTTCTGGGAGTATTTTCTTTCATATTCTGCATACTTTTTCTGCCAGAATGGATGAAAGAAAATTGTATTGGTTATTGTTTAAAAATGTCTTAAATTCTTAAATTTAATTTGTTGAAACCTGCAGAAACCCGGCCATTGTACCTGCCATCAGACTTTTCTATTAAAGGGAAAAATAACCAATAACAATTAAATAATGTTGTCTTGAGAAATACAATAGTAATCGATAAAATATATAGTCTAAAATGGGTGTTCAGTCCGCAAAGGTCCAGTATGGCTGCAGGGTTTTCATTCCAACAAAGGAGCTCACATGGTCAGTTGTTTGAAGACTGAGACCAGTTGATTATGAAAAATGGAATCGCTCTTGCTTGAAATTAAAACATGCAGCCACATTTGCTGTTTGTGGATGAAATATTATACCAATGCTCTGAAATATCTCTGAAGGTTCTTAGGACTGTTTTTGAGAGAGGGTCACTATGGAGTGTTGGTTGTGCTACAGGGATGAGAGAGCCACTGCAACACAGGCAGTAGTTAGTATTCGAATGTGAAAGCATATGGCAGTAAAAAAAAAATGTCCATAAAAACTTGCCGCAGATGGTATATATTATCTGTGTAGCATTTAGTAGCAATACAAAGATATTAGCCAAGCACTAATCATGGCAGACTCAGTTTTACCTGTTTACATAAAAGTAGATATAACTATATAACTGTATGTTTCTTGCTAAAACATTGTATGATATTGTATTGATATTTTCAAAACAACCATGCTCACTATATTGTCTTGTTTTAGGTGTTCTGGAAGAGGAGGAAGATATTCTGGTAAATGTGGGACTTGTGGACCGTGAGAAAGCAGAGAAAAATGTGGAGCTTAAGAAAAAGAAACCTGATTACAAACCTTATGATGAGGAGGAGAGTGTGGATGACATGGTCACGGTCAGCACCCTTACTAACTTATCTCTTAAATTTGTAAATGTCTGGAACTTAACACTATTTTATGTGTTCTCCAAGGTGTCCTAGCACTTACGCATTCCTCTCCTACTTACGTTTTCTCCTCCTCAGTTCAAGCCAAAGTCTGTCCTGTCAAAATATGATGAGGAGATAGAGGGAGAGAAAAAGAAGAGTTTCCGGCTGAGCGCTGGAGGCTTCATTTCTGGGGAGAGAGAGCGCGAGTTACAGGCCATCAGAGAAACCCTACATAGCCAGGCACAAACCCTTGAGATGCCTGCTCTCACACTGGCCTCAGAATACTATACCCCACAGGAGATGGTGGGTCAGCATGCATTATTGAGTACATGTAGGGATTGATTGTAAATGGTTTTTAAATTTCTGTGCTTAAATGTATATGTTCAGGTTGGCTTCAAGAAGACCAAGCGTCGGGTGAAGAAGATCAGGAAGAGGGATAAAATTCTCAAGGCCGAGCACCTGCTCACAGATGACACTCGAAGCACAGACTTTGGTTCCAGGTAACATCCTTAACTATGAGCACTACCATTAAGCTTTTTATTTAATGCCGCTTAAAAAAATCAATTGTGCATAACCTCCATACATGTTAATTAGATCACGAGGGCGAGGGAGGAAGCAAGCTGATGAAGATGGAGATGAGGAAGACTTTGATAAGGAGGACAACAGCAGCAAAGCAACTGATGTGCTGCCGCGGTCTGACGACATCCGGGTGGCTGACATGGATATCAGCGATGATGGTGAGACCTGATTTTTTTTTTTTTTTTTTATGGGGGATTTGACAATATATTTGTTTAAATCTTCATAGTTTAATCATTGTGAGCAGACAAAATCTGAATTTAATGTAAAATGGTTAATTGTGGAAACACTTTCCAACTAGACCAAGGGTCCATAACATCAACAAGATTTTATTTGGTATTCAAAATGACCAGTCAACTTACATGTGTCATCAGAGTTTTGTCTGTGGGTAAAGTTGAAATAGTGGTAAATCCGAAAAAATAAGTTTTATTTTGGGTACTATGTTGCCTTAGAATGCCCTGCACGTTTGAATTTTAAATACAATGTTTTGGACATCAGTCAACATGTTTGTAAATAATTTGCATACTAGTTTTAGTAGTTTTTATAAGCATTAAACACTTGGATTTTCCCGTCACCTCTATTGTCAACAGTTCTGATTTAGTAAGTGTCTTTATAATGCTTAATTTAACATCTGATTATTCTGACTGACCATTAGCATCTTATTGATTTAATTTTGCAGAAACTTTAAAATTTTGATATTAATGGAGCCACACATTATTGTGTATATGATTGTACATTGTCAGTTGATTGTCATCAATTCTTTGTCAAACATACATACTCCTTAACAGATGACTTCAGGTCTCCAGAACCTACAGCCATTGAAGAGGACGAAGCAGAGCAGGAGCTGCAAAAACAGTTGGAGAAGCAGAGGAAGCTTAAACAGAAACAGATGCTGAAAGATTCAGGAGAAAAGGTCAAGATATACTACAAACTGATATTATGCTCCTCTCAAGCACCTGACCTTTTTAACCATTTCTTTTTGAATGCTTGTAGAGTTGTGGAAAATTCAAGGCTTAAAAAACATTCTGGATGATACTTTTTCCTTCTCTTGCCCATCAATCCCCAGGTGATGGAGCACCTACGAAACTTGGAGAATGCCAGAGATGATGACGACGACCCTGACAGGAAGAACAACATCGTCTTCAATGCCACCTCTGAGTTCTGTCGCACGCTGGGAGATATCCCCACCTATGGCCTATCGGGCAACCGAGAGGACCAGGAGGATATCATGGTACATACACACCTACAACTTAACAGAGCATTGATAAACTGTGAATTTGACACAATTTGAGCCTGTTCATGTACACTGTAATTTCACATTACCAGGTTGAGACTGGTTTGGGGCAGCTGGTGGCTTAGTGGTTAGGGAGTTGCCCCTGTGATCAGAAGGTTGTGGGTTCGATTCCCAACGCTGCTAGTGACACCACTGAGGTACCCTTGAGCAAGGTACCATCCCCACACACTGCTCCCCGGGCGCCCCTCATTGGCGGCAGCCCCCTGCTTCGCTTGGTGAATGGTTTAAATGCAGAGAGAGAATTTCACGTTGTTCACACTGTGTGCTGTGCTGTGGTGTGTTCATGTGTGACTATAAGGGGCCACTTTACTTTACTTTACTTTATTGTATCAATCAGTTGTAGTGGTCTTAATGTTAGAATTAATGTTGATTTAGTTGTATCCATTTTTGAATGTTAGGATTACTAATAAGAATGTGAGCCGTTTTTTTAATGGCTTGTTTTTATGATGTGTTTTACTGCCATTGCAATAGCTCCCCCAGTTTTTGTATTCAGTGTATTTAGAAATATCTTAAATCTTATTATTAGAACTAAAATAATTAAATTAGGTGAAATTTTTCATTTATTTTTGCATTTCCTACAGAAATGTAATTGGAACATTTATGAGCTGAGAGATGTCCACATCTAGTTATTTAATTAGTAGTGATGTGGAATGTTTACTGCTGTATGCTGGTTTTCAGGACTTCCTCTTGTTTTGTGGGGTTTGTGCAGGACTTTGAGCAGGAGGAGGAGCGTGAGGGAGCTGGAGGCTCTGATTCAGAAATGGATGATAACGTGGGCTGGAGCACAGTTAACTTAGACGAAGAGCAGAAGCAGCCTGATGTAAGCCATAATCACCTACTGGCCAAAGTGACAATTTTATTTCAAATGAATCTTGTCTGAATTGTGGCATATTGTTGGAAATAGTTTAGTTTAATCTTGTTTGCTCTCTTTACTTTTGTTTCTGGTGTCGCTTTAGTTCGCCACAGCTTCGACCACAATTCTAGACGAAGAACCCATTGTTAACTCTGGCCTCGCAGCTGCCTTACTCCTCTGCAAGAACAAAGGCAAGCTACCAGACTAATCGCTGTCTAACATGGAGTAATACATGTTTTTGTTCATTTAGATTAAAATGCAATGTATTACACTGATTCAAACTGCCTTTCACAGGATTATTGGATACTCAGGTACAGAAGGTGGCTCGAGTCCGTGCACCTAAAGGAGCTCTGCCAAATGATAATTACTGCATTGAAGATAAGATGTAAGTTGATATGGGTAACTCCTGAACACGTTAAAGTGGAATGCAACTTACCATTCTGACATAACTTTGTGTGAATGCAGATAATAAAGTACAAAATTATATGTCCCGTTTTTATTTTTTTGTGTTGTTTGCCTTATTTATTTTTTGTTTTCCTCTCAGGGCCATTGATGACAAGTACAGCAGGAGAGAGGAATACAGGGGTTTCACTCAAGAGTTCAAAGAGAAAGATGGATACAAACCAGATGTCAAGATTGAATATGTGGACGAGTCTGGCCGCAAACTCACTCCCAAAGAGGTCAAACCTTGTGGTGTTTTTCACTTACCAAAAACACTATGTTCTTAGATTGTTCTGTAATTTTTATTTTTTTCCTCCCTGTAGGCTTTCAGACAGCTATCCCATCGTTTCCATGGTAAAGGCTCTGGAAAGATGAAAACCGAGAAAAGAATGAAAAAACTGGAGGAAGAGGCGGTATGTTCTTTCTGTTTTTTAAATGCATTTTAAAAAGTACATTTAAAATATAATATTTGTAATGGGCATTGATATCAATGCCGCTGAGATACATTTAATTATTCATGCAGTGTTAAACAGTAATCATTTTCTACACTTCCAGCATTTGCGAGACATGTCGAGAATATCTCATACTGTCATCTCAAAATCCAGTTAATTGAACATTTCATGTTTTCTATATAATAAACAGACTTACAGTGAACATCCTCTGTTATGTAGCGGTGTTTAGCTGTTTAGGGTGACTGAAGCTTCTGTCTCACTCTGCAGCTGCTGAAGAAGATGAGCAGCAGTGACACACCTTTAGGAACTGTGGCTCTGCTGCAAGAGAAGCAGAAGTCCCAGAAAACTCCCTACATTGTGCTCAGTGGTAGTGGAAAGAGCATGAATGCGTAAGTTGGAGATAGCGAATGATGCTGTGATGATTTATATTGACACATTACATTACATTGGCACTGGGACTTCCCATTGCAATAAATGTTAAGTGGACTAAAAACTGAATAGCTCATGTATGTTTTTTGTTTTTTATTCATGGTTCTTTTGCAAATAACATTCTTCTGTTCACAGGAACACCATTACCAAATAGATGCGTCTGTGTTGTGAAACCTTCAACAAATTCTTCTACAGCAGATCATCTTTCAGAAAATATTATTCAGTTTTTTCTTCAGTAAACAAAATCATGTAGTCACTCAGTGGTGTGTATAAAGACCCAGTCTTGTGTTGGAATTTCGTGGGTTTTTTCCAGGTGAGCTGGTTTTGAATTTCTCCATGCCCTGTCCTTAGATGGAGTGTTTTTTGTTTTAGACATGCCTATAAATAAAATGTGCTGTTTTAATTGAGTATTGAACAGCTCTGAAAAAAATAAAGAACTGAATACAATGAAATTTTTTGTGAGGTGTGTAGTATATCCAGAAAGTGAACATGTGCTTGATTTTATTTAGTTGAACATGCATCTTTCTGTGCAGTCTTAAGAACAAAGGTTGTCAAAAGAGCTATTTAACTTCCTTAAAAAGACTTTCAGCTTATGGTTCTTTAGAGAGAAATTTTTGTGCATTTAGGTGATTCTTCACACTTTTTCAGGGAACCAAATGTTGTTCTTCTATGGCATCACTTAAACATTTGACTCTTTCTTTAGCCACCATGGCCTCTTTAACCATGGAGTCGAGCGATACAACCTTTTATTACTGAATTTCTAAATTCAGTGACTTCAGACCCCTTTGCTATTTTTTTACTTTAAATAAGTGGCTAGCACAAATCTAGCTGTCCACACAAGAAAGTCACATCTTTATCTGCGTCTACTCAGTTCAGAGAGAAGGGTTATCAAATTGATCTTGTCGCTGACAGCTTACACCACACTGAACAGTATGTAGGAAGTTAGCCGTATATTCAGAAGTGTAGCACGTGTAGTATGAAAGTACTGTATGATGGTTGGAATTTAGTTTATGCGTCTGTTTCCCCAAATGAAAATTTCACTCACCCGGTTGACCATTTTTGGCCGTTACCAGGGACAGAGAACACTCGACGTCCTTTATCCACTTTCCACAATAAATGGTCGACAAAAATTTCTGGTAATAAGGGCAAAAATTACTGTGTGGGCCCAGGTGTGTTTATACCTACAGCTCAGCTCCTTTGGTGTCTGGGCAAAAGAGATTTTGTTTAGTTCTGGACCAAAGGATGTAAACACATGCAAGAGTAGCGATGAAGAATGAGGTTTTGACAGAAATGGTATTCAAATATGAGTTCAACACAATTCCTTTAAAAAAACACTACATTAGTTAATATATAATTAACAGTTAATATAATTGCATTCGTTTGAGTAAGAAATGTATTTGTAAGTGCATGTTTAACAAACCACAGTAGTATGGCCTTCTTACGGAAGCTAACTAGACGGCAGCTAACTTTATCCATATTCGTACCTGCCAAATACACTAATAAGATCAGTACACAGTATGTACTTTATAGTTGAAGGTATAGTGCACAGTCGGGATACACCCAGTATAATCTTGTGTTCATGTGTACATCAACAATTTTATAACAACTTCATAGAATCTTTAAAGAGCCTCAACCTTGTTTAAAAACTGAAAATCTGCTCTACTGTAAATCAGTCATGAAGAGATGATAAACACATGCATACATAAAACAGCATCAGAATTTTTGCAGTTAAAAAAAGCAACATTAGTGGACAAAGAAATTAAAGTTCTTTTAATAAGCCACGTGAGCAATATGAGATATAAAAGATATGCAAATAGCATGTTTACACTTAAGAAAAGGTTATTGTTCCTTCTCTGGATGTGTTTACACTTCAGCACTTCACGTGATACACTTCACTTCAGATACTTAGACGTTAGCAGGCAATTGTTCTGTTTCTATGCTTGTTTACATGTATACTTTAGAAAAGAGTACTGTATTGCACTCATTAGCATTAGCACCATTACACACCTGGGCAACCTGGTCAAGGACCGTGGTAAGTTCAGTCCCCTGAAGCAACTGAGAGGTGGGTCCTAGAGGGGCATTTGTCTCACATTCCCACCTACTCAATACAGGCAAGTTAACTAGTGCTGGGTTCATTTTTCCTGCAGGGTTTTGAGTGGTATGTTGGAACAGAGGCCCTGGAGGACACCAGGGGAGTTTGGAGTATATTGGGGCCCAAGGCACTGATCCTGGAGGGTTCTGGCAGCAACTGCAGGCTGCTGGTCCATCTGATTTGATTACAGAACACAATAGACAGTTTGAAAAAATGAAAGGTAACATGTATATGTCATATATCTCACTGAGTTGGTCTTACCCGAGTTGTGCCCAGAGTTTTTGGTGAGATGTTCCAGGACTTTTGCCGTGCCTGTTATCCACTGTTTTGTCTTGCTTTGAAAAGAGGGGATTTGCCTGGTTGATTCCAGCTAGTGCCACAGAACAATAAAAATGATTTAATGGTTCATCTTATTGTCACAGAAGAAGGTCCAAAACAAAAATATGTACATATTACTTGTTGCTTTCTGTTCTCTGTTTGCTGGAAGTTATGCCTTTGTCTTGAGGAAATGAGCCAAGGAAGACCCCTGTTAACCCTAAAGCAAGAGAAAGTGTCATGAAGCTGTGAAGGAAAAGAAGAAGATCATATCCACCAAGTTTCTAACCAAAGACATACCTATTTGTGAGGGAAAAATAACTGTCAGCGTGTTGCAAAGAAGGCAAACTGCCATTTGTTGTTGGAAGGACTGTCTCCAAGTGAGGCTGCTCTGGATCCTGTGTTAAACATGGTCTAGAAAGATATCTGTTCAAATCTGAACTGTCTACTACTCCATCTAAAGAGGGGGTTAAACAGAAGTCTTCCTCGTCCATGGGGATATACGGAGCCAGACTATCCAAATCCAGTTCGCAAATATCCTAAAAGAAGGAAACATACAGTTTTCACACACTCTCAGCACTGACAATTAATTATTCCAGCAGTAGTTGTAAGGATCAGTAAGGTAAGCAGTAGCAGATCTTCTGACATCGTGGCACAGTGTGGGGATTTTGTGTGTAATAGATGGTTTAACCCCTTAAACTCTATGGGCTGAATCCCCATACTCACATCAAGACCTAAACTAAAACTAATTTTCACTACTGATTTATCATGAGACTAGACTTTGTTCACCAGCTGTGTTAGCAATGTTTGCCAGCTCTGGTCCTGGAGATCTACCATCCTGCAAAATCATGGGCACCAGAAGTGTTTTAATGTGCAGAAGCTGTTGATGTATGGGGGGACAAAACAAGTGTTTTTGAAAAGGGGGGTTCCCCTTTTCAAAAACTAGTTCCCACTTCAGTCTGCCATTTGTGCTCCATGTAGTTAACTTCTTCTGAAGGCTTTGACTGACTGCATCTGATGCATTAGGGTGGGGGAGTATGGTGGATGCAGATTGGACATAAACTCAGCAGGAATGTACACTCTTAAAAATAAGGGTGCCAGAAATGGTTCTTTGCTAGATTCCACAGAACTATTCAGTGGATTGTCCTTTAACCATGTTTGTAAGTGAAATGTGTGAGTGTGTAGAACCTTTATATAGTTCACAGATCCTCCACATAATGTTAGTTCTTGGAAAAAACCTGAATTCGAAAAGGACCTTTATGTTATGTGATGTTTGCACTGACATACTGAGAAAAACAGTTCTTTGGGGGCATAAGTTGGTTCTTTGGCATCACTCAAAGAGCTCTTAATGGCACCTTGCACCTTTTTTTTAAAGAATGTAGATATCCAGGAGAATGGTTAGTGACCATTGGTCTAAGGGATGTGTAGCTCATAATGTGAGGTTCTATGTTCTATGAGGTCTCATTATACAATGGTTACATATATACTCACACAGGTGAGAGAGTTGCACACTGTTGACTTTTGCTTAAATCTTGATATCTCTGAATGGCCATAGGCCGCTCCATCTGGGGAAAGCACATACCAAGTCAACACATATAAGTGATAAGGTCTTTTTAACCGTAGAGTTGACTGATGTCTGAGCGTTTACCTCTCTCACAGCAAGGAAGCAAGGTGTGCTCCTTAGTGATTGTAGATATTGTTGAGAATGTTGTTTGGGTGGGCTGGACATTAGGCTGGAGGGAGTCACATGGTTTCAGCGGGGTTTTTGTCTGTTCCAGAGAAAATACCACATCTGCCATCTCCACGTCACTGAAGTGAAACAGACAGGATAGATGATACTTATAGCTGTAGCTTGTAATAGCTTACCAATAGACAGAGTCTTAATCATGCTTTCCATAGTGGTTATGATAAACCAAGTTGCCAGTTTACTAGATACACCTAACTTATTTATGCACTCATTGACCGTTTTATTAGAAACACCTACCATACTTGTGCACTTTTGAAGGTTTATAATTACTGATTATTTATCAGTCCCCCATTTACTCCATCCATCATGCAAATTGACCAGTATTGGGCCAATGCCATCAGATATTGTTTGGGTGATGAATAATTCTCATTTTCAGCACAGCACTGACACCATGGTAGTGGCATGTTAAACACAGAAGCATTTCTGGGTTTCTATACACTGTGTACATTTACACAGTACCTTGTTAGTTCATTTTGTATGTGTGCAGATGGAGACTATAGCTCATTTTTATCCAGACAAATTATGTGCAGTCATCCTCTAGCCCTTCATCAGTGGTCAATTTCTGTGCACCTACATGTGTTATTGTTGTACTTTATTGCTCCTACAAAAGAAATTTGTCATTTTGCTGCCTAATTATGCCTAGGCTGGGAGCAGCAATGAGCAGCTAGGACAGTGGAAGTAAAGTTCTATGTACAAGCCCACAGCCAGAAATACCCAGTCAGTCCAGAGATTTTAACCCACAAACTTACAGTCGCTCCCTCATCTCTCCTAGTACTTGTCAACTGGCCTAGGTAGGTGTACATAATAAACTGGCAAGTCAGTTGATGTTTACAAGTCTGCACCCTTTTTAGAATGCATTCTAACCTCAGAATGTAGTTGATACACACAACACTTTCTGGCTTCCCAGTGCGAATGTTGTACACTACAGTTGCGTCTGTCTCTACCCAAACGTAGCCACCATGTTTCTGCAGCATCCGATATTTCCCAGTGTACACCTGGCCCTTCGCAAACACTGTCCCAGGCAGACAGTTGAACAGCATTAAAAAGTGTGCACTATTTCATTTAAAGTGGTGGTTTGACCAAAAATCAAATTCACACAGTTTTCGAAAGTAATGCAAATGTTGTTGATTAGGCAAGGCATGTTAAGTGTCTGAAGCTCAATTTAGTTTTACAGTGGAGCTACAAGTCTAATTTTACTAACCAGTAATAGAAGCTTACAACCACCAGTTAGCATTGTGCAAATTGCAGGCTAAATCATCACAAACCTGCCTCAAATTGCATTAAGCTGTTAAGTAATCAAAAACAGACTTTTGTATGCAGTTATCAACACAGTTTGAGACAAGTGTGTGATAAGTTAAGCATGCACTAAGCAGTTAGTCATATAAGCAAACTTCAAATGCCAAACATGTCTGAGGATTGACTACATCTGCAGTATGGATATTTTTTACCACTGTAAGACAGCAGCTGTATAAAATGAGAACAGTACAACTTACTATAAAAATACATTATAGTTGGCATTTAAGTTGAATCTTCACTCACAGCAGAGGTGTGCCTTGAGAATTTGCTGGCAGTCAGATGGATGATAATACTGGTACACAGACTGACCATACAGCTCAGTGTCACTAAAACCCATCAGTTCCAAGACCCTGAACCAAAGAGAGCACCATAAGAGAAGTGGAACTTCAAGTAGTGAGTGGAGGAGGTCAAAGAACTGCAGTCTGAGTAGCTACTAGTTGTACCCAGATTGACAGTAGGTGAACTTCATATCTGGAACGTGAATGCTCAGGAATGTTTTGAAATTCAGATAAGCCTCCCTCTCAATGACATCCTGCCCTGGCAGTGACCTGCACAGCAGAAGCAGACAGCTGTAGCCAGGTGTAAAGGAGGACTTCTTAACTCCAGTGCAGTGAATCACCTGCAGACAGAAAGACAACTGTGATGTGAAAAGAACAACAGGAAAAAGAGAAGCGGAAAGATCCTTGTGTTCTGCTATCGTTTGCATCTATTAAGTGTGTAAAGAGGAGCTACCTTCCAGGGAGTGAGCTTGTGGTTGGTTGCACCTTTAATGCGGAGGAACATCTCACATTTCTGCTGTCCTTGGCTCCCTGAAGTAAATACATTGCAGAATAAATTATATTTTGGCAAATTTTCCCATGACCAGATGCACTCAAGCAGGCAAGACCTGGTGTCCTAAGTAAATTTGATTATTTAGTTTTGCACTGCATTTACAAGGCAAATATAGCTAACAAATAAAAGAAGCTTAATTAGCTAATTAGTAACAATGCATGCTTTAGCTGCATTCTGAAATCATCACACTTGGTTAAGTATTCTTAAATATTGCTTATATGGTTTCAGACACTCTGTGTCATATATAAAAATGGAAGAAAGCACAGATAAAGCATATTTGGCCTATTGCAAGCTGGATCCACAGCTGCCAAGAAAAAACTGGCATTTTGTAACCTGGTCACACTGCTTTAATTCATGCTGTTATTCTTAGGATGTGCCACTAGAATGCAGTAATAAAATTTTCTTGGCCTGATGTGAAGGTGAATTATTTGTGAATGGGCCACTACCGGGAAATACTGTGATGTCTGCATTATAGTCAACAAAGTATAACATTTCACCATTTGTATAGCTGAATTTTTACATATAGTTTTGTGAGTGAAAACACCATAGCAGTGTGTGTTGGACATGAGAGAAGTGGCAAAAATCTATGCAGCATGTGTGCATAGCTTCAAAAGTGACACGCCATGTACTGTAGGGATAGGTGGATCGATACTAAAATATTGATACTTCTGAACTGGACAGATCTCTTTTGAGAATTAATCCTTACACAAAAATATCAATATCTTTACGTAGTAACTTAGAATATTAATCCTTAAACCTGATGTGAACAGTGTAGCAAATAAGTCTCTCGCCATGAGTGAGCAGTAAAACATGGCACAGAGAGTCAGAAGAAGCTGCGAGCAGAAATTTGGCAGGTGGTTTCCTGGTGGATAGGGAGTTCCCCCTGTGACCGTGTGCTGTGTTTACGCACTGCATGCTGTGTGGTGGTGTATTCACACATAACAAAAATGGCCACTTTAAATGAATATGAATATGTACAATATGAATATGTACAAGTGGAACTACCTTTTGCCTTCTATTTCCAGTTCTCACACACAGACACCTGAGATGGAGTATTGGCAGGTCATATAGAGTTATTTCATTCTACTTTAGTCCATTTATGTGGTGATTTATTTAATACTAATCCAAATAAAGGATTTAAGTGTTCATACTTCCTGGTTTTCACTGTACAAATCACAATTCCCTTTTTACATGCACAAGAAGACTTTTAAAAGCATTGGCACCAGGATACTAGCTGCGGCATTACTTGGTATCAGATCAAAAAGAAAAATAGTAGTATCATCCATCCCTGATGTCCTCCAAAGCAGAATTTGTTTAGGTTTTATATGGTCAAGTTTTTTATGAGAGAAAAACAAAAAAATAAATTTATTGTTGTACAAGAAATGTAAGAGCAGTTGGCTATTCTTGCTGACATCACCTGCTGTTAACTGGAAATGAACATGTGCAAACCCATATAATAGGCCTATATGTGTGAATGACTCAAGGCCTGAATGTTTCTAGTAAAAATATTCAGTTAATGTGCTGAAAAAGGCTTATGTCACCTCATTTTAAAATAGAATAAATAAACTGTATTCCTTAAAAAATATTTAGAACATACTTACCTATTAGCTTTGTAAGAATATCTTTTAACTCCTTTCGATCACAGGGATGCATGAAATCAAATAAACTCCGGCCAGTCAGATCCATCTGAAATAAAGAATTGTGTCCTCTAATGTTGAACACGTAATGTAATGTTGAGCTCGCTAGTTTTAGTTGCAAGATCTCACAAGATGTGTTTATTAGTTGGTCTCGTGCTTCAGAGTATGTCACATGAGAACATCCAAACACTGTGATATTTTAAGTTACCTGGCTGATTCCTGTGTGAGAGGTGACATCCTTTGTACTGAAGATAATTTTGCCATTCAGGGACACTATGAGCAGGAATCCCCCAAGAGTGTGGTTTAGAAACCACTTCTCATTCACTTCAGCAGGCTTCCCTGTAAACACCAGCTATCGTTATAGACTTGCCACGTTATTCTGTCATTGTTCTTGATTCTGTTGCTCAAGCAACGTCTACTGCAGGCTCACCTTTTGCTGAAGAAAGAGGCTGTGTCATAGCCACCGCTGTACTGTGGGCAGGAGAGTCAAGGAGGGCTCTGAGGTGCAGGTATGCTATTGTGAGTCTGATGACTGAGGCTTTGTCCAGCTGAGCCTCCGAGTTTGGGGCCAGGGGAAGCAGTGCTGCTATCTCTCTGAACAGCTGGCTCTCCTTCTCCCGCCTACACCGAGCCGCCACACGGGACCGAGCTTTCCTCCACTCTGTGCACACTCTGCGTCGAAACACATACATACTAAAGTGTGATGAAGGTTTTTTCTTTAGCTCACAGTGGCCAAAGTGCTCCAAAATATGTTATATGTGGGTCTCTTTTCATAAGCAAAGGAAAGTATTAATAAAAACGAGGTTCAAAATGTACTTCATAACTTTGTACTAATCACACTAACTGTGGTAGCATGTAGGCCTTCCCATTAAAGATAGATGCTCGTAATTCAAATGCAAATAGACCTAATCTAGTCTCAGGCCACAAATGTCTACCGCCATAATATACAGTAACACAATATACAAAAATGATGTGCAAAAAAAAAACTCTCCAAATCCATCAGTCCTTCTCAGTATGATCCATTACTATAGCAAACCCCTGACACATGGAAAATGTTAATGTGTTCCTGAAATTAGACCCAGGAGACAGACCTAAATTAATTAATCTCTAAATTAATTCATTTAATTACAAAACACAAATACCACTTCGACCACTTTTTAAAACATAGGAATACTCAAAATAGTTATTCTGATTTCTCAAGAATGCTTGCTTGAGAATCAGCAGTGTTTGTGAATCTTAGCGTGGTGTGAGAAGACAAAAACCTACTACTAGCGTCATTTTCCAGATAGAGCACTTCTTGCTCAGGGAATTGGAGACGTCATGATTGCGTCACTTCATCTTATCACTCCCATGCTAAGCGGTCTGTGGTGTCTGATAGAGCTGAGGACCTTATAGAAAGAGTAGCTTTACTCAGCAGGTTTTTGTCTACTTTGCCATTCTGAAAATAGGTCTATAGTATCAGATTCAGTACACCGAATATGATACTATAGAAGTATTTTCAGAATGGTAAAGTAGACAAAAACTGCTTAGTAAAATGACTCTCTAATATAATAGCACCTCAGCATATACCATCCTCAAATGCAAATGTATGGAAGGATGCATGCAACAGTTGCAACAAATGCAACAATTTTCACTTGTAGGCAAAAACTTGTTTTTCTTGGATTCCTTATATACTTGATTTTCACACTGATTTTCAAACTGGAAAATATAATAATAAGAGAACCTTCCAACAAAGTGATTTTTTTCACACATAAAATGATCTCTTGTTGAAATTAGCCTAAGAGACATAAACATTATTAAACAAACAGCTTCAGAAGTTATATTTTTAACACAATAATAACTGGCACGATAATAAAATGAACAGAAAAATACACAGTCTGTGTATTTCTGTCCTAAAATTTTGTAAGTTTTTAATGGTTTAAAGTTAGGGTTCTTACCTGGCCTTCTTCTGCTCGCTGACTTTTTGTTTGCATTTCTGTTTCACTTGGAGTTTGGGGTCAAAAGGGTCTTTCAGAACCGTTTCTAGTTGCTCTGTTATCATTGTGATTTCCAAGTAGACACACTAACAACGGCCAGTCATGTTGGTAGCCAGTGCATAGTGCACATGAAGACTGGCAATATATAGCCTTTCAGATCCCTGGCCAATGAGATATCTTAAACTAGAGGGCTTGTCTGCATTCACGCCTATTTCTTCTAATCATCCTGTGACGTCTTAACACCCACTTTCAAAGCTCTATGTGACAGTTGACCATCATAGGCCAACTGGAGAATACATTTTAGCTATTAGGAATTAAGTACACATTAACACATAAACATGTACTTGACATGCTTAACTGAAAAAAATCTTTTGGATTTTAGTTTTTTTGACAGAAAAAAAGAAACACCAACAAAATGACAAAATAATCACCATGAGAGAAATCTCTTGTTTTCATGTGACAGTAAAAAAACCACGGAGACACATACATATCTTCCAAGATATACACATTTTGTGGTGACGTAAACAGTAAGGGCACACTATTCCAGGTGAAAAAAGACTGTTAGGACCACTGGGAATAAAACCTGATGGTTTTGCATCGCATCACTGAAAAAATACACAACTTTTAATGGTTTGGATTTTTTGTAACAGGATTGACATTTTCTGAAAATAATCAAATCATTTACACTTGGCATAAATCACCCCTGGCATGTTGGCAAACATTTCAGATATTTGAGCAGACATGTTCATGTTTCTTTACTCTAGACATTAATTGCTATAATTCCAAAACTGAAACCAGAGTCCTGGTAGTGGCAGGTTAGCTTTGAAAATTAGGTTAGTGTCTGTTTAAAGTAGACTGCTTTGTATGATCTTGTCTAGAGACAATTTAGAGGACTCTGTGGCTTTACTCTGCCCATCACTGTTTGACTTTATGTAACACCATTTTAGCATCATTTCAGGATTAGTTCTTTTACTCATGAACATACGTAATTAATTAATTAATCACTTTTAGTTATTTTGCTCAAGAACATATGTAAACAATTATTAATTATAAATAATTAATTCTGTACCTAGCAATGGGCTTTCTCAGTTCTCTTTCCATCTTTCCTAAATATCTGTGGTTGATAACATTAACTATGAGCTCTCTCTGTGTGTGAATCTCTGTCTCTTCTCCATGAGCAAGTCAAGTGAAGAGGGTTTATTGTCATTTCAGCCATATACACAATGCACAATGAAATGAAACAACCATGGTGCAACACAGGAACAGAAACAGAAACACAGAAACACAGCTGTGGTGCAGCTCTAGAGAAATACTCTCTATTGTCCCTCTGTAGAATGTGGTGAGGAAGGGGGTGTGCTCTCCTCAGTCTCTGCAGAAAGTAGAAATGCTGCTGGGCCTTCTTGGCTATGGAGTTGGAATTGAGGGTCCACGTGAGGTTCTCTGTGATGTGAGCACCAATGAATTTGGTGCTCTAGACAATCTCCACTGAGGAGCTGTAGATGTTCAGAGGAGACTGACAGACTTAACCGTTTCAATGTGTTCTGGGTGATTTATTGATACTGGTTTGCTGTGGATAGGTCTCTAGGACACATTGAGGTGATTATTGCGGTCATAATCAGAAAGCCCCAGAGCCCCACATGAGCCCCCTGTCTGTTTTTTTTATAGGATAGAATTTAAGGGAAAATATCTGGGCTTTTTCTGCTGGCTCTTTTTCTCCAATGAAAAGACAGTTTAAAAGAATACTTGTAAGACCAGTCTTACGGGTGTTCCTCTAAAACTACAACATTTGTCAATTATGTGGAAATTCAAGCATGAAAGTTGTGATATTACATTGTATTACTGAGAGGGGATTATTCATTTAAAAGAAAAGGGTGAGTGAAACAACGAGGTAAATACCCTTGATATCAGACACACCAGCTACACTTGTTTCACTTGTCTCATACCGTTTTATACTGTCACACTGTTTATACTGGCTATACTGGTCATACTTTTTGCACATTTCTTCAACTGTTGCACATTTCGTCTTACTTATATTTATATACAATGAACAGTGAGCTGTCCACACACTCAGGACAGTATAAATCTCACTCTTACCTTATTACCTTATTTGCACTGTTTTGTTTGTTTCACAACGTCTTATGTCTGTTACACTATATGTACACTGTGGAACTTGAGCTTCGCCGTTTCATCTCTCTGTATACTTGTATATGGTTGAGATGAGCTCACTTTGACATTGACTTTGACTTACAGCATTTTACCACATGTAGCTGGGCACACCCAAAACATACAAAGCAGTCAATCATTTGACAGACAGTAAAGATATCAGACATTAAACAACTTCTCAGGATACAAGTCATTCATTAGTGGTTTAATTTTTCTGTTAAAGTGGAATTCCACCAGCTTTTTCGTGTTATTAAGGCATTAAGATGTAGACAAAGTCATTCAGAGTTGTCTGGTTAGGTGCATCATTCTAGAGGATCTTACTAAGCCTGAACTGATTCACTGTTCATGGTGAGGAGGTTTATGCAGTGTGTGGGAAGGTAATGTGTTTTGGTTTTTTAGGGTCCATGCAGTGCAACTGCAGGGAACCTATTGTTATTGTGTGGATTTTTATTATTTTTCTGCCTTAAAACGCATTGTGCAGCCTAAACCGTAAGTCGTAGAAACTTGAAACTTGTGGTTATGTAGTAGTCCCTCCCGCTACTCAGGCGCATGCCGAAAGCCAAATCGGCCAATAGGGGGCGCTACAGCGAAGGAAAAACACTTTTTGGTCTACACCTTGTGACTGGTGAGGTCA
>JBBPCZ010000023.1:9001448-9013868 GCA_037974445.1 Brycinus macrolepidotus | reverse complement strand
CACACATCTCAGGAGGGATTTTGGCCCACTCCTCTTTACAGAAACTCTCTAAATCCTTTAGGTTTCTCGGCTGCCAATTGGCAACTCATTGTCATGTTCGAAGACCAATCCACGACCCATCTTCACTGTTCTGGCTGAGGGAATAAGGTTCCTGTCCAAGATTTTACGGTACATGGCCCCAACAATTGGCCCCATCTTCAATGCAGTGAAGTCATCCTGTACCCCTAGCAGAAGAATATCCCCAAGCATAATGTTTCCACCTCCATGCTTGACTGCGGGGATGGTGTTCTTCGGTTCATACTCAGCATTTCTCTTCCTCCTAACATGGTGGGTCGAGCTAATGCCAAAGAGCTCGATTTTGGTCTCATCTGACCACAGCACTTTTTCCCCAAACCTTCTCTGAATCATTTAGATGTTCACTAGCAAACTTAAGACAGGCCTGTACATCTGCCTTCTTGAGCAAGGGGAACATGCAGCGCCAGCAAGGTCCCCCTGCTCAAGAAGGCAAATACTTGCTTCACTCAATGACATGCAAAACAGTTTATAATTTTTATGTAATGTGTTTTGGTTGATATTCTGTCTCTCTCCATTAAAATGAAACTACCATAAAATTAGAGACTTTGTAAGTGAGCGAACTTACAAATCAAATAATTATTTCCCCCACTGTATGTGTTCTACCACACACAATCTGCTGTTAACGTTTTTTGTTTCTCGGCAATCTGTTTACTAATGTCAAAGAACAAATTCATGTCACTTTTAATTCGGAGTATGCAGTCACACCTCTGTATCTAAGATGGGACCACGGCCTACACTTCCCACACAGATGGAGATGTGTTAAAGCATTGATGAAACAAAATGTGTTCTGTGAGGGTGGAGTGAGAGCAGCAATTATATAATCCAAACACTTTCTTGAGTTATTTTAGAAACAAATTCTTCATAATCATATAGTAGTATTCCATGTTACTGCAACACATAATCAGTTGACTATTAGTCAAACTGTGGGGAAATTAACAGTTTAGTGGGAAGTGCCCAGAAATAGTTCTCATTGATGTTTTAGACTTTGACTTCCCTGAAGGCATGTAGTGTCAAATTGTGTCTGCAGACAACAGGAGCACATCCTATCAAATAAAAGTCATTTTTCAAAATCTGTTTTATTTTTTTCCCCAATGGGAGTGCCAGAGTTATCATGAAACAATTTATAAATAATTGGGTAAACATATCAACAAAGGCATCATTGTAGTCTCACTTTATTGCTATAAATACACAAAAGCCTAATTTGATGTAACCCCATGATGCACACTGTTGAAACAAATAAATAAATAAACAGGTAAAATAAGTTCAGCAACTAAATTCGTCTCAAAAGGTTACAGGCATCCACTTACACCATTAAAACAAAATTCAGATACTGTACATTGAGTGATTCTCAGTCCTGATCCCAGAGTGCTCTATACTGCACATTTTAGTGTTTTCCAACATGCTTTCTGCAGAGAAAAAACCAAACACACCTGATTAAAATATGCAATATGGGACTACTTGAGGAGCAAGACTTTGGAATGCATTATTCCACTATAACGTAAACAGAGCGACTAAAAACACTTTTATCATAAAGGTACACTCATACCCATCAAACTAGTTGTACTGTAGCAAAATTACTATGGTATTACATACCAAATGTTACCATCACCAACTACATTATATAGCTAAAAGTATAAGGACACCTATCCAAATTACTGTGTTTTAGCCACACTCATTGTTAACAAGTGTATAAAATTAAGCATATAGCCCTGCCATCGTGATCTTGTGGACAGTCTTCCCAGAAGAGTAGAGGCTGATACAGCTGCAAAGTTGTGGCCAACTGCATATTAATGCCCATAGTTTTATAATAAGATGTCCAGCAAGCTCATATAGATCTAGTGGTCAGTTGCACATATACTTTTGGCCACACAGTGTACAGCCCATCATATTTAGAGACGTAGAAATAAGACACCTCATATGAATGTACAAATCTTCTCAGCAATACAAAATATAATACAATAAAAGCTGTTGACTGTGAAGTTATAAAGTAAACATTTTTCATTTCAGCATTCACTGAAAACCATAAATTAGTATGTTTTAATAGAACACTCAGTAAAGACACAGCAAACTAGACATTTAAAATAAGTATAAATGTTTATACTTATTGTGGATTGTGAGATGTTCACTTAAATTCACAGTCACGATGCTTCTGCCGAGAGGTCCAAAGCCCCACCTCTTGTTAGCTTGCGAGACTTGATATCCTGACTGGAATGTTGGTAAACGAGGGGAGAACTGCTTGCACCCAAGCTCTGCAAGTCCTGAATTTGAGCATCAGAAGGTAGTGGTATCAAGTCCCCGTCACTTCTACAATACAGCCCATACTCCTCTGGCTGGTCCACTCCAAACTTAACAGCACAAAGTTGTGCCAAAGCTTCTCCATTGACCCCTGCTTTCCACTGCAGAGTCTTCACCAGGCAACACTCTTCATCTTGGAAGAGCACCTTTACAAACCTCTGTAGTACAGAACAATAGTACCACCTGGTTACAGTATGTAATTTTGTTGTTTTCTCTTTACAATCTATGAGATACACTCAAAGTAGTAAACAGTAAATAGTGAACCATTCTGAAGAGAGTGTACTAACTGTGGGAACACTAATTATAGTACAAAACTTAAACACTATTTTAAATTATTCATAATTAACTGATTTCTATCTATTAACTAAGACAGTAAATGTGACTGACCTGTTGTGAGTTCATGTCTTTCTGGCCCTTGGCCTCACTGCTTCGGCGGCGGCTCCACTCCTTCAATGATTCCCTGACCTGTTGGGTAAGTGTACTTGGGGGCACAGCCTCTGGCTCACTCTGGATATGGCTGAGGCTGGCATAAACACTGGTCAGATAGTAACCACCTGACAAAAAAAATGTAAGAATGGTGGGTAGGAAGTACCATTGTAAGAGTGCAAATGTCATTTATGCTAGGCACATTTACACTTTGCAGAAAGTTTTTTTAATATCCTCAGGAATAAAAGCGATGTAAGAGCATGCCACATGCAGCTTTAAAATTTACTATACCCTCTCCTGTAAGCCAAGGTGTTTCCAGCAGCTCCATCATGTACTCCACTTCCAAATAGAGTTCAGGCATGTTGCTCTGCACTATCACATAGGAAAGGGCTGGCAAGAAGTCATCTGCTCCAAATTCCTGTGCTGTTTCAGGGAGAATGGTATTATAAATTTGCAGAAATGCATTTAGGTTATTCTCGATATGCTTATCAAATGCAAACAGGAATATTTTTTAGTCTAATGATTCATGTATCTGTTTTAAAGAAGTCCTCACCGGAACTATTCTTCATGGCTTTGTAGATGAGCTTACAGATTTGCAGGAGCAAATGTATTTTGTCAATAGGTGAAAATGCATGTTTCATAAGAGACATCTTCCGCTTTATCTTCTCTATGCCGTGGGCATCAGGAACAGGCACTTGCACCCCAAACAGGTCACGTGGGGAGTTCTCTCTAGCTCTCTGCATACTCTCAGCAATCCTTTCAGAGCTGCCGTCACGCTCATGCAAGGTATTGAGTGCTGCATAAATCTGTGCTTTCAGAGGCTTTAGTACACAGCGGAACATGGCCTTTTCCAGTGTCTGATCTGCAGATTCACACAAAAATGTAGAAACATATTTGAAAGTGAAGAGGTGTGAAGAGGTGACTCAATTCAAGACACCACATATAACCTATGTAATTTCAGAGCCTTTTGTTGTACCTTTCTCATCTTCAGGCACTAGAGTCTCAATCGGGGGCTCAAGTTCTCCACACTCCTGGAGAAAAACTTTAGCCTGATTGATGAACAGACGCAAACCCTGCAGCAGCTTCACAGCAGATGTCAGAGACTGTGGCTTCAGTGCCTCCCTCTGCTCTCTCAAGAAGTCTTGAATGAGGGTTCCAAATGCTGTACGTCCGTCATGAGAAAGATCTTCCACCAGCCTAGCAACCCGCTTCCCCGGAACAAAGAAGGACACAAATGCGGCACTCATCTTGCGCAGTGCAGAAACTGACTGGCGTGGAGGATTAGGTGAAGGGATGACAGGGTTACTGGTGCCTCGTGTAAGGGGAGGACGCTCAGGACTCTCTTCTGTCTCATCTAGGCTACTGAGGGAACTGCTGCTGTCCAGCTCACTGAGGGATGGAACAGGCCTTTGCTCCAGGTCCAGTTCTAACTCCTCATCTTCATCTTCTTGCTCCAATTTCTTGCAAACCTATACATATATACATGTTTTAAATAAAAAGAATTAAGCCAGGCATGTCAATTGTGTTCCTTTTTGACATGCATTGAATCAGCTTTGTTAAATGAGATTTAACACTGAAGTATGCTGTGGCCTGCCAGGATTGCACATTGGTACAAAACCATTTAGCTGACCCGTGGATTAAAATTTGCTAGCACATTTTAAATCATTTTGTCCTTGTAGGTATTTTGGGGTACACTTTAGGCAGAAATTACTTTACTTTTTGAATTTTAACAATAGCAGATCCCTTTTTGGTTCTATGTATAACATTCTAATTGTTCTACATAGAACAATTTTCTTTATTAAATTACCTTTGAAGAACCATTTTTAACTATATTTTATAGATTAATAATTTGTAGCTTTAGACTGCAGTACAGGCTTAAAAAGCAAGATTTCTTTGAAGGGATGCAATACGAACAGTCTCAGTCCCTGATTTGTATGTTATTTAGGTGTCTGTTTTAAGAATATCCCCGAAAGTTATGTGCTGATCATAACTCTTTTTGTGGGTAGGCTAATCTGTGACTGGTGTGGAACAGACAAAGTCATACCTTCAAAAGAGATGTAGGCGACTTATAGTCATCTTCCTCTGCAGTAGGAGACAGAGTGGGGATAACCACAGCAGAAGCCTTCTTTATCAGAGCAAGACATGGCTGCAGATATTCTGAATCTGCCTCTACAGCTTCTGTCTTCTCTATAGCTTCCTCACTGGTGTGGACCATTTCAGTCTGCTGTGCTAATGTTCCTTTACTCTTGGCTTTCGCAAGCAGTGGTGGAGGTGGTGGTGGGGATACAGGTGGCGACAGTGAGCTGGAGTTTTCAGTGGAGACGCGAACCTTAAAGCTGCGTTTGAAGTGATGGCGTTTGTGCGTGGCACCGCGGACAGGGTGCTCTTGTAGAAAGAGGGGATTTATAAAGCACAAGGCCCCCTGACCTGCCCCAAAATCCAGCTCAGAGGGACTTCGCGTGTGAATAGGAAAGAACTCCTGGAACAAGGTGGAGCTTGTGCTTGCAGACGTTGAACAGTCTTTTGGAGTAGGATTTGGGGTAAGAGCTGGGTTCAGGGGCGCATCAGGTACTGGTGGAGGACCATTGCGAGGACCACGGAAGTTCAGCTGTGAACTCCAGAATTCTGTATGAAGAATTGCAAGGAGTGATTTTGATAGTTCTAATATCTATTATGCTGTAGGCAGTTGACTTTTCATAGAGCTTACGAGATTTTAGACTGAACAACTTTTGAGAAAACACAAAACACTGGGAGTCGTGAAAATAGTCTTCAAAAAAATGTAGACACTTATGTTTTAAGTATGTTCTTAATTTATGATTAGTAATCATGGTCACACTTTAGGATGGTTTGTTATTAAGATGGCCTGCAGAAGTTTAACTAGTCTCAAATAGAATTTAATTCAGACTAATTTATTAATCATAACATAATGACCCTAATCTCAATCCTGGCTCTTACCATAACCTCAACTGCATCTATCAACTGAACTTCACTCCCTGATTACTTTATGTGCAACTACATTGTACAGTCAATTCAAACTGTACTCACCCACACCCATATGAGAGATGGATTCCAGCTGTTTGTGGGATGTAGCCTTGGCTATAGCTTCTGGGAACTCCAGGGTGAAGGGAAGAACATCCCTAAAGTATAAGACATTTTACAGTATAATCCACATTACAATATAATTCTAATAAAAAAGTAATGAATGACAGATGTCAGCAATGAACTGAGACATACCGGCTAACACAATAAAAGGCAATGAGCCTGCAGAGATCTGGAAAACTGATAGCTGATCTCTCCAAGGAGAAAGCTGGAAATTACACAGACAGAATATTAGTGAATGCCCACACTAGAGCTTGAATTGATTATCAGAAACCAAAGGGGCCCAACTGCTTACAAGAAAACCTCTAAAATGGGAACTTTTAAAGGGAAGTTGGGATGTTTCTGTTCCAGATCAATTCTAAGTCATTTCTACTAGTTCATTATAACATTTTCACAGAATGAAAAAGGGAACTAGAGTTATCAAATTACATAAACCATAAAAAAAACTTTTGGTAGTCCAGTTCATGTCACCTTTGGACACAAAGTTTCAAAATGTGAGTCAGGTCAAGTCTGGTTCAGACAATATTTTGTTAACCTTGGTAATATCTTGGGCTCGGCACAAAATTCATTGCTGTATTCAGGTATAGACTAAAATATTAGGCCCATTTAAATATATGTGGGATGTAAATGTTCAAAACCATATTGCCTTTTGTCCCACATCTAATGAACTCATAAAGAAAGAAATATGAGCACTGTTGTGTATCTTTGCTACTCACTTGAGTCCTTCTCTCGGATAACAAACTGCTTGACAAAAGATGGCATGCTGTCATCTGCTAGTCTGACACACAGCATTTTCTTCTGGGATGTGTTGGACTTTCGCACCAGGAAGGTCTACCAAAACGCAGAGCAAGCAACACAGTCCATGATAAGGACCAATTTTACCCAATTTGTATGTCTCCAATTTCCTGTTTTTGTGAATATCTGCCTATGTTATATAACATGTTTCCCGTGAAGCATATGAAACGTATTACTGGTTGTTGAAATGCCAAATCCACATAATGGTCTTAGCCTGTCTGGAGGTTACTGTTTATCCACTCTTTTGTAAATGAGAGTAGACAGTCTATATTTGTAAGCAGATGCTCCTCACCCCTGGCGGTTCGCGCTGCAGGATGTGAAGGGCCGTGGCTGAGTTCATGGACAGCTGGAGCCACACAGGGTATGTTAGCAGTAGGCGGTCCAGCACACTGATACTCTTCAAAGAACCTCTCTGAGGACACATCCGCCTTTCTCCTAACGGCTGAGGGTCCGGATAGTCGTACACAGGGTCTTCCTGCATCTAAAGCACATAAACACATGAGTATGTGAATAATTTGGAGAAATACAGTGAAAAAGTAGGGTATTAAGTGTCCTTGCTTAAAATGTGTATATAATTTTCACATGAATAAAATACATTCTAAAATATATTACATGCGACACAATTTGGTCTATTTCAGTTTATTTACTTTTATAAATAACTGTGTTTATGTATATAATTTCCACACTAGCAAAATATATGGGCTGCAACTACAAGTCAGCAGCAGAGTCTGTGCCACACTTGTAACTCATTAAAACAAGTGGAGAAATCATAGGGGCAAATCATAAACTGTTAATACCACATTTGTAAGAAAGGAGAGGACCTATTCATTTTATTCAGATGTGATACATTTTTCCCAAGTTTTTCTGATATCTAAACAAATGGAAAAAGTACAGATTGAACATGTCAGTACAGAACATAAAATTAATATAAATGTGATTCATTGCATAACTATGTACTTAAACATGTAATTATCTAATTCTGTTTGAATAATATAATAACTCTCGACTTCTAAGGGTACAAAAACATTTTATTACAAGATATTCAAACTGAGTTTAAAGCGGAAGAGAATTTACGGGAAAAAGGGCTATAAAAAAGGATCACTGATTTACAGGTTTATTTTATTGTATTAATTAAAGGTATCATGCTTTCATTATTTACTAAATATCACTGTGAACTTCCCTTGCACATCCGCTGAACACAGTTTACACGTTATTTTCGTTTCCTCTCTTTCCCGTACATTATACCAATGTTTTTCTGGAATGGCTATTTTCTGCTCAAGCATGTGCCTTATTTCTCCTCTGGACCTTAGCTCTTCCTGCTTGTGGGGAAACTCCCCCATGAGCTTGTTCCTCCTTCTGACCATGTGAGGGCCGTGTGTCAAGGCCTTGCAAATTCCTTTACTTCATTCTGTAATGCTGTACATTCTCTGGCTGAACCTGTGTGTTCTCAATCATGACTCATCTTTCACATTGTGTGCAGAATTTCAGTGCGTTAAATTTGACCAACAGACAACAGAATCTTCACTATTGTTAACTTGAAGATCTCTTGCACCTGCATTTCGTGCTTCTTTCGTCTAGCCCACTCCGAGGTGAAATAGCTACACTTTGCTTGGTCTTGTGTATTTTTTGGCATTAAATCCGTACGTTTGAAATGAAGTTTAAAGTAATCTCAAACTTGTATCTGCTCCCTGTGGGAGTGAGTTACGCATGTGGGATGTGAATCAGGCCCACTCCAGTCAAAAGTCATAGTGAAATATTTTTATATAACCTGATTCTATTAATATTTTATTGCTGAAAAATGCTGAAAAGAGTTTGTTCTGGGTTGGAACTGTGTAATTTTAAAATCGGTACAAGATAAGCTCCCTGGATAAAAAGGAGCCACATACTAATACTTGGTGATAGGTCTCTTTGGTGATGAGGGCCCATATCACGGAAAAGCAAATTGCACAGTGAATTTAGCCACAATAACAAAAATGGCCTATTACAAAGGATAAGTAGAGGTTGGAAAATGGTCAAGTAGAAGTGAATTTTGAGCATTTTTGGTACTTAAAACCACACAAATGTCCTTAGTGGACCACAAGGGTAAAAAAACAGGGCCCTTTAATGACAGCCCAAATCCAGTCAGGTAAGGATGACACCCGTCTCTTGGGAGAATTCCTGTCATGTTTAGCTCAGCATGTCACTGACACTTCCACATTTCAAGTTGCCTCAACACAGGGATACTTTGACTGACCAATAAGACCACCAGACATCAATGTGGGACAGCAGGTGATCTGCTAAAATAGGAACATGTGAAATGTGCTCCCAGTTTTTTAAAGAGTTGGGTAAAACAAACAGAAACTTATAGCTAGCTTTAAAAAATTGTATGCTTACATAATAATCTATTATTAATCATTAATTTGTTATTGTTTTATATATGAATTTATTTAGACACCACCCTAGACAAGTGATTGACGTGTGAAGTTGTTGACGAATTTAAGATACTAATTATGAGATTAACACTGCAGTACATTTAAAGGCATATAACGCAATTCTATACTTTCCACATGCAAGCAAGAAAAGTGCTATTGTTTAGTGGGCGCCAGTTCAGAGAGTGGAAGATATTAGTGGGACATCTTTAGTGTGAAAAAGTTTAGGAACCCCTGGCACAGGTTGACTCTGAGTGGGCTGGTGAAAAATTCTCTTTGTTATCAGCAGATGGCTGCTATAGCAACAGCAGCCCACACGTCCTACTGGGCATTTCCCACCCACACACACACTCACACACCCCTATCGCTTTTTAGGATTTTAGGAACTTTCGAACACACTTTAAATTTCATCCACAAACAAGTAGCTTCAAGAGCTATGGAACATTAAAAGGGGGATGGGAAAAGTCATGAAAAAAAATATCTCCTAACTTCTAAAACATGTTGGACTTATCTGTGTATCACAGCATGTTACCGTGCAGTTCTACCTCAGCTTCTCCACAGATAATCATTATCTGAGATGGCGATGTCTGAAAAGACGTGCTCAATGGTGTCTTTCCAGTTAAAGGGGGAAAAAACCTTACAACAAAAAAATATGATGCCATAAATTACAGAGTTACTGTTTAGGCTGGAGGAGCAGACCACAGCTCTACTTATGAGGCGTGTACATGAGCTCAACAAGTCTAGGCATGATGAAGCAGAAGCCTTTAAGTATGTGCTGTGGAGGTGTGTATTATTTTTGCATGACTTCCATGAGTCTGTAAGTGGTACCTTGCATGTGGCGCTATGGAAATAGGAAAAATGCAGTAGTGTTAACTCATTCAAGTACTTGATTGATGGTGTTGGGTTGATGTCAGTGGGTCTACAGCAATGGGAACTGTTTTGGAAAATCTACATTTTATGATGCAGTTACATAAGTAATATGCACCAATGATCAAATGTTACAAGTAACAGTTAAGGGATTTTTGAGGCCAACAAAAATGGTCTTGAATAAATAAATAAATGTTATTTTACGACACCTCCCTTACAAGCAAGTTTTTGTTTGTAGTGTTTGTGTGTGTGTGTGTGTGTGTGTGTGTATATATATATATATATATATAAACTCGTATTTAAAATCACAGTAATAAGCACACCTCTCACCAGAAAAGCATAAGCTTAGCCCTGAATAAGACAAGACAAGAAAACATTTTTTAAAGACAGGCCTATAAATGATGATCAGTAGTAGTGGTACCTTCCTTAAGAATAAAATATATATATAATTATAGTAATTAAGACATAGTTTACCTTTAAAAAAAACTTTTATAAAACGTGTTTTAAAAATCCTATTTGAAACTTATAACAAATTTATACACGCCCTATAGTTTACAACAGGACCTTACACAAGTATCAATGGATCACTTGTAAGCTACATAAGATAAGGGAAGATTATGGGATGTGAAAAATATAGATTATTATGGGAGTATAATGAACAGCACAACTCTTAGCCGTAAATACAGAAATCCTACAGTTTAATGTTAAGGGCAGCAGGAGCAGTGAACTGTTATGGTAACCTGTAATCGTATGTGAAGTGGAAGGCAAGCAGGACTGAAAGTGGCTCCACTGTTCCCACATGGGAGTAGATCTCCTCGACCTCGGTCCTGAACTAATGTATTAACCAGCATGTTTAAGGTGTTTAACGTGCAGGAAGAATCCTCCACAGCACTGCACAGACACAGGAGAGCCACATTCCGAAACAGATCCTGCTCACTTACCTCTTCACTTCTTCACCCCAAATCCTTCCACGGTTTTCACAAAGTTCCAGCAGCTCACGCCACCACCACCAGATCTCCACACGAAGCTGACAGCTCCATGAAATGTCTCGGACAGATGGGTGCTGAAAAAAACTCTAAACTCTGGTGTTTTTGCTCATAGGGGGAAATCTACAGGTTATTTCCCCTTCCATGTGTCTGAGAAGATGTCGTCCAGACCTCTCTCGGAGAGTGTGAGAAACTCTGATTCAGACATTATTCACACTCCTCCTTCCTGCGTGTCTTTTCCACTCGCGTGTTCCTCTGAGAGTCAAGTCAAAGTTTGCCTATTTAAAGCTTCTGCGCATGCGCCGTTTGAGCCACATTGTACAATTGATCAAAAAATACCGTTTTCAAAATTATCGTTTTATTTATTAAAGGATTAACATGATTATATTATTCAGGTTCTGGCCTAGTCCCACTGAGATGCTGTGGCAGAACCTTATAGCAGTTCATGATCAAAATTATTAAGTTTAGAGGACTATTACTTTTTCACATGATATATGATATAGATATTCCAACATATACATATGAGTGAATACATAAATTAAAAGTTGATGAAAAATGTTTTACTGTGTTCTCTTTATATTTTCTATGAGTATCTGGAATCATGTAGAGTGACTAAAAGGCAAAAATCTAAAGGGGCAAATACTTTTTCACAACACTGTACACCCATAAAGGAGACTTAGGGTGTTTTCACATATAGTCCTCATTAAAGGAACCGAACTCAGTCCTCTAGAAGTGGTCCAAAAAGTGGACCAACAGAGAGGGAACTCAGTTCTTATAAATGTTCAGAGTGTGAGTTCATTTGAAAGTGGACTCGGTTCTCTTTCTGGTCCACTTCAGCTCAGGTGAGGCCTCAGTTCTTTTTCTGTTCCTACTTTAGTTCCTCATCCAGCCTGCCGCTGTTGTTCACGTTCCCCATTCTTGGAAATTTTCTACATAAGAGTAGATGGTTAAAAGCTCTAGCAAACTTCTACATTTTCCACAAAGATCTATGCTACTGTTTTGCTTCACTAAAACTGATGGAGAGCAAAAATGCTTTAAGGGAATGCAACTTGGTAGAATGCAACTTGGTTTTTATTATAATTTATTCGTTTGTATGTTTATTACAGTTCAATAAAAAAATAAATCTTTTCGTTTCCCGGGGCTGTACCACGTGATCTACCTACGGCAAGGCTAGAGGGCGAAAATTGTCGAAGCGGACCCGGAGCGCTTTGTGTTCATAACGCGCGAGTTAAATGAACCGTGCCGCGGACTTAAAGCGAACCGGACTGTTCGGTTCGCTTCAAAGGGGTCTGAGTTCGTTTGGCGTGTTCACATATACGCGGAAAATGCTGACTAATCCATCTGAGTTTGCTTTAAAGGATGAAACGGACCAAGTGTGAAAACATCCTTAAAAAGATAAGATAAGATAAGATAAGATAAGATAAGATAAGATAATCCTTTATTAGTCCCACAAGTGGGAAATTGCTTTG
>JBBPCZ010000023.1:8990954-9001348 GCA_037974445.1 Brycinus macrolepidotus | reverse complement strand
CACATGTTCCATCAGAAAAATTGCACTCAAGTAATATTGCACATAAGAGAGACTACCATGGTGTATTGGATGTGTGTTTGTTTGTCTGTGTGTGTGTGGTCATCTGCAAAAAACACCCTTTTATGGGACTAAGGGCACTCACATTTATAAGATTAAACTCACCCTTGAAGGAGTAAAACACAGTTAGTTTACATATATATATGTGTGTGTGTGTGTGTGTGTGTGTGTGTGTGCTGGGCAATGATTAAAATTTTTAATCACGATTTATCGCATGATTTTGTGCGATTGATTGCATTGTTATACGCAAAATTCAATAATGAATTCAAAAGTAATGTATTTCGCACTTTTATTTCACAAGTACTGCTATATGAACAAAAGATCAATAACATTTGGTTTGCAAACACTTTAAACAAATAAGGTGCTTTTTACCAGGAGTATTTCCTTTACACAGTTGCAGTTAGAATATTTCTTGTAAATCTCAACTTAAACACTAATGTAATCAAATCAAATATAAAACCAAAGCTATTTGCCATTGCCAGGGCATAAACGTTTTATCTAGTTTGTTATAGAAAAACAAGTTCCCCTCAGAGTCCAGAGCATGGCCGCCGGAACCATTATAGACAGTTTTTCCCTCCCGGACGGCAGCCGAGGCGTAGAGAGCAGCCTTTTTAGACGTTCATGTAGCTTTTTCACGACCACCAGAAACAAGAGTCACAAACAGGAATGCACAGCGTCTAACGGAGATGAAAAGAAAGACTGACTTGAAAGAGTACAGAGCCTGTTCCCTGCTTTGAGGATTAAAAAAGAGTGCAGAGCAAAAACCCTTATAAATTCAATATGAAGAGTAGAGTAGTGTCACCTCTCCAGCTGGGGTGCATGGATCAGTATTGAAGTAGATAGTCTTTCTGATGATGAGTCCTTAAAAATATCAATATGTAATAAGCAGTAAACTGTATATATTTGTCTTTTATTAATGAAAGGGAACAGAGCTTGGATACTTGAACATTGCAATAAATGTGCAGGAACAGGAACTTTTCACACACGTTGGGCAGCTGGTGGCCCTGCAATCGGAAGGTTGTGGATTTGAATCCCAGGACTGCCTGTGGCACCACTGAGGTACCCTTGAGCAAGGCACCATCCCCACACGCTGCTCCCCTCCCGGCTGCCGGCTGCCCGCTGCTTTACTTGGTGAATGGGTTAAAGAAGAGAAGAATTTCACACTGTTCACATTGTGTGCTGTGCTGTGTTCATGTATAACAAATAGACACTTTACTATACTTATGAGGACATTCCACTGACTTGTATAATACTGTATATCTCAGTAGAGCTACATCTACTGAGAATCTTCTGATTCTGATCTACACCTAAAACTGACTTTTAGCTCAGTACTCAAAAGGCTTTCTGCTGTTTTAGTTTTTCCTCAAAAGTTGAATTTGAAAACATCACGATCCCTGGCAAAGACCAGCAAAATGTCTGCCCAGTGTTCCTGACAGTATGAGGACATTTACTCCTCACAAAGAGACAAAGAGATGAATACATGCCCGCGCGAGCACACACACACACACACACTCTCGGAGGTTTCGTTAGTATCCTTTCCCATACTGATAAAGTTTTCATAAAATATTACAATTTTTACATAAAAAAATTAAGGCAGGGCTGGGTCGTTTCCACTCTTTTTCTCCTCTGATATCAGATCCATTCCCTCCTCTGACTAATACTGAAATCACACAGAACCCCCTTTTACAGTCCCGCAAGACTGGACAGAGAGTCTGAGTTCTGTGTGGGTATCGGGGTGTCAGTCTGGGTTCTGTTCCTTGCCGGGGGTGTTGTATCGACACATGCTACATGTCCCCCAGTCTTGGGATGCATTACCTCACCCATAAATATGTGCTATATCTTAAAAACATCTTAAAGCTCTTTTAATCATTACTTTCCACTTGTACAAGTGTATTTGCACCTACACGCTGTCTTCAGTGCACAGTGTCAGGGCACATGAGCGTATGTCTCTGCTCTAGGGTCATAAATGTTTCGTTGTCTTCCTTGTTTTAACCAGTTTGTTACTTGTCCTCGATTGAGAAAGAAACCCACAAGGAAATCTTCATTTCTTTGGCTATGCTGTCCGCTTCATTAGTAAGTAGTTGCACAATACGCGAACGTACGAGATTAATCTTATTTAAACATGTTATGTTCTTTGTCAGGTGGAGTTTTATGAGCTAGAACGCAGGAACAGAAAGACTGTGCTGTGAGGTTCACAGGTCGGACACTTTTTTCGCCCCTCGAAATCCACTCGGACCCGACCGAACGGCGACACCAGCAGCCGGAAATCGGAAAAGAAGGGTTCTGTCCCGCGTTAGGTAAGATGGAGGCAGATTAACTAGCGTCCTTCTGTCCTGCTTGTGATCAATTCGGGTACTGTGAACTGATATATCGCCCTGTCTTGTTTCCGGGGTTGTTGTTCATAGTGTGAGTGTGGCTCTCTGCGAGTGGACGGTTCGTTATGTGGTTTTTGTTGTGGTCTGAGGGGCTTCGTGTTGTGTTTGTGTTTCGGTGAAACCGTCGGCTAGCCGCTAGCGCGTTTAGCTCATAATCACGATGAGGCGATATAAACAGTTCTATCACGTTTCAACCCAGAGTTCGTCGGCGAGGTGTTTAACTTTAACTTAGCACACAATTTCGGCAACAGCGGACATTTAGTGTCTGATGTCGCGACTCTGCTCCACGAATTAGCACAAAGCTAACTGGTCCGTTCGGAAGCTCGCGACTGACACGCCAGCCCAGTGGCTAACGTTAGCTGAAATAGCTTCTTACTTCTCCACCGCCTCACATAAAGTCGTCAGATTTATCTAAGGAAAAACCTCGGCGTCTTTTCTTCCCCTTCTTGTTGCTAACAGTTGAAAATCCCGTCATTCGGTGAAGCGTTTTACGTCGAAATGTTGAGTCTTGTGATCAATACTGTACTTAAAATGTATCTTGAAGTTTAAGTATCTTATTAATAATTATCTGCCCCTTTTGTAGGTTTTACGTCAACGAACCGAAAAGTGCTCTCCTCAACTTAGGTTTTCCTCGTTACTACTGCTGCTTTAGGCTCGCTCAACGGAAATGCCAGGCCTTCACTTTCATTTAAAAACTTGTTCTACTAGCTACAGGTTGTGTCGTGTAAAGAAGTAGAAATGAGCCATGTTCCCTATTTCTAGGTTTTTGTCGGGTGCAATGGACATCAGCAACGCGGTCAAGCTCTTTGTTGGGAATCTGGCGTTGGAAACAACACAAGATGACCTATTAGCGCTTTTTGCCCCTTACGGAGAGGTGGAGACGATTACTGTACTGAGGCAGTTTGCCTTTGTCCATCTGCAGGGAGAAGGGGCTGCTGACCGTGCCATCCGTGATCTGAATGGTCGAGAGTTTCGTGGTCGCAACCTCGTAGTCGAAGAGTCCCGAGGGAGGCCCCTCAATTCTATCAAAGTATTCGTGGGGAACCTGAGTGCTATGTGCTCTGCTGATGACCTGCATGAACTGTTCTCTCGCTTTGGCAACGTCTTGGAGTGTGACAAAGTAAAAAGTACGCTGCTCTTGTTTAAATATTTTGCATCTCTTGTAGAAAGGGTAAAAATGCATTGATCTGTTGTCAAACTGCGTAGATTATGAAATATTAGAAGCGATTGCAATATTCAAAAAAGTGTTCTCCAGTCACGTCTGTGTATTTTTAAAAATAACTTTGAACCGTGCCAAAATAATCAAATCGTGGTAAAATCTGAGATTTCATGGTGCATTGGATCATTTCCCAAAATAAGTCGTTGACAGGGGATTTACGCTCCGATTGTTTTTTTTTTTTTTTCTTACTAAGTAGAACTACAGTTTGTGAAATCGCACATGTTCAGACCAGATTTTATATTTTACACTCTGTTCATCTAACATTGTGGTTTGTCTCTGTTTTCTGTTGCAGCAAAGCTCTCCTCCTCAGCAGGCTACGCATTTGTGCACATGGAACGCAAAGAAGATGCAGAAAAAGCCATTGAGGCCCTCCATGGGACCTCGTTTAAGGGTCGCCCACTCTCTGTGGAACTTTCAAAAGTTCAGCAGACAAAGCCAGCAGCCACTTCCAAGGTCCCATGCGCACGCTGTGGTATGCAAGGCCATTTTGCAGGAGAGTGCCCCACCAGACCACCAATGGAGCACCATCAAAGTCAGGCAGCAGTGCTGGCTGCTGCAGCTGCTGCAGCTGCTGGACTTCCTATACAAGTACAACAGAGTGTGCACAACTCTTTCTTTAACACCACAAGCTCTGATCCAACATATGCAGCCCTAAAGGGCCTGACTGAAGGCAGTGGGTCAGATGGCAAACCAGTTAGCGCTGCTGTCTATGGTGCCCTTGCTAGTCAAGTGTATGGCTCTGTTGCTGACCAGGTCATTGGCTTAGTAAACAGCCAGGCTGCCGACCCTGCTATAGGAGAAGATCTGTCTGGTACTGCCGCAGTGAACAATGCTTACGGTGCAAATCCATCTGTCTATGGGACCATGGGAGGGGCAGAGGCTGACCCTCAGGCTATCTTTGAAGCCGCTCGAGCACGTTTCATTGAGCAGGGCCAGCAAGTGCTGGCTGAGCAGCAGGCCATAACTAAATCTGACCGGGATCGTAGCCCAGTGAGACGTTCAGCCCCTCTGTTGCCTGACCCGGTTCCTCAGCCCATCTCCCAGGCAAGACCCAAAAGACGTGCTCTGCTTCCCACCCCTCCTGGTGGACCGGAACTGCCTGCAGCAAAAGATGGAGACCCTATCTCAAGGTAAGGATGTATATTGCTGAGGTAAAGTGTTAGGCTAGAATACATCTCACATTATTATGTGACTGAATTAGTTCTTGTTTTAGTGTTTTTTGTCATTCATGATAACACAATACTATACCAGCCCTTAAAGCTTAAAGCTTGCTCCACTTGGTCTTACAGCTATTGATTCTGTCTTGGATCTTTTTATTCTGTCACACCTGCATTTGGTTCTCTTGCTAACATTGTCAAATAGTTGGAGCTCTGATCAGTGGCTCCAGAAACTTTTACTAAGGTGGGTCTTTTAACCTGATCAGAAAAAACTTTCAGAAAACTAAGGAAACTAAGTCTTAAATTGACTCGTGCAATCATCATAGGTTTTGTGTCATTTGCCTTTTCATACTAGGTGCTATGCGGAGTACTACCAGCAGTACCAGCAGTACCAACAGTACCAGCAGTACCAGCAGTATCAACAGTACAACTACTACTATCCGCCGCCGCCGCCACCACCACCCCCCATGCCTGTTATGCCAATGCCTCCTTCAGGACCGATGGATGCCCATCACTTGGCTGCCCCTGGAACCACCGAATCTCCAAGAGCGTATGAGCTGCCACCAACACACAAGGAGCCCCTTCTCCGCCATCCTGATTACTCCCACCTCCACACTCCAGAGCCCCCTTACCGATAGCCCCCACCACCTCACACACACATGTGTATAAATGTGTTGGTTAAGTGTGTGGCTGGGAGTGTTGAATGTGTGGCTGGGAGTGTTGAATGTGTGGCTGGGAGTGTTGAATGTGTGGCTGGGAGCGTTGAATGTGGGGCTGGGAGCGTTGAATGTGGGGCTGGGAGCGTTGAATGTGGGGCTGGGAGCGTTGAATGTGGGGCTGGGAGTGTTGAATGTGTGGCAGCACTGGTCCTGCATAATAACAGTGCTAAGGAATTTGAGGAAAGGGATACATGAAATATTTATCAAGCTCATGCATCAGACAGTTGTTCTTGTTGCATGAGTTTTTAGTTTGTTTTTTCTCCTAATTAGTACCTGACAACCTGCTCTATGGTTTGCCTTTAACCCTCAAACCAATTGTGTTTCGTTAAACCATCAAAATTAACACATGGTTTATCAGGCTCATGTGAGTTTAAACTAAATTTCATCCAGATCAAGCACTTTTGTTTTTGCCATTCTGGCACCAGCCCCTGTCAGATGAGTGTGCCTTGTGCAGTTATATTCGTGACGAAGATTACCACAAATTTGTAAATGTTTCAAATCTTTTAGATTAGTTACTTGTGGTTTTTTTTTTTTTTTCTTTCTTTCTTTCTTTCTTTTTTTTTTTATGAAGACTAGGGGCTTTAGATTATTTTTTTCTTTGTTGCATATAGGCTTCAACTGGATATAACAGGAAAGTTTTTGCTCACAGAGATCAAGATTTGTTTTCTGTAATTGATATGCATAAGTGCAGTCTTTCAGAAGGTGCTATTAAAGATTATAACAAAGGCAAAATGGAAATTGGGAGTTTGAAATTATAAGAGGACCTGTATGGAAGATAGGTGTGTGTGTTTGGGTGCATGTGAGTGCCTGTCTGTCTTTATGCAAGAATTTTGATTGTGAACAGTTTGGCTTGCAACAGAGCCACACATGCTAACACATCAGACCTGTTATCTTCAGTTCTAAACGGGTGGGATTTGGGCAGAGACATCAGTATGAACAAAACACACTTGTGCTTTAAGGAACCCAAGTCTTTCACAGCCCTTTAGGCACAGCCTTGTCAGGGCAGATGGCTTCTGCTCTGAACATGAACCTGAGCTCACTTTTTAAAGTCACTCATGTGAATGAGGGTAGCCCACAAAATGGATGGCTAGTGAATGTTAGTCTATCTAGCATTCATCAGTAAAATCTACAGACTTTTCACCTTTGATAGGTATACTCATACTTCATAGTTGTGTTTTTCTGTTATTTCCATATCTTTATTGCCTGTGGGTTGGAAATGCCATTTGTTATGAATTAGTAAAATTGGTTGCCTGCAGACAGCAACTATGCATGCTTTGCAGGATTTTAGAAGAACTGATTGCCGTTCCTAGACTTGTTTTCTTCTCTTACCTGGACAAAATACTGTGTGTTTACAGACATATAGTGGCAATTAATCTCTCAAATGATCCTATTCTCTCTTTCTTCAAAACAGCAAAGCATATTTCTCCCTCCCCACCCCATTTGAGTGCAGGCCCATGCAAGCAGATCACATTTTTCTCATCACAGTAGTTTTAGTTGATCTGATTCTGGTCTAATACACTAATCCTCCAAGTAATTTGAATTTGAGAATAAAATGCTGTAAAATATGATTGGATTTATTTTTATTTTTAAAATCAGTGCAAAACTCCATTTGGCAAAGGTTTTAGGAAATTAATTTAACTTGATCTAAAATAAATGCAACTACTTGTAAAATTGTGCAGACATCATTGAATTAGAAATCTGCCATTTAACTTGAAAACTAGTGTCTAGATGAAGGATTTTGTATTCCAGCTGCCAATTTCAATTGCCCTCAAATGTAAGAATACCTTTCAGACAGGAGTTCATTGGTTAGTATTCTATGGGTTTGCCCACAGATGTTATAGATGTTGTGTATCAGCGTTCATTCAGTGTTTGACACTAGTGAATAATTGTTATGAAAGCATGACAAAACTTTTTTTTTTTAAATGTTATGTCCTCTTTCCTTTAGATTTCACCTCAGGCAGTCTTCAGTCTTTCATTCCAACACTGAGAGATGGTGGGGTACATGCACAAACACAAACACATGCAAACACACAAAGAATACATTCTCTGACCCCCTTAAGGCCTGGATACATTAAACTGGTTTTGGTCAAGTGGTTTGGTCAAGGGAAATGTCATTGCTCACTGAAAATGAACATTATCTGCAAGGGCACACATGAGAGGAGCTAGCATTTTCACATTGCATTAAAGGGATCAAACAGAACTGATGTTGAATGTGCAATGGCAATATCAGATGCTCACCATGAACTTTAGGTTTGGGTCTGCCCACTCATTGACATATATTATGTAAAGTGAATTGGCCCCTGTTTTGTATGACACGTTTTTTCAAGATGCCTAACAACAAACTTGTCTCTTGAGTGTATCCAGGCCCTAAAACTTACTCACAGATCAGGCAGATACGCAGTGGTAGTGTTCATTGTTTTTTAAGAATGCTTAGGAGAGTGTAGATGGGGGGCGGCTGGGTGTAGCTTTTTACAGTGCACCAGGGCTCCACACATGTGACTCCATACCTTTTCGCAACATGTCTGTAATGTGTTGTTAAAAATAGTGCATGATTTGTTACTCTTACTGCTCTTCCAGCCACAATTTTCCTTTTCGCTAACTACAGCTAAAATGGCTCCCAGGCCTCAGGACGCCAGTTTGCACATGACGGGGGGAAGAGAATTAGAGTCCCACAGTGGCATGGACGCACTCCCCACTAAGGTAAAGCCCTCTGCCCCCCATCACGCCTGCACCTTGATCATACACTTCCCCTCAGTCATCCTACTACAACTGTTGGAGATCCTCAGCTCAGATGCACCTTCTGAGACTGAAAAAAACTTAAAGCCAGCACAGTTGTAGCACAGTACCACTGCCCAGGGTAAATTAAAGTGATGGCTTGTACAAGCAGAGGAAGTCCTTCAGCTCAGGCACACAAGTACCCCACACGATCTTGGTTTCGTTGTCCTGTACTGTAATTTTATCCTACTTTGCTTCGTTACATAGATTAAAAGAATGGAAGCCATCATGGCCCAAAAAGTAGATCAGCAATGGCTATAATCATACCTGTTTTTTCCGTTTTGAGGCCACAAATTGAGACAATGTTGTCTGACTTTTTTTTTTTTTTTTTTTTTTTTAACTCACAAAAATGGTCTTGTGAAATTGGTGGGAACCTTGCCTTGGCTTGTTCTGTGGCATTTGGTCTTTTGAAGCATTTCCAGTAAGACGAGACGAGACGTGCACTCAAAACTGAGGCGCCCCGGTTGTGTGCTTGAACGGTTAAGAAGACAGCACAGCTGTAAAGGGTGCAGTGCTATCCGAAAGGCAAGAGGTAGGGCTGTCGCCTGGTAGGTGAGTAACCCAGTGCGCCACTGTCCCACTCAAACCTACTCCTTCCTTCAAACCCCACCACAATACCTGCCCCATCACTCTCACCTTTTAAGATCCTGTAGATCTTTGTTCTCCTACAACCAGCATGGGGTATAGGGAACTGAGATGCTTTACTTCAAATGTGAAATCGCTTTCAGGCGCTTATGGCTGTAATTAAAGATGTGGATTGATCCACTGCTGGAGTTCTGGAGCTGGAGATGTTTTGCCAGTCTTAAAACCCTCATTGCTACACTGTCCGCACCTTCACCTCTCAGATCACAAAATCCAACCAGATTCACAGCCCATCAGAATCTTCCCCTCAAAGCTTCTACTTGAGGATTTCTTTCTTTTTTTTTAGACTCTGGACAAAATGAGCATCACCTTTCTTGTTTGCTGATCATTGAATCAAAGTGCGTCATCTATGGGTTTAATTTGAACAAGTATGTGTAGTATGTTGCTTATGATTACTTTAGATCAGGATATAATTATTCAGGGAGGTGAATTAGTTGAACAGTATTGCTTTCATCAGGCTTTGTTTTTTGCTTTTCCCTTCGGTCCCTGAAAATAAGTGTTTTTTCTTTATTTTTTTTCTTTCTTCTTTTAGGCCATTATCTTTGTAGGCCTCCTCTGATCTTGTAAAAACAAATAAATACTTTCCAGAATTTAAAAATGGTTCATTGGTGGATTTGGGGGTGTGTTGAGTTGGGATATGCAGTAACAGTTTTGTGGGTGTGGGGGGGCCTCTTAGATGTATGTATGTATGGGGGTATGTGTATATTTCACATAACCATCAGTTCTGTGTTCACTCAAAACCCTTATCAAATGAAAATGGGGTGTAATTTCCTTTAGTAACACTCTTTATAATCTAACATTTTCTTTAGCATATTCATTACATTTTATTTTTTGTTTCATTGCACAAAGTAAGACATCTGTCCTCACGTCAAATGTGTCTCAGGGAATGAATCACACCACAGTTTTTCAGTGCAAAAATGTGTAATATTCAAACAAACAGCAAGAATAAGCACACACAAGTGTGGAACATTGTGCTGTTAACCATTGCATATAACGGGTTTTAGATACAGCACTAGTGAAGAGCTGTTTCTAGTTTGGAACACAGAGTAGCATCACTCTTATCGGGTAAGGATTGTTTACTGTTAAGCATGCTGAATAGTAACTAGTAAGTATTCTCAAAATAGATTAGACTGTAAAAATTACAAGAGAGTTTGTAACCTGTCCATGATTTTTAGATGTATTCTTTACTTTCTGATTGAACAAGGCCCTCCTCTCCTCTTGAGTCTCCAAAAGAAATTACTGTTTAAACATCCCAGCACACCAAATGGTGTGCCTGGACTTTAAAAAGAACAGACTCCCAAATAAACTCCTGTGTTACCACTCTGCTTGATTAAGGAGAGGTAAATCGTGAAAAAGTGAGCGATGAATTGCATTAATTTATTGTATGTTCACATAAAGTAGCATGTTCTGAATGTTAGAAGTGTGGGGGGGGGGGGGGGGGGGGGGGGGG
>JBBPCZ010000023.1:8960459-8984018 GCA_037974445.1 Brycinus macrolepidotus | reverse complement strand
GGGATGTCCCGGACAATTCGGGATGGTTGGCAACCCTAGGCTAGCCCGTGTGCTAGCTTAGGAGCCGATGTGGGGGCCTGCAAGAGTGCAGTGAACGCAGGTGGGGCCCGCCGGACCAACATGAGACTCGCCTAATGGGACGAGCTGGGCCTGAGCATGGGGGATGAACTCGGGAGGAAGTCAGAGACTTCCTGAGCGGCTGATCAGCGGACCGGAGACGGGGGTTTCGCGACCTCCCTCACCTCCTTTGCCCCCAAGCCGCAGAATTCTCGCCTTGCCAAATTGCGAGTCTCAGTGGGAACTCCTCCACGGCCGGGCCGGAGACGAGGGAGCTGGCCAGGATTTTCGGCACATCCGCCGAACTGCTGCTCCAGCCGTCCCATTCTTCCTCGTCGTCCGAACTGATCCACCCCAGCAGTTCAGGGACGGTGAACCGACTCGCCCAGGTCGGTTCACTCCCGTGCTGGGTCCGTTGTGCCTCTTTATTAAGATAACACAAAGAAGGCTCGAGGGCCAAAACACAAACTACTAGTACAACCTAGGGGAAATGTGAGGGTGGACAGACCACAAACCAGGCACAGGGGACACTCAAATACAACCACAGACACAGACAGGAACCTATCAAAACAGAACATTACTTATTACTAAACCCCTGGCCGGCTGTGAACCCTCACTGATGAGCCAGCCGAGGAACACACACCCGTGTCAAAATAAAAGTTCACAGGGCGGGCTCTAGCGGCCGATGACCGAGACGTTACACTAAGATTAAACTCTGAACCTCAGATTAAAGCTACCATCCTGCACTTTAATCTCACTTTCCCAGCAACAGTAGTATCCAATTACCACATTGTATATTACTACATTACATATGTGTATTATATAGACTTTGAATCAAATGCTAAGCTAGTTCCATAGTCAATAATATTCATTCATGGTATAAGTAACTCTTATATAACTCTGTATGCATGTTTATGTATATATTGTATATACTGTGTGTCCACCTGTCTTTGCTCACAACTAGCACACATGCAGTCAATATATTTCCTCTCTAAATACCTTCATATTGGCACTGGTTCTCTCACCTCATGTTCTGCTCTGACAGTGAGCAGTAGGGAGAGTACTTGGGGCTGTAGCCAGATGACCCATTAGTGCCTCACTGCATGCCTACTGTAAGGGCTAATCCACTTCCATGTTCAAGTGTGTTTGTTGGGCCAGCAACAAACACACAGCTGCTTTTCCACAGCCTGACATAGTTGCTCTCTCACAGCTACACAGCTCCTCTCCTCTCTTCTCCTCTCCTCTAATGTGAGCATATGAAATTTCATATATTGTACTATGTTAAGGTGTGTAACTTAGCTAGCAGTAACGTGGTTAAAAGCAGATGTTGATTTAAGTATAGCTTTACAGGTATGAAGAACAGATGTGGACTACTAAAGCACTGATGTACGTCACTCTGGATAAGAGCATCTGCTAAATGCCGTAAACGTATGTAAGTGTGTCATTGGCTTATGTCAAGCTACAGGGAAGTGGTGAGGTATGGAGAAATAATGGTTTTGTCTATATTTTATATTAGCTGTGCAGTTCAAAGAACAGCGAAGCTATTAACAACATTTTCAAAGAAAAGACATTTCAAAGAAAAAGCTGCATGTGGAATCACTTTAAGATAGTCTTTATAAGTAGGATCATTTTGAGTGCATGGAGATTCCATAAAGACTTAACTCTCTGCTAATAGGATCTTGAAACTGCAACCCCAAAGCAAGAGATTTGCTCTTCTACGTGAATCTATGAACTTATACATTTTAAATGATATTTATTTAATATATCATTTGTACTTTTCCATTCTGGTTATGTATAATACTGGTCAAATATAATTTATTGTTTATATAAATTGTTAATAAGATGTTAATTATTGAGCTAGAACCCAGAGGCTGTGTGTCAGGCGGGGAATGTGTAATAAGATGTAAAGATTCCTAATGTTAGACCTTGTAATAATATTTTTACAAGGCAAGGAGACAGGAGAGTTTAAACAGTGGATTAACTTCAAATTATTGAGACCCAGCATTCCTGAACTGAGTGAATTTTGCCTTACTTCAGTGCTGCAAGCGTGAATTCCTAGAATACTGTGCTCTCAGCTGTCTGCTGGTGTCTCTTTGGCTCTCAGATATAGCCTCCTCCTCTAACCCTCCTCTTCTCCTCCAGCTACCCCCTCCCTCAGTGTATAGGCTAAATTTGTACATGTGTGGCAGGAGGGGGTGATTTGAGGGTGGACACCTGCTGCAGAAGTGTCTCCTCTTCCAGTCTTACATCAAATTACGTTGGGCCTGAGCATTCTTTAGTCACCTCTCTTCTAGATCTTCTTCCACTGCTCCACATAGGTGTTCAACCAGTTCTTTGAAATGCTTGACACAGGGGCCTTTGGTCTATCTCTGTGTGTTCAAATCTCTGTGTCCAAATCTTCTGCACTCATTTACCTTTGAGTAACTACACCCAGTTTCCTGAATTTCTACATTAATTGGACCTAAAAATGGTAATTTATTGTTATACTTCCAGGTTCAATCAATTTGCTGACAATCAAGTGGGAATGTGGATGACCCTGCCCTGTTTATAAAATATCAGTGTTCAAAGTTTGGTTTTCACCGCACACATTTATAAGTGCATCCAGTGCCTTTGTAAAACGAGATTTCAGAGGAGTCTCAATGAAACAGTTGGAGAACATTGCACCAAGAAAAACATTTCTGCCTGACTGCCTGGATGAGCTGATAGGATGAAATTAGAAATCACTGGCTTGCATAATAAATATATATTATAAATATTGTAAACTGCAAAAAACATTAAAAAAAACATCCAGCACAAGAACCTCATTATAACTGTGAAACAAAGTGGGGGGTAGTGTGACTATTTGATGTTTATTTTGCTGCTCTTGGACCAGGACAGCTTGGAGCTATGAATTCAGAGTTGGATCAGGAAATACTGCTGGAGAATTTAAGGGCATCTGTGAACTGAAGCTCAAGAAGAAGATACATCTCACAGAAAGACAGTGACCCTTAGTGCATCAGTCAGTCTGCCAAAGAATTGTTAAAGCAATAGAAATTTCACATTTTAAGAAAGCTGAATCAAACTCCACACTCCAAGTGCGCATGCAAGACCAGCATCACTGACTTGGAGATTCTCTATAAGGGGGAATAAGCCAGAATTTATCCAAGATAAAGTGCAGGACTGATCAACAGTAACAAGAAACATTTGGTTGATACACCAGTTAGTAAAAGCAGAGGTTCATGTACTTTGCCAATAAAGATTTTTATTGTTGGACCACTTTGAAAAGCTATAGAATTGTTTATCTATTTTAATGAGTTTGATAAAGATCTGATCATATTTTAGGTAAGATTTGTAGAAATGTAGAAATTCAGAGACGTCTAGCACTGCTGAATAAGCACACTTAACGCCTTAAAGCCTGGCTTGAGGCTAGCTCTTTTAACTCAAAGTTTCATAATTGTTATTCAATAATTTATAGTATTGACTGAAAACTAAGTCTAGGATTCAAGTGGTTCCTAATAACACTAAAGACTGCTTAGGGATTCACAGTGGATAAGCACTCTAGACTTAGACCTGTGTTCACAGAACAGTAGGAATGTGCCTGTTAGTAAGGTCAACATAAATATGAATGAAATGTGAGCATTTGTAAATTTAGGATAGTGGGCCCTGCTCCTAGGATACAGTAAAGCCTACAGATTCTGGCTACAATCTCAGGACTGGCGCTAGAATAAGTGAAATGTGGCCATTTGTCACAGCACACAGTGTGATATTTGTCATCTGCATTTGACAATGCAGCGTCTGGGGAGCAGTGTGTGGGGAGGGTACCTTGCTCAAGGGCACCTCAGTACTGCTATTGGCAGTCCTGGGATTCAAACCCACAACCTTCTCAACAGGATCGCAGGGGCAACTCCCTAACCACTAGGCCACCAGCTGCCCCTCTACCTTTAGTTCCAAATAATCTAATCCAAAAAGTTCACATAATGTTGGACAGTTTCCAATGGACCATTTGTCACGAAATGTCCAGACAATGTAGGAGTAACCAGTCCTGGTGATGGAGATCAAGCACCCTCTGAAGTTTAGCTCTTGTCTTAATCTTAAAACTGTGGTCCAGGTGATGTAGGTTTTCAGGGCTATCTGAAGATTAGAGCATGATGTTTCAGTACCAGGGTGGCAGATCTCCAGGACCAAGAATAATTACCCATGCTGTAAAGGTTTTCAAATGTTGTACTGAAAAATAGAAAAATGTTGTGAGGTTTTGATATGACAGTGATAACATACAGTTACTATAATTCATGTTTAAGCATCTTAGAAAAATTTTAATGAACATTTGATTTCATTTAAAAAGGCTTGGAAGTGCAGACCCAGTGTGTTCATTATCTCCATTAACTCATTTTCAGACCTTCACTGCCTGGTGCAACTCTCATCTGCGTAAAGCTGGAACACAGATTGAGAACATTGAGGAGGACTTCAGGAATGGACTCAAACTCATGCTGCTGCTGGAGGTGATCTCAGGTAGGAACCAGCCTTGGGTGAGTTTACTGCAATTACTGATGTAATTCGCGTAGCCTGCCTGTTGTGAAAGCCATGTTGTTCTCTCATTTTGACTGAAGAACCATTAATCAAATATTTTAGAATTTTGAAGGATCTTAATAACGTGCCTTATTTATTATTTATGTATGTAATTTGCCCAGGACTGTACAAACACACTCCAGCTCAAAAAGGTCTTTATTCTCAGATATTCCTCAGGTATTTTTACTTAGTTTTCTTATTTATTATTTAATAAGATAAGATAAGATAAGAACTGTATTTATCCAGAGGGAAATTCAGCAGTCTTCTCAGACATCTCCGCCAGGGTCTCCAGTTTGACACCCAGGACAGAACCAGCCTTTTTGATCAGCTTGTTCAGCCTGTTGGCTTTAGCTGCCTTCACCCCACTGCCCCAGCACACAGCTGCAAAACCAGAAGACATTATGCTTCTTTTTGTACCATTACATATTTCTGAGTGAAACATGGTTTTAGCTGAGCAAATTTGTTTGATGAGAGGCAGGGGTGGTGTGTAATATATCTACTATGTGGTAAAAGTATCTATATGTTAATCAAAGATTACAGAAAAACAAAAATCATTTAAATTGTATGCTATGATCATTTGTGCTTAATATGACCAGGACAACTAACCAGGTTAAAAAATCAATTTTGATTTCAGGTTGATTTTAAAGAAAAATAATCACCTTTCTTAGTTTTCTTATCAGCAGTCGTCCCTCACTAAATTCTTTCTTCCCCCTTTAATTTCAGGCGAGAGACTCCCTAAACCAGATAAAGGAAAAATGCGCTTCCACAAGATCGCCAATGTGAACAAGGCTCTAGACTTCATCAGCAGCAAGGGTGTTAAGCTTGTGTCTATTGGCGCTGAGGGTGAGCTACTCACTTCTTCTCTCACACTAAAACAATGATCCAAGGATTTTTTTTACTTACATAATCAGAATAAATTGCCATTAAATAGAACTGTGTAGTACAAATTAATCAAGTTCTTATTTGCTGTTTTTGAGTGTGTTTTCTCCTCTCACTATTCAGCATGATTCTTTCAAGTTGTTCACCCTGTTTGCTATGGTTCTTTTTTTGTCTCTTTCACTGTTTTGTCTCTATGCAGAAATTGTGGATGGCAATGTAAAGATGACCCTTGGCATGATCTGGACCATCATCCTGCGTTTTGCTATCCAGGATATCTCTGTAGAAGGTGAAAGGGGCTTTCAGCCTGACAATCAGCTGGCATATCAAAACCACCTGCCATTTCTGGACATAATGATCTTCGGTTGTTCATGAAGTTTACTGATAATCTTTCAGAGACGTCTGCTAAGGAGGGCTTGTTACTGTGGTGTCAGAGGAAGACTGCCCCCTACAGGAATGTGAATGTACAGAATTTCCACATCAGGTGAGCTGTCTGTCCCTTAAATGAATCAAGGCTTCTACTATTGTTTTATGTCAATGTTGGCTCTTACACCATTGTCTGCCCATCTGCTCTGCTTCACCTTCTCCATGCTGAGAGGCTTCTTACATTATTATAATCTCTTGATCATCTTTTTTGTTACCTTACCTGCCTTTTCTTCCTTCATGCTCTTCCCATTTTGCCTTCTCTCTCTTATTTTCTGACCCTCTGTGTCTCAGTTGGAAGGATGGCCTGGCTTTGTGTGCCCTCATCCACAGACACAGACCTGACCTCATTGACTACTCCAAACTGCGCAAGGTGCTCGCCTCTCACTTTATCTCTCTCACTCTCATTTTGTTTCTGTCTTCCTTCATTCCTGGCTTGCACAGTCATCCATGATTCAGTCTATTTCCCCGCTAGTCTTCTCGCCTCTTCACCTACCTAACCGCTTTAAACATTGGCTTTTCTTTGGACACAATGAATGAACCCAGCCTAAACGTACATTTTTGTATTCCTAAGAATAATGTGCATGCTTTTGTCCATTTTAGTCGGTATAATCAGTTTTATTGTGTCAAACTACGTGCATTTGAGAAGATGTTTGTATGGATTTTTTGTCTGCGCCTTTTATAGAAGTAAAACTGAACAATCCCGAATCCCATCTCATTCTTTCTTTAAGCTATTGTATGTTTTTAATTTATCTGGTGATGCTAAACTTTACAGGATGACCCCTTTGGGAACCTCAACACTGCTTTTGAAGTGGCAGAGAAATTCTTAGACATCCCCAGGATGCTGGATGCAGAAGGTAGGTACCTAATTATCAGTAAAAAGAAGCTGCATTTGGGAAAGATTTAGGTAATTGTAGCCAGTGGTTATTACACATTGTATCTTTTTGTTCATCCTCAGATATTGTGAACACACCAAAACCTGACGAGAAAGCTATTATGACGTATGTGTCCTGCTTCTACCATGCCTTCGCTGGTGCGGAGCAGGTATAGAAAATATAATTAACATTAACTGCAAAGTGCAATATCCTTTCCCTACTGAATATACGTTGTGTGACAGTTTATATGCTCTCCTGCAGGCTGAAACAGCAGCTAACAGGATCTGCAAAGTGCTAGCTGTGAACCAAGAGAATGAGAAGCTGATGGAGGAGTATGAGAAGCTGGCCAGTGAGGTACATTCAGGTCACAAAAACGTCAAAAATAGTTCTTTGGAGTGATAACATAGAACAATTTTTGGTTTCCCAAATAACACTTAAATAGTTCTTTCAACCAAATTAAAATTCTGTAATATTTATAGGCAAGTGAGAAGAACTTTTTAAAGTTGAAAGAACCTGCACATTATATAAGAATCTATACCAGTGGTTCTTAGTCCTGGTTCTGGATTATCACAGACCTGCATATTTTGGTGTTTGAACGTCTCCTAACACACCTGATTCATCCAAATTGGGTGTGTAAGAGCAGTGAGAACACTTTGCCATGCAGAGCTGCTGTTCTCCATGACCAGGATTGAGAACCATTGGTCTCATTTAAGGTATTTTCCTAAAACCATATGCTCTGGAAGAGTGTGATAGCAAGCTATGTTTGTTCTTACTATGGATGCTAAAGATCACACATAATACTTCACAGCTGCTGGAGTGGATCAGGAGGACCATCCCCTGGTTGGAGAACCGTGTGGTAGAGCATACCATGCAAGCCATGCAGCAGAAGCTGGAGGACTTCAGGGAATACCGCCGTGTCCACAAACCACCCAAGGTTCAGGAGAAGTGCCAGCTGGAGATCAACTTCAACACCCTGCAGACCAAACTGAAGCTCAGCAACAGGCCTGCCTTCATGCCTTCTGAGGGCAAGATGGTCTCGGTATGTGCTGCAAGATCCTAGGACTCTAGTGTAATGTTTCTTCACTTCCTGACAATGTATGTCTATATTAAAAAACAATTCAGTGAAAAATCACATTTACACAATTTTAATTTACACAGCTTGCCACAAATGCAGTTGATCAGCCAAAGACATCTTTGGTGTCCAAATGCTTCTTCATTCGCATAGAACAGCAGCTGGGAGGCTAGCGTTGCTAACAAACAGTGTAACTGGGCTGATTCACAAAGCAGTTGTAAATTTTTACTGAAACCATTCAGGCACCCAAGGCACCGTTTGAGTGGCTATTGGGTTCTAGTATTTGTTAGCAAAGCAAGTCTCACAGCTTCAGTTTTAAACTAAAAAAACAAAATTTGAACACAAAACTTCTGTGATTAGCTACATCTGGGATAAGTAAAAACTGAGTAAAAACAGAAAGCATAATGGTGCTCATCATAACATATATTCTAAATACAAATACATACATTTAAAAATAGTTTTACTTAATGCACTTGATCCAGCAAATCAAGGTCACTTTCAGGGTCACTGAAACTACATCTCCTTATCAGTTAATAGAGGGTTGGAATGAAGTTCTGGAATGTGGTAACTTTTCAAAAGTTAGGTTTTGTTGCTCCTGGTGTCCTGTTATATTACCTCACTTTCCCCACCACATCTACAGGACATTGCCAATGCCTGGAAGGGTCTGGAGCAGGTGGAGAAAGGCTATGAAGAATGGCTTCTGACTGAGATCCGCCGTCTAGAGAGATTGGACCACCTGGCTGAGAAGTTCAAGCAGAAGTGTAACCTCCACGAATCATGGACTGCAGGTAGAACTGCAGAAGAGACTACTCTCTGTGACTTCATGCACACATGGTAACATGAGTGCCAGAGATGTTTTATTAAAATCAGTAACTCTTGCTAATTTAGTAAGGCACTGGGGGGAGAAAGGATTGTGATGCATGCTATGTACAAATTGTGCATTTGTAAGGTGCAGGGTTCAAAAGGTAATGTGAAACAATGGAGCTGGAAACAATCTCAGGGCAAAGGAGAAAATTCAGGGGTGAAGTGATGGTGGTGTTAAGTGAATTTCTTCCCACCAAAACATTCTGTAGTTGCGTAATTCAACTCAAGCTCAATAAAAGAATTTGGGAAACCATAACACATTAAGGCGTTGTGCCTTCTCGTATGCGTACATCTCATTCTGACTTTACTGAAATTTAACGCTTGTAGTAAAACCGAACACTACTAGTTGCTGAAACATTAGAAAATCAAGCGGAATATGTTATCAGCTCGTATTATTTGTGAAAGCTTTCCTTAAAATATATTTTGTCAAAAAATCAAACTTACATAATTTTCACCCTACCTTAGATGTAGTTGATCCGCAAAGATATGTTTAGTGTCTAGAATTTGTTTTGAACTGGAGCTACAAAACTAATCTGCTAATAAACACGACATCAATAGCCACCCAATTATTTTCTATGAATACATCCTCAATACACACTCAAACGAATCTTGATCTTCATTAAGGTTGTGCAGACTTGTTCTTGTGCTTTAGGACACCGTATGACTACAAAACATCAACATGTAGGCAACCACTACATGAAGCCTTGTAAGACAAGAGGGTCTGTTTTGATTGCTGAGCTAAGGTTGTTTTTTGTTTTAACCACTTTAATAAATATCAAGGAAAGTGATCACAATTCGCTCTAAACCACACTGACTGGTCTGTGGGCTAGATCATTTTTGGGGACTTGAAAAAGATTTTCACTTCAGGTGTGTAAAGTGGAGTTTTGCCGAAACTAATTCTTTTAATGCATATGTTTAAGGGAGGAAAACCTATTTTGCATTTTCCAAGCACATGACCCATGAACTGTTTTTAGGGTCATTGGCCAGCTTTCATAACACAGTGGCAGAATGTGTCTGATTTGCACCTGAAAGTGGTGCAAAGGCTTAGTATATCAGGCCCTCAGGAATCTGTGAATGAGTTCAGTAACAGTCTGCTATACTGGACCCAGTCTTTGTCACTCTCCAGGGTGTTTCACTCTTGTTACTGCAGACTGGGCAGGAGTAAGACAGCTCTTATGGGTCTGGCTGTGTTCCATGCTGGACTGTTGTCAAACATAGCTTGAAATATTACTTTTGCCTTTGATCTCTGTAATAAACAACAAAGAGAATACATCTGAATTTTTGCACCTTTTGGTTCACAACACAGACTTTAGGACATTGCTCTCTCATTGGGTTTTATTGTCTTAAATGCAGGCAAAGAGGAGCTACTTTCTCAGAAGGACTATGAGTCAGCTTCTCTGATGGAGATCCGTGCACTGATGAGGAAGCATGAGGCCTTTGAGAGTGACCTGGCTGCCCACCAGGACAGAGTGGAACAGATTGCTGCCATTGCACAAGAGCTCAAGTAAGGAAAAAGCCACTGCTGTGTCACCTTAAATTCCTTTTAGAGCAGAACTGTTATCATATACACGGACTGTGATCTTGTAGGTATAGTCAAGCAACACCAGTGCCAGAAATGCTGATGATAATGATTGCCAACTTTGTCTTTTAGTGAGCTGGATTATCATGATGCGGCCACGATTAATGCCCGCTGCCAGGGTATTTGTGACCAGTGGGACAGTCTGGGCACCCTGACCCAGAAGAGGAGAGACTCTCTGGAGGTACAGATCTGTGCAGAGCTGTAGCACATACCTAAAAGAGTCCAAATAGTATTAAAATATATTAAGTAACATGAGGCTGCTTCACATCTGAAGAAGTTAGCATTTTTTGCATAGAAACAGTTTTATTACTGTGATTTCAATTAATGTGCCCTGCTGCAGCGTGTGGAGAAGCTTTGGGAGACTATTGACCAGTTGTTCCTGGAGTTTGCCAAGAGGGCAGCACCCTTCAACAACTGGATGGATGGAGCCATGGAGGACTTGCAGGACATATTTATTGTACACAGCACTGAGGAGATTCAGGTGCAGATTTAACAGGGAGCATGGAAGCATCCAAGCAGTGACTTGTCTCTAATCTTTTTTGTTCTTAGAGCGTTTGTGAAGATTTCGAAAGCCCAGCACTCCCTCCTCCTTTTAGTATTATGTTCAGTATTATTTTCTCATATTGTTTTTTTCTTCTCTTCATCATTGCTTCCTCATATTTCCTGCATACCTCTTTAAAGAACCAATTTTGTAAATGAGATGAGTGAGTTTGAGGAGCCTTTTTAATGTATCATAATGTTCATGTAACATAAAGGTTCTATACCAGTTAAAGGTTTTTCCTACAACTGTATGTCCAAGCCAATAATTATTTTGGGACCATTTTTAAAGAGTGCATTTGTTCCTTCCACTCTCACAGAGCTTGATCACAGCCCATGACCAGTTTAAGGCCACACTGCCTGAGGCTGATAAAGAACGAATGGCCACCATGGGCATTCAAAATGAGATCCATAAGATCGCTCAGACTTATGGGATCAAACTGACGGGCGAGAACCCTTACACCACCATCACCCCACAGGACATTAGCAACAAATGGGAGGCTGTGAGTCTGGCTGTTTCTTACTACAAAAACACTGGAAATCTCCCCTAGAGGTATTCTGTGTTCATGATAAATTTGGTGCATCCTTATTTTATAATCCCCCTGGTATACTGCAACAATTTCAACAATGCTTTACATACCCCATTGTACACTTGATTTACACCTATATTTTATGACTTGTAGATATTATTTTTGCCTGCCACAGTCTGAGGCTGTTCTTCTCAATTTATTTCCCAAAAAATAGGTGAAACAGCTGGTCCCAATGCGTGACCAGATGCTGCAAGAGGAGGTGGCCAGGCAGCAGTCCAACGAGAGGCTGAGACGCCAGTTTGCAGCCCAGGCCAACATCATTGGACCATGGATTCAGACCAAGATGGAGGTACTACAGAACAGCTTTACAGTGATAATGAAATGTTTACATTTCCTATTCAAAACCATGCCTAAAATACTCATCCTAAATCTGTATAAAGGAAATCAGCCATGTGTCCATTGACATTGCTGGCTCACTAGAGGAACAGATGGGCAATCTGAAACAGTATGAACAGAACATCATTAACTACAAATCCAACATTGACAAGCTGGAGGGAGACCACCAACTCAGTCAGGAGGGTCTTATCTTTGACAACAAGCACACCAACTACACCATGGAGGTACGTTGACCTTTTTAAAAGCTTCAGTGTCATATTTTGTGGGTGACTGGCATGCAACGTCCATTTATCCACTTGTGTTTGCATTTATGTTGTGTTGTCAAGCATGTTCGTGTGGGCTGGGAGCAGCTGCTCACCACCATTGCACGCACCATCAACGAGGTGGAGAACCAGATCCTGACCCGCGATGCCAAAGGCATCAGCCAGGAGCAGCTCAATGAATTCAGGGCTTCCTTTAACCACTTTGACAGGGTGAGAGGGACATGGGATCTCATATTACATTGGACAGTATTTATCTTTGTTTGCTACTTAGCTTTAGAAGTAGTAGCTTGGCCAAGTTTTAGATGTGAATTATAACAAGAAATGCTGTGATGTCTTGAAATTCCAGAAGAGGAATGGCTTGATGGACCCAGATGACTTCCGTGCTTGTCTCATCTCTATGGGCTACGATCTGGTGAGTGAGGCCAGATACCCAATGTATATAATGGAATACATGTAAACGTGCTGTGTATTCAGAATACAAAAATGAATCTGTCTTCAGTCCACGTTACATTTTACAAAGCAGTATTTAGAATTCAGTTACTTTAGAAAATAAAAAGAATGCTTTTAGAATACATCTGCTATGATATCATTTAAAAAAAAAAACTTTTTAAAGATTTGCTTGTTTATTGTTGTTTGTTTTGTCTTTGTTTTAAATCATCACATGCACACTTAGAAGGCAGTGATAAATTGTAGATTAGCACATGGTAACATGTAGATCAGCACTCGCAACCGATTGTGGTGCCTTTGCATTGTGGAAATCTAAACATAAAATATAATTTTTCCAACTTTCAAATAAAAAATGGAAAACCATTTACTGTTGTGCTTGCCAATAATAAAGTTAAAACTCAACCAAGCTAGGGTTAGCTACAAACATTGCAAGCATTACAGCTCCCCTGCTTCCCCTGGTGGTATATATTAATATATCCTTTTTACAAATATAGTTATGCTGCATTTACTGATTAGATAATTTTGTTTTTGAATGTCCTTTTTCATTTAATTTAGATAATTATAGGTTTGAATGATTGTTTAACCATAGGCTTCATCACCTATGTAAATTTGTTTGTCATTTTGTGTCAGATATGTGTTAATTAGCGTAAGGTCATAAAGAAAAAAGAGAACCAGCTAAAAAAACTCTTTGATACTTTATTCATGCTTATGCTGATATGCAAAAAAGAAATAACAAACTCACCACCCAGAAGTACTGCAAAAAGAAAATAATCAAGTAATGATACAGCACAGCTGTATTTTGAATATATTCTAAAAGTATTCTCAATACGTACTGTAACGGACTACATTACTGAATACATTTATGGAAAATATTCAGTATTCAGCCATCGTTACTTTTTCAAAGTATTTTGCCCAACCCTGACCATAATTATATGAAATTCATAGCTAGTTGATGAATATGTGTGCCATCACATTTAGCATGCTTTCATACATTGTAATGCAATTTAATTTTTTTGCGATTTGCAGTCACTAATATGATTTGGACAGAGATATATTTAAATACTGCCAAGCAGTGCTTGTAGTGTTATAATCCAATTCTTTAATTATGTGTTATACAGGGTGAAGTTGAATTTGCACGCATTATGACCCTTGTGGACCCCAACAATACGGGAGTGGTCACCTTCCAGGCCTTCATTGACTTCATGACCAGAGAGACAGCTGAAACAGACACAGCTGAACAGGTCATGGCATCCTTCAAGATCTTGGCATCTGATAAGGTAAACTCTCTGTACCTTAGCATGCATCTTCAAAGAAAATACTGTGAATATCAGAGAAATGGAATTACAGACACTCAAACCTAAATTCATGTTAGGATGTCATACGTCACACTCTCCTGCCTCCATTCTCTAGCATCATTATTATCCCACAACTACATGCAGCTACCATTTTTTGTCATTAAATTTTTCTTTCTAAAGCACCAGATTTGGGCACCCCTATTTTAGTGACTCATGTTTGCATTTAATAATTGGCAGTTATCAGTAGTGAATTGTCAGATAACACTACATAATGTAACAATCTCAACTCGTTCTGTTCCACACCTCTCTGTCTCGTCTAATTTTGCTCCGCTTCTGTTTGTCAAGCGCTGTCTTTGCTTTCATGTTACATGTTTTCTTTTTATGTTCTTATTCCTAGTTACACCTAGTTCTGTTCCATGAGCTTTCTATTTTCTTTATCATCATTCCTGGCTCTGTCTTCTGTTTAGCATCTGCACCTGTTCATTTGTAACCCTGATTCAGCTGTTTCATGTTTACCCCTGTGTATTTATACCATGCTAGTTTGGTAAACCACTAACACTACCTTGGTTGTTCTTGTCTGTACTCAGCTCAATTACCCGTTATGTCTTTTGTTGTCTTATGTTCGTTTGTCACCATTATTTCCATTTAATGTTTGTGTTCTGTAAATAAAGTCCAACTTGCAAGTACATCTGCCTCTAGTCCTCCCTACCTTATGTTACACAAACAGAAATGTATTTTTCCCGTATTAGATATAATATAAAATGAACTTTTAAAAAAGGCAAAAATCCTACTAACACCAAAAAAAGTGGAACCTGCATAGCACATTAAAATATACAGAGAAAAATAAACACGGCCTCCTATTGCACACCCTATTTTAAAGTGAGAGTATTTTACTGCATCTGCCCATCTTTCCTGTTTTTCAGGCATACATCACAGTAGAGGAGCTGAGACGGGAGCTACCGCCCGAGCAGGCTGAGTACTGCATTAGCCGCATGACTCGATATGTTGGAGCCGATGCTCCTCCAGGTGCTCTGGACTACATGTCTTTCTCCAGCGCCCTGTATGGAGAGAGTGACTTGTAGAACAAACCCCTTAACACACACACACACACACACACACACCCTTATAGTGGCACTATTGTCTGCACACCTGTCACCACTCCGTTTATGTTACTACCAAAGGAAGCCAATAAAGTGTAAGAATACTGGGGCACATAATGGATGGTTTGTTGCAATACCTTCAAGCCGCAGTATTATGATATTGTATCTGGAGGTGAAATTACATGTAATAACGAAGCTGCTAAGGGATGTCTAAAGTATTCTGGGAAAGTTAATGTCAAAGTTACATTTTCATTCTGATAGGTATGCTTCCCATCTTGTCACCATTTGAGAGAAAAATAAATGTAATAAAATATTTAAGAAAATTAAATGTCTCTTTTTTTGCATGCACTGTGCCCTTGCTCTGTAGAATATTACGAAATTGTTACCAATTCTGTGGCCATGTCTGTGCTGTTAACATTGCAAAAGGCATTGTGGAGACAACAGTTTGTCTCCAAGCGACTTAAGAACGCAAGGACAGAGAATAAGCCATCACTTCAGCCCACAAAAAACGGCTTGTTCCTGACTTTAGTGCATTCACATATTTAAGAACCACCTTCAGTGTCGGCCATAAAAAGCGACCTGTAGTTATTTAGTAGTTATTCAGTAGTTATGTAGCTTTCAGAATGACAGTCAATTTAAAGCAAGAACAGGTGAGAGCAAATTGTTAAGTGGAATGTTGCGTTAATGGCAAGCAATCAAAGTTGTTGCTACGAGACCTGCTGATAGAAGGAGAAAAGCAAATGAGGAGCTGCTCTTTTTTTTTTCACAAAAAGGCTGAATAAGCAAAAAGAAAAACACTGAATACTGAGGAATTAAATTCTGATGCCCAGGGAAAAAGTGACCAGCTGGATTTCTGTTTAGAAATAACAGATTCCCTCTAATATGTGAAACCAATAAGCTTTCAGATTTCATAATGCAGCAGTATCATGGCTATGCATGACAGAATTTAAGGAAAAGAAATTAACAATTAATGTAAGTTAATTGGGGTGGACAGATACAACCTTTCTTGCTTACGTTTTACACATGTTTATCATCTATGTGTAACAAATAAACATCTTTGAAACCGGTTTTCAGCTAATCATTTTTTTACGAGTGAAAAAAATTACAACACAGAAGAATGTCAGATTTGGCGTGAGATTTCTTTCTTGCGCGTGAGAGCGTGAGATTGAGGCTGAATGCGTGACTGTCACGCCGGATGCGTGAGAGTTGGCAACCCTACCTTATGTATTCAAGCTACTACAGAAGTACTTGACAAATGACAATCTCGTGACTACAATTCAAGTGACAGAATGATTGTCTTATTCCTGCTCAACTAGAAATTAGAGGGAAAATGTTTTAATGAAACAAAAATGTATTGTTCTTGGCTGAAGGTAGGCATAAAGGGAGGACTGGGGGCATTGAAAGAAATGACCACAACTTGGTGCACCTTCTACTCTCAGGACAGAGAGGGAGTGGTCAAAGGAGGCCAGTACAGCCCTCCAGGACTGTCTGGAGACTACAGACTGGGAGGCACTTTATGAACCACATGGAGAGGACACTGATAACCTCACAGACTGTGTCACAGAGTACATAAACTTCTGTGTTGATAACACTGTACCAGTGAAATTCACATGCTGCTTCCTCAACAAGAAGCCATGAGTCACCAAAGACAGCAAAGCCCTCCTGAATGACAAGAAGTAAGCATTCAGGTCAGCTGACAAGGAGGCAGCCAAGGAAGCACAGAGCTGCTTGTCTGTTTAAGGAGGGAAGGGACAGCTACAGGAGAAAGCTGAAACAAGAGCTGCAACAGAACACCAGCAGGTATGTGTGGAGGGGCATGAACACCATTACAGGCTTCAAGAACAGCACCCAGGAGACTGATGGTGACAGGGAGAGGGCCAGTGAGTTAAACTTGTTTTTTATAAAGTTTGACAGCAGGCCTCATCCCAGCATCTCATCCAGCTCCTGCACACCCATCATGGCACCCAGTGCTTCTGCTTTCTCCATCAGCGTCACGCCTAAATGCAGCTCTCCATCCTACTTCTCTCCCACCATCTTACCAGCTAGAATCTCCACCCCCTGCTACAGGAGCCACTCTGAGTACTCTGATACCCATGAGTCGCAAACTTCATCCTGCCAAGGCGCAGGGCCCAGATGGCGTAAGCTCAAGTACTCAAGTTGTGCGCCTCCCAGCTATGTGGAGTACTGCTGAGGATCTTCAATTTGTGTCTCAGTACCATGAAAGTAACTGTGCTGTGGACAGATTTGTTAAGTCAGACTTAACAAATCAAGAAAGCTGGCTTGGTGGTAAGTGAAGAACCTGACAGTGTGGAAACCGTGGCTGAAATAACATTGTCTAGACTTTAGTCCATTATGAACAATGCTGATGACCCACTCCACAGTGTGGTGGCCGTACTGAGAAGCACCTTTAGCCATAGACTGACCAGAACAAAGTGCTCCACCAAACAGCACAGGAAATCCTTCCTTCCCATTAGACTGTACAACTCCTGTCACACATCCACACAATGTGTGCAATAGCCTGTTGCTACTATGTTGTGCAATTTCTTAATCGGTTTAAATAACGATCATTATGTGTATTACTATGTGCATTATTTTGGTATGAGGTGCAATAATCTACCATGTGCAATATTGTGCAATGTTCTTATTTACTGCTAAAACATTATGTGCAATAGTCTTACCATGTGAAAATCACTACTTGTCAATATTATGAACAACTTATGTCTACTACATGCAATAATATACCCCTAACTACCATCTGTGTGATTGGTAATTCACTTAACTCTAAGTTGCTTATTTATTGTATTTATATCCAGCATTTGTAAATATATTATTGTTTTCATATTGAGGTTTTTTCTACAGATTTTTTATTGGATTTATTTAGACTTCATATTTAGTGACAATAATGACAATTTTTTCCATCTTTTTTTCAGTGCAAAAAACAGTCCTGTGAAGTCAATAAAAGCTCAAATAGCTGCTGCATAGTAAAAAAGAAAATGTGCATAAAAGTAAATGGAGGGATGTTGTTTGGTATTGTAACAGTACATTTGATCAGTTATGCCCTATACAAAATGTAATCCATTATGGAGTGGATTACAGCATCTGTATCAACAATATTACGTGGGCAGACAAAAAATCATACACTGCATAAAATGTAAAGTGATGGTAACTTGAAATCATAAGGCAACTTACACTTAAGTTACTTAATAACGTGAAGTAGGTTGTCTTTTTTCATTTTTAGGTTAACCTCATATTTTAGTGTATGCATAATTCATACAAGCATTACACATTAAAACTTGCTAAGTATTTTAAGTATTAAACTGCACTTCAGATAACTAATGCGACTCATCCATGAAGGGTGGTTTATGTTTTATGTAAACAATTAAGAATGTCCTCTTCTAAATTAATGACAACAAGCACTACAAAGTTCTTAAATAACTGGTGTTTACCAGTGTCCCTTTCCATTGTGTTTTAGCATTATGGCCCTTATTACCAGTAAATGCAGAAAACATTGAAAGATGATAAAATACCATTATAGTAATAATTCCAGCAAAACAGTAACATACAAAGTGGAATACAGAGTGAAAACAAACAGTGCATTAATAACAATTCAAAAACAGAATGTATAAAAGTTAAAAGGTGTAAATGTAAAAAAAAAAAGTCTTGTTATGTAAGTCTTATTTCTTCTTTTAGCTGTTCCTGTTTTATAAAATATAAAATTATCATTATTTTAATAAATGTAGAAAAGAACTCAATAGTTTAAACAAATAAAATTCCTTCCCACTGGAGCACCATCCCTCGATATTTGTTAGAATTATATCATATAAAATTTTGCCCATATTGCCAAATAGAATTAGCTGTTATGTATTAAAACACCTGAGATCATTTAAAGTTTTACAAAAATGTATTTCTTAATTTGGGCAGACAGTGGAATTGAACAGTTTTCTGTAAGCACTGCAACACAAGATGTGTCAGTGAAGACTTCAATGCAAGAGATTATTTCTCTAACATTAGAAGGTATTTTTCACAGTTAAGGTTAATTAACAAAGTGCAAACTTTCCTGAACAGGACACGGAGACATCAGGATTAGGATGTCAGGATGGCTTTGAATGTCTTACTTTCCACTAGATATGGGGTTTTTTTAGTAAGTATTGTGTAGTCATCTACACAACCATGTCAATATTGCAAAAATGATATCGTCAGCACCTACTTTGTGGAAATACATAAATATCCTTTAACGTAAATGTTGTGTGACTTTCTGGCCCTATTCACAAGTGGCATTTACATGTGTCTTGGGTGAACTGATCATAGGAGATAAACATAATGCATAGCAGTTTACATCTGTAATTTGGAATACTTCTCCTGTAGCTATTAAATAGATAGAATCCAGTGGTTATTATGCCACTGCATTTGTTTAGAAAATAAATTGTCCTTGCTCATGTTCCATTAGCCTAGCTTGCTTAACTCGGATAACAGACCATTTCTAAACAGTTTCACAAATTCTTACACATTTTCCTGCAAAGGTAATGGCATGATTGATATGGGTGCTTACGGCATTGTTAATAGGGCAAGGCACTTTGTTGCAGACCACCACATGAATGAGTGATCAAATTACAATTCATCTTCAAAATGCCTTTTGCCGCATTAACACTTTGTGCTGGCCGTCTATGCTCAGATTACCGAAAGCACATGTTAATGCCTGGTATGAAAAAGGTCTCTGACTCATGCTGGGCTAGTAATATTTGAGAAAGACACCAGCGAACACTATATTAGCATTTTTAGGGCAAAAGAGAGTGCAGCTCCAAGGGACAGCCCCAAAGCCAGAAAGAAAGTCATCAGAGCCCCAGTTGTCTCTGCATCTTTAGATCTCACCAACCTAAAGAGCAAACAAATGAACGAAAGTATAAGTGTACAGCATTTTTACAGGACACACTGTAAATTTACAATAACAGTACGCTACTTTATACATATTTTTACTTACTGTGGGGCATAGGACATGCAGAGACAAGCGAAGTACCCATTTGTCATGGCAAAGAGTGACATGACAAATATATAGGCAAATTCATGCTTGAAAAATATTGGCCGTTTTATGCCAGATGGAATGTTACACAGCATGAATGCAGGGATAAATATCACACGAGCCACCACAAGGACTGGGAATAGACAGCTGTCCTTTGAGGGCTAAAGGAAAAAAATCAGGTCTCATATTTTTTCAGGAACCAAACTGGTGATCAGAAACTTCAAACAGTAAAGGTTTAAACATCAGAATAAACAAAAAAATAACATTAATAACAGAAAAAGTAAGCAGTGGTTCAAATCTGTTTTATGTATAGACATTAATGTTTTTAAGGGAAAAAAGCACATTAAAGCCTTACCCACTGAACAACTGAGGTGACACTTCGGCCAATCCAGTCCATTACATTGAAAACAAGGAAACAACAGAGGGCAGTAAATATTTCCGCTGTAAGAGAGATGAGGAAAGAGCAGTTCAGTTCGTATTCTTTTATTGCTGTGTCATTCTTTATTCTTTATTTTTTTTAAAAAGAAACCCACCCCATTTTCCTTGAAACAGAACATCTGGTTGCACCAGCACAGTGATGGCTGGAAAAACTGATAGCGTGACCATGAAAACACAAGTCACACACAAGGCCATTAACCAAACCTAAAAATGTAAATCATTATTATAGTTTATACTGTAGTTTGTTTGTTTTTTCAAAATTATAATTTATGTCCATAATTACTAAATATCAAAAATGCACCTTTTTAAGGACAGCCAGCACTGGTGACTTTTTTTCAAGCTGCTCTTCTTGCTTCTCTGCTGTATCCATAGTCTTGCAGACTTCAGGATGAGGATCATTGTAGTCTGGAGCAGAGGCAGGTTCACCAAGCTTCACTTTGACCAAGGTCACCCTCTCTATGGCAAAAAGACAAAAAACAAGGCAAGCTACCACAGTACCAACAGTAACTTATATTTGAGTTTAATACTTACAAAAATGCATAAATTACAGGTGTTGTGTAGCAATACGTACCCATTTGGTTTAAAACCAGCTCCTTCTTGGTCTCCTTTATGTTACTAGGCCCATCTTGCAGATAAAGATGGGCAAATTTCTGAAATGCATCAAAAACAGTTTGACTGAGCAAAGTTTAACATTAATTGAGTTTACATAAACTAAAGCACTTACATAATTACTATATTCTAATATAATTATAATATATACATTTCACTATATTGCCATATTCTTACATATTGACATACAGCATATGTATTTTATGAATCTAGTGTATAAATCAGCCAAAACATCACTTACCAGGTGAGGCAGCAGTAGGTAAAGGCACAGAGTAATGAGTGTGGCAACACACGGAGTCACAAAATAGCCCAAAGCAGCATTCTCATTGTCTGCTTCAGCTATAGAGAAATACAAGGGCAGGGCATTCAGAAAAACTGATCTTTCAGTAAGAATTAGAACTACACTGAATTCAGTCTTTTAGTGTGAAAGGTTTTGCAGGTGAGACTTAGAGGCACTTACATATCTGTGAGATCAACATGGCAACAGCAGAGAAGATGCCAGCCACACCCTGACCACTCATGAAAAAGGAGCTATACTTTTGTGGGAGCTTCCCAACCAGACCAAATAGACTGCCCTGAAGCACCGCCCCAAACACTAACAAGAGAGGAGGGACAGAGAGAGAGAGAGACAAAGAGAGAGAGAGAGAGAGAGAGAGAGAGATGAATAATTGTATTACATTAGCAACATTTAAGTAATAATAGTAACATTATAATAGGGATGTAAAGTGCTACAGAAGTGGCAGTACGATACTGTTACAATATTTTGGCCACAATACCATATTATTTTAATTCTTTATATTTTATGATATGTTAATTCAGTTCTGCGTTAAACTGACTTTTATGTTTCCCATTTATTATTAAAATGCATCATAAGTCACAAGGAAAGTAACACACGACTCGTTCAGTTATTTCCAATCTCTGCCAAGGTCTCGCATCACCTTGCGGACTTTAAAAGCAATGTATCAGCGCTGATGAATGTACCAAAATAAAAGTGTATTAAACAAATTTTAAAATAAATATCTAACTTCATGCAGCTGTATCAATATATATATATATATAAATAGATATATATATACGACTCCCACCTCTACATCATAATGTTGTAACATTTAGACAATACTAGGGTGAAAACATAAAGTTAAATATATCAGGTCATATAATGAACATACTGTTGATGAACCAGATGGTTGTCATAGTGATGGAGTAGAAAAGGTCCTTTTCCATTGGTACCTTTACCAAAGCAGCAGTGAGGATGAAGAGAAGTAATATAAAGCCCATGCTGCCAACAATCCTTATCTTCTCTGCAAAACTATGAAGCATAGTAAACAAACTTCAGATCAGTACAGCGTAGGACATGATCAGAAGGCAGTATTTAAATAATCGTTAGATCAATCCGCTAATCAAGCAGTTAACATTAAAATGAATCAGCTAATACTCACTGCTGGTAGAGAAAAGAGTTCAGGAGGGTGAACAAAAGCAATGGAAGTTGGGAAATCAGCACACACATGTTGTTGAACATGTATGGATCTGTCCTGCCAGATTCTGAGGCACTGTTCATCTTTGTCCCATTTAGTCGTTCATTAAAATACTGCAAAAAGACAATATGTGAATTATGAGCTGGGCAAACTTTTAAAATTGTGAAACAGCTAATGATAATGTGTTGTAACAGAAAGCTTAGGTTTTCTTACAGCAAACGCAGTTGTGAAAAAATTCCATGGAAGAAGTGTTCCCATTCCCAAAATGAACAGGATGATGGCCACAAGGCCTCTGTCGGACAGGAAAAAATTGAGTTTCTCATAGTCGTAGGTCTTTTGTGATAACAATGAACTATGAAAGCAAAGGGCTAGATATGAGCAGAACCATAAGACAAGTTTTTCATTCTGTAACCATGATGATTAAGCACCTCCTACTCACCTGTCATCTGAAGCACATTTCATTTTGAACTTCTGCATAAAAAAGTGCAGAAAAAAAACTCAATTATAAATTATCATTAGTGCTGATGATGTGGTACATAGAGATCTTTAGTTTCAAATTCCCAAAGAAAACTGGGAACTGGGATTTAGGTCTGTTTTGACCTATTGAAGCATCTTCCCATCTCAGCTCGCTATGTCTACCAATCGTCTTAAGGTGCTTTCAAAGCGGTGTGGAGGAGACTGCGCTGCGTCGCGGCACTTTGCTGTAGCACACTGTGACTACACCCTCCTTCTGTACATGAACTGATCTGAGACACAGCATTAGGATCTTCTGCTGTACTTAAATACAACTCTGAGATTATGCAGGAAAAACGAACCTAGGGTCCAGTTTTCTCAGCTTATATCTGCTTGGACATCACTCTGTTCTGAAGTTTAGCCAACTTACCATCCAGAGCTCTCACCGAAAACCGAATGCTCATGCACTTTATTTACCGCCAAAATCCGTTTGAAAGTGGAAGTTATGGTGAACGCTAACCAGGCTAAGGCGAATGCACTCGTCACAGCATTTCATCTAATGCTGTTTTGATGAAATTTCATATTTAAGACGATTGTCCCTTTGGACAATATCAGCTTCATCCTGTATCAGGTGTAAGTGATAGTGATCATTCGGTCATACGTGAACACACCACAGCACACAGTGTGAACAGCACGAAATTCTTCCTC
>JBBPCZ010000023.1:8926536-8960359 GCA_037974445.1 Brycinus macrolepidotus | reverse complement strand
GTACCAGGAAATCGTGCATTGACAAAAGTTCCCCTTTGCTTGGAATGCAGTGTGATTAAATGCGTTATTTTTTTTTTCAAATTAATTAATCGCAATTAACGCGTTAAATTCCCACCCCTAAAAAAAACTAAAAAATTTTTTTCATTAAAACCTATTTCAACTACATTAATGCAAGCACAACATTACACATCAGGTCAGCAAGGGAAAAAAATCAGTCTGGACCAGAAGGGAAAACTTAACATCTACATTGCCCTGGATGCATCTGACAGCATAGAGGAAAAGGATTTTGATAAGGCAAAGGAGGTCATTAGAAAGCTCTTAGAGAAGGTATGTTGGAATAAAAGTTAAACTTGTGGATTATCAGTGTTCACATCCATGTCAACTTGGTGTCTGGACTTTTATTTTCAAAAAATTCCATGTTATTTTGTTTAAATTTCAGCAGGTACATGCCTGTCCTTCAACTTTGTTCTGTTTACCAACAGATCAGCTATTATGAGGTCTCTCCAAATTATGAGATCATCATTTTTGCCACAGATGTGACAAGAATAGTTGGCATTGCAGATTACAAAAGGGGGGACCAGAGAAAGCTGTATGAAACTGAGAAGAAGCTGAAAGAATATAAATATGATGGTGAGCTTTTGATCTAGACAATTAATTGATATTCTTTCTTCAATTTATTTTCTCCAAAACTTACTTGGTTGAAACTCAGGTTCCTATTTTGTGATCATAGTACAAGCTCAAGAATAAGGAGCGACATCAATGTGCTGGCACATATGGGTGTGCAACATCTAATCACATCAACTATACTCATTCCCTATAAGAGAGGAGTATGCACTGCACAGTGGCATTTACCTTATGGTGCCTTTGTTGAAAATAGATCCATTACTAGTGTTTAAAAGTTTAGGCCTACTTGTACAACATTCTGCAACAGTTAAAGCAATATCCTTACTATAAACAATATAAGCAAAATGGTTGTGCCAGTCCTGTCATGTCAGTGCAAATCATCATCTGGTCACAGCAATAACAACTGGGTGCCAAAGACCAAACTAAACTACACAGAATTTTTCCTTCGCAAAAACAAGACCTTTCATTTTCAATTTCTTTTGACAGCTTTTTGAAAACTATGTGCTATCTCATTTTAATGTGGTGGTATTTTCTAATTGACAGAAAAAGGACAAAAATCAGGAACAAATATTGCCAAAGCCTATCACGCTATTTTGGACACCATGAGTTTTGAGAGGGCCAACAATAAAACACTTTTCAACGAAATCCATCATGTCATAATCATGTTCACTGATGGTATTGATCCTATATTTATACAAAAACAACATCTTTGCCGTAATGTTACAGTAAAAGCAAATGAAATTTTACAGTTACTCCTGTATCACTGTGTCTACAGGTATTGCCAATATGGGAGGGAACCCCTTACAAAAGATAAGTGAAATTAAACAAATTGTGTACGATGGAGATGAAGTAAATCGGGACAAATATCTTGGTGAGGAGAACATACATGTTAGGACTTATAAATAATACACTGCTTGAAAGTCATTCAGTCATAAAAATCATTTTAGTTATTTTATTCAACAAGAAAGCAATATTTTGTGTTGAAAGCAATGCCGTTATTCAATATTTCAAGTTTTTTGGAACAAATGAATAATAATAATATATAATGTTATTGTCTATTTATACTCATTCTTTAACATGTTACCTGCCCAAGATTTCATCACCACTTTTTAAATGTCATCAGGTAACTTTAGGGGCTTAACGCAGGCATCAGCTAACTTTGACAGGATTTTTTTGTTGGGTGAGGGTGGACACGTAATGATTTTAAATGCATGTGTTCACAGAGATTCTCTTAAAGCTGTTGTTGGCAATCACAGCTCCAAGGCTTTTTTTCAACAGCACTGTGGTTCAGTTTTGGCCCATTTTCTAGAGAAAACTGTATTAAATTCCCCAGGTTATGAAGGTCCCTCTCCTGGACAAGATATTTCAAAATCCTCCATAAATTTTCTGTGGGATTCAGGATATATATATATATATATATATATATATATATAGATAGATAGATAGATAGATGGATAGATGGATAGATAGATAGATAGATAAACTGTTTTTCTACAGTTCTGCACTGTTTTTGGTCCATTTTATTTGCTCCATTTACAGTATAGATGCACTTTGTAGTTTTTCTATCATATAGATGCATTTTATAGTAATATACATGTATATTGTTCATTTACAGATCTATATGTGTTTGGAGTGGGTGATGAAGTGCAGATGCAGGATATTAGTGACTGGGTGACAGTAAGGCCAAATGAAAAGCATGCGTTTTTCCCCAAGGACATGGAAAAAGTGGACGAAACATTTGACTTAATGTTAGGTACTTCTGGACTTCTTTCTCTGTTTCTCAGCATGTGATAACCTGAGTGTGAAGTTTGATTCATTATTCTAAATTTTAGTTTGTTTCACTGTGCTTATGTCTACTATTGCATCCTCTCCTCTCCCTGTTTTCACTGTATCCTCTGTTCATAGATGAAAGCACTAGTACAGGTCTGTGTGGACTCTACAAAAATTATGGAGAACCAGAAAAAGATCGCTCCAGATTCCCCTGGGTTATAAAGTTTACTGTGACTGTGAGCATTGACTGTATTCTCAGAATCTGCAGTTAAGATAATTTGTTTAGACAGTTCAAAATAAAAACTTTGCCATAGCAACCTACATAGCATTTAAATGTACTAAATCTTCTGAAAAGTCATGGGGGTAAATGCTTTTTCTCATAAAACAAAGAAGATAAAACAACATTTTTTTAGTATTTTTCGTATTTCGTACTTTTTGTATAATTTTAATCACTTTTTTCTGCTGTACAAAGCGCGCAGATGAAAAACCATCAAACTGCTTAGGATCACTGGTCACTCCTTCATTTATTCTAACTGCAGCCCATTGCTTCAAGACTGGAGATCTTCCTGAAAGCATCAGCCTTTATGTTCCATTTGCCACAGGTACTGTATGCAATTGTAACACAGATAGCCCTTTTCATTCAAAAAGAAATAAACAATGAAAATGAAATCTAATAGACAAAGAAAGCAAAAACACGTTTGACTAGGAATAACTAGTAGCGATTCCTCCTTTTTTAGATAACCTTGAGGCAAAGGATTTCATGTTTCATCCAAAGTACAAACTCAAAGGCAAAGTGTTGGAAGGAATATCGGAGTATTATGAATATGATGTGGCTCTTATCGAACTACAAAAGGGTGTAGAACCTAAAATCAATCTCAGGTGAGTGATCTACATGAATCATACAGTTGATGTCAATTACAACAATGTACTTTTCGAAATCATTTGGAGTATTTTGATGTGAAAGTTCTGTTCTAGAAAAACTTCCTGAGTCAGAATTCCTCACAGTGGTGAAGAACCAGACATCCAGAGCATTTAATGACCATAAATCTGTCTCACAAGAATTACAAGAAATCATTAGAAACATGTTGCCTAATGTCTGAGATGTTGACTTACAATAGTTTTCAGATGGATCGTTTTGCTATTGCGGTAGAAAACTTTGAAGCCATGACAATGAGATCAAAATAAGAATAAACCACAGAAACCACAGAAATGCAATGGCTCTGAGCCATCTAACATCAAATCACATTAAATGACTTTGTTAACATCTCAATGAATTAAAATTGAAAAATCAGTGGATTTCCCCTCTAACAGGGAGAGCCTGTTCTTATATCTTAATATTCTCTCTGTGTTTGTTGAAATCCTAGACCCATTTGCATTCCCTGCACCCAAGAGACAAGTAGGGCTCTAAGATTGTCCAGCAGTGATGTGACATGCAACAAACATAGTGAGTTTCATAATTTCATAATTTTACATGAAAAGACTAAATTTTAAAATGAATCAGAGCTTAGTATGCAGTGACATGTTTGTGGAAATTCTTTGTATAAATGTCAGCTTAAATAGACAATGCATTCAACTAATTTAGCAACACAAACACTACAATATGAAATGAAGTATAATTTACATACCTGAACACTTGCTTTTGTTCTCTTACAGAGGATGAGCTGCTGAAAAGTGAACTTGTAAATGCTTTTTTCATGTCATCTAAAGAAAAAAAAAACACTCTTCCAAAGAATGAAGTCCAGATCAAACTGGGGCATAAGGTAAGCAACATCTTAGACCTTGTAACTAAAAAAAACCTTTTGCTTGTAATACTTTGGACTTCTATTCAAAACATCCTTTTTCTCAAGAACTGTTTCATCCTACTCATCCAGATATGTGCTAATAACAGTCTAGTGCTAATAACAATCACTAATCATTATTTTTCTCTACATGTAAGTGAAGGACCTGCTCTGTTTTTCTCCTTTCCTCAGAGGGACGCATGTATTGAAGATACCAAAAGAGCATTAAATATCTCTGACAAAACAGCAAAACTTATTACAGACAATTTCCTCTGCACTGGTGGAATAGGACAAAATCATGTAGATGAGGTCTCTTGTAAAGGTAATTTATCATCAAAGACAGCTTCCTGGACATGGATGAAGCACTGTAGGCTTGGAATGTACGCAATATGTCCAAAAGTTTATAGACACCCTTTTTAACATGTGAGTTCAGCTGCTTTAAAGTGCATCTATTATTGGCAGGCTTCAATTGCAGACAAAAAGAAACATAGGAAATAGAACAAGATTCTGTGGAGAATACTCTCATATGAACCTAAGGTCATCATGGTTAAAGCCAGGTGTTGCCAAGAGGGGTATAAAGCACCTGCAAACACTGAAGCTAGCATGATGGAGCTCCAATCCAATACCTTTGGGATGAATTGGAGTGGCGTTTGTGATCCAGTTCTAATCATCCAGTATCAGTGCTTGCTCTAATGCAGTTAAATCCTAAACCTCACACATCCCCAGTGTAAAGTCTTTCCAGAATTGTGGATGATGATACTTCAGCAAAAATGGGGGACCCCTTTTAATACAATTGATTTAGAAGAAACATTAAATGATCAAGTTTCTACAAATGTTTGGACATATGGTGTAATAGTAGATTTGAAGGAGGGAAAGCAAATCTCCTTAAAATCTCTTCCTTTTTAGTTACAAGGTTAATCTGAGGCTCACCAAGTGGTCCTTAATTGTGATTTCTGTTTTTTTTTTTTAAGTTTCATATAATATATGTGTCACATCAGATTATTTCAATACTAGGGTGTCTGTGACTTTTTTCAACAGGTGACTCTGGTGGTGGTACATTTGTGCAGCAAACATATCGGGCATTCCAGGTCAAAGTTCAAATCATGTTTAACTTTCTAATTTGTATTTATCGATACAATTTCATGTAGGGACATCACAATTCAAAAGTCTTGGAAATTTTTAAAACAACTCCATGAAAAATGTATTTAAGGACCTGAAATGTCTAAAATGCGTATAAAAGGACATATGTATCAGGCTCTCTGTCTTTCTGTAAGACAATGCATTAAAACATGCATTTTTATCATGAAACCTACCAACTAATCACTGCTGATCTTTTGAAAAGCTACTGTGTCATTTTAACAATTAAGTTTGATTATTTATGATAGCCTTAGATTTGAGTGCAAATACTTTATAGGAGTCATGTACTCATTTGCACTATAAACTTCTTTAGGTTAATCTGAAAGTTGTAGGAGGCCATGCTCCAAAAGACTGAGAGGTTTGATGATAGTCTGTTCATTTATTTTTAATAGGTTGGAGTGGTCAGCTGGGGGCTGAAAGATCTGTGCAGAGACGATGTTGAATTGGATGAACTTGAAACAGCCAGAGACTTCCACATAGACCTCTTCAATAAAGAAGTACAGGAGTTCCTTAAACCTATCCTGGGTGATGAAAAACGAGGTGCTCCTCTGCATTTTTTGGAGTAATTAAAGCAGAAGTGCCTTCTCTTGTGAACATGTTCTCTTTTCTTAGCACCTTCTTATCACTATAGATTTTGAACATTTCCAGACAATATGAGACAAAGAAGTATTTTGAATGTTGATTAGTTGTTGATGATGTCCTATATTCACCAGGATTTGTGTGATCAGTCTTTTGTCAGATGAACTCAGGAGTGCTGCTTAAGGCCAATGCTTAAAAATTAAAGGCTAAAGGTCCAACTTAATTTGGATCTTAATCAAAAGCTAAATTTCATTAGTGCACTATAACAACTGATATCAAACCCTGCGATGGGATTATCTACAGTGCAAAATACAGATGACTTGATAATTACCTGAAAAGTAAACTCCTCTTGGAGATCTGGATCATCTTGCCAATCAAGTCACTTACATAATGTCTGTGCACATGTGTTCATAATTTTGTGTTCAAATCCTTTCCAATGTGTGATTTGTAATGTCTGAACTATTTCCTGTAAATAAACTCCAAATCATCTGTATTAACTTATTTCTGTGGACCACTAAAGGACAGTTTTTTCCCCCCAAATATGTCTGTATAATTACGTTGTTAAGATGTAAACATCATTCAGACTAAATTAAAATCCGTTCTTACCTCTACCAGTGAAATGCTTCCTATGCCACTGGCTACAACAAAAGCCCAAAGCATAATCAATGCAGCCCTGTGCATAAGAACTGGACAGGTGTTCTGTTCTGCAACCTTTTTCTCCAAACAGTATACCTTTGCACATTCAGGCTTATTTAGATGTCCCACTGCAAACTTCTGATGGTGTATTTTATTGTGAAGGTGCAGAAAAGGTTTTCTTACGATGACTCTTCCACAAAAGTCATATTTGTCCAGGTCCCATTGCACAGTAGAGCAGTGCACCATCATTCCAGAGTCTGCTAAATCTTCTTTAAGGTCTTTGCCAAAAAAATGAGGGTTTTGATTAGCCTCTTTTAAAGTTTTTTGGGTCTTCCAGACCTCAACTTGACTTTGAGCAAACAAGCCATTAATGGAGGACTAGAGGATGATTAACACAAGCACACCGCCCAGCTGTTTTTACTATTAAAAGGGAATTCCACTAACTTTTTTTTGTGAAATATGAGTTAAAACTACTCATAATCGTGATAGAAACCAGACATACAAGGTTCTTAATGCCTGTACACAAAGAATGTTCTTACATAAAATTATGATTTTTTATTTATTTTTTGCTTTAAATACAGCTTTAAATTTGGCCTATTTTTTGAAAATCATTTTATGGAAGAGAAGGTAGTTAACAAAAGAGTACACAGGTGTCATGTCGGGCGTGCAAAGTGGACACAACTGCGGGAGATAGCTTTAGACCAGAATGAGCTTTAATGAACACAAGCAGGGAAAATTAGCTCACAGAGCTCAAACGAAACAAGCTTAACACAAGACTGGTGCAGGGGCTGTTCCCGGAGGTCCTTCACTCCCTTGGGAACCCAAGCTCGAGAGAGGGGGGTATACTCGGCTGCTTATCCAAGTGTTCTAGATGCATTTAGGCTCACTTGCAATGGTGGCCAGTGGAGTTGCTCCACACTCCATGGAGCTGCTTGTGGTGAGAGCTTCTCACCTAATCACGCCTGCAGAGACAAGGAGGGAGACAGAGAAAAGGCAGACAGTCACTGACATGTGCTTGCATAAAGGAAGCCTCAGCCTCGCGCTGGTCTCTCCTGTTCTGGTCTGTTTTCCAACTGCCACTTGGAGCGCGTCTGGTAGGAGTAGTGAGCTGGAAATGCGCAGGCACAAGTCTGTGTTTCAGTCTTTAGCAGTGCAGGCATTAGATAGATCTATAACAAAGGTAACAAACCTGAGTAGGAGCTTGGTGTATGAGCTTGGTGAATGCACACCTTCTCTCTGTTGCGTAACACAGAGGGGTTCGACACAGACAACCAATCATGAGACAGAAACAATGAAGCTGTAACAAGGCTTAACTCACACACTCACACAGGACAGGTGGACATGTAATCAGGTGCCTAGCAACCCAGCAAACGAGCCAGTGAAGCTCCAAGCTTCCACACCTGGGTTGCCTAGGCACTGGACACACACACAACATACCGTGACATCACTGAGACGAGACAGGATGTGGGTATTACTAGTATTCGGGCAACAGGGCCCGCTGGGGGCGTGATTGAGGCGGCCCTGACGTGACAGTACCCCCCATCAGAACCGGCACCTGAGGGGGGGCAAGGGGAAACCCCGACCTCACTCGGAGCCACACAGGGCCAGCCTTGGCGACCGGGCTGTTCTAATCCCCTCAGCCGCCGGGGGGCACCCCAGAGGTCGAAGAGCTCCACGAGCTCCTGTCTGAAGACCTCCCCGGCCGGGACCCAGCTCCTCTCCTCGGGGCTGTACCCCTCCCAGTCCACCAAGTACTTATACAACACAGGGTTTACTTGACTCAGTATTTCAAAAAGACCTATGAAAATGGGGGAGAGCCAGTCCGGAACACCGGCACCTCCCCCCATCGCTGGTTGGCTAGTCTCTTGAACCACCCTACTGCTCTGCTGATGGACATGTGTGCCCTTTCCCACACCCGCTCTGCCCTGCGGGCACATCAGAAGGCTCTCTGTCCCAGGGACAGAGCAGAGGCTGACGCCCAAGCACGCACTCAAAGGGTATTAGGCCAGTAGCGGAGTGGTGCAATGAGTTCTGGGCGTACTCCACCCAGCCGAGGAACTCTGCCCAGTCGTGCTGTCGCCCATGGCAGTGAGCCCGGAGGAAACGTCCCAATTCCTGCACTGACTGTTCAGCCTGACCGTTGAACTCCGGGTGGTAGCCCGAGGTCAGACTGACAGTAGTCCCCAGTTTCTTAAAGAAAGCCGCCCGAACTCAGAACACGAACTGAGGAAACTCGGTCAGACAGGATGTCCTCCAGGAGGCCATAGGACAAGAACCCGGCTTGGGAGAGCGCGTCGGCCACTTCTAGGGTGGTGGGTAAGGAACGGAATGGTAGGAACCAGACCCCCTTCGAGAAACAGTCCATGACCACCAGAACCACCGTGTACCCTTTTGGAGCCAGGAGGTCCATGACAAAGTCGGCTGCTATGTGCGACCACGGCATCTGCGGCACTGGGAGGGGCATCAATTTCCCGGCAGGCAACTGACGGGGGGTCTTGGACACGGTGCAAATGGAACAGGATTTTAAAGTCCTCTTTAAAAGAGTGAAGGCCACCAATACTTACAGGAGGGCACCTTGATGGTTCGGTGGATTCCCGGGTGCCCTGTAGCTGGTGTGGTATGTGCCCATTCTATAACTGTACTCCTCAGCGCTTCGGGCACAAACACTTTATTGACTGGACAAGACTGAGGTATGGGGTTTTGCGCATTAGTGCGCGTAATTTCTGAATCTAGGTCCCAGCTAATATGGGCTAGAATGAGCGCTGAGGGGATAATGGGCTCTCCGGCGTTGGGGAAGTGATGCGAAAGGGTGTCTTCTTTCCCGTTCCGAGATCCAGAGTGATATGTGATCACGAAATTAATCTACTAAAGAACAGAGTCCACCAAGCCTGTCAAGGGCACAACTGCTTTGCCTGCCGGATGAACTCCAGGTTACAGTGGTTGGTGAACACCACGAAGGGGTGTCTAGCTCCCTCAAGCCAGTGGCACCACTCCTCTAATGCTGCCTTGACCACCAGCAGTTCACGGTTTGCGATATCATAATTTCGGTCCGCATCGGTCAGCTTCCTGGAGAAGAAGGCGCACGGATGGAGTTTCTCAAGCGAGCCATGGTTCTGGGACAGCACCACACCTAACCCGACCTCGGAGGCATCCACCTCCACTACAAAAGGTTTTGCTAGATGCGGCAGTTTTAACACCGGAGTAGTGGTAAACAGTCTCTTTATCTTAACAAAGACTCTTCTTGCGACTGGGGTGAGTTTTAGCCTCTTGGGCTTGCTGTAACAAGGCTTAACTCACATACTCACACAGGACAGGTGGACACATAATCAGGTGCCTAGCAACCCAACTAAGGAGTCAGTGAAGCTCCAAGCTTCCACACCTGGGTTGCCTAGGCACTGGACACACACACAACATACTGTGACATCACTGAGACGAGACAGGACGTGGGTATTACTAGTATTCGGGCGACGGGGGCCGCTGGGGGCATGATTGAGGCGACCCAGACTTGACAACAGGAAACAACAAAATAATGTGCATAAGTATGTGCAGTAGTGTAAACAGTGATGTACATGATTTATGGGAATGAAATGTGGTGTAAGAATATCTGTACAATACAGTATTGCAGATGTGAAGCAAGGTGCAATAACTGGAGAGCAGCAGCTCCGGCATTGCAGATGATACTACTGATCAGGTATTTATGAGGGAGATGGCATGAGGAAAGAAACTGCTCCTGTGTCTGGTAGTAATCAATGTTGTTACCAGATTAGGCAAAATTTAAGGACCGAGTCCAAAAGTACACATTACACAACAAATATGCTGCTACATGCTACAATATGGTGCTAATGAAGGTGCTAGTAACAGTGGTGTACTATTTTGACATTCTGTTTAGTATGCCAGTATGCAGGTGTGGACATACCGCCACATGGATAGGTCAAAGCAGATAAGAAAAGAAGGGCATTTCTCAGCACATATTTTGTCAAGTTTGGACTCCCATTCAGGGGAATATATGGGCCTAGCAAGTTCAGGAGTACACTCAACTTGCATTTGGAACCGCAGCATTCTTGCTGACATCACAGCTCGAGAATTTTGACTCAGTTCGAAACCACAGATATACACACATAGATGCCGCCTTTAGTTCTGCCAGACACGTCAACAGCACTGCCATCTTGGAACGATCAAAACCAGCTAGACTTCACTCCATATAATTATGTACATAATATGATATGAAGTGAGTGAAGTGACCTTTTTTTTTTGTCATACGTGAACACACCACAGCACACAGTGTGAACGGCACGAAATTCTTCCACTGCATTTAATCCATTCACCAAGTGAAGCAGCGGGCAGCCAGGAACACGGCGCCTGGGGAGCAGTGTGTGGGGACGGTACCTTGCTCAAGGGTACCTCAGAGGTACCTCTAGCAGTCCTGGGATTTGAACCTACGACTTTCTAATCACAGGGGCAACTCCCTAACCACAAGGCCACCAACTGCCCTACACACATAGTGTGAAATTAATTACTGATGGAAATCTGCATTACTGAACAACACTCATTTATAAAATATTAATAAAAAAGTAGCAGCAAGAATGCTGTCATTTTATGTGACTTAGCCATTGTATGTGTTTAATGTGTTTTCAAACCACTCCATGTCAAAAAAATCGGCACGACACTTTGTACAGCTCACTCAGATGGAGCCTACGCTTGTTTTACACCTGGCAGCTTGTGTAGTTCCACTAATAACAGATGCTTATGACATGTAAACATTAATGTTTAGGGGATATGTTTATGATTGTTAAAACCTACATCATGTTGATTGTGTTTCTGATCTGCTGGATCTTCTCACTACCCGTAAGCGTCAGATAAACGTGTTTATGTATCTAACAGACACTTCTTACAGGTGTTATCACAGGTGTGTGGAGCCAGATATTGATACAAGAGTTTTATAAATATGGCGTCATATAAATTAGAAGTTTAAATAATCAGCAACATTCAGAAATGTCTGACGATTATAATAAATTAATGTGTCCAAAGCAAGCAGATTACTCTTCATGTTTAGATGCACGTGTATTTGTTTACAAGCGGATCTTGACTGCTGCAGGGAACTTTGAACTGGAAAAGTACTTTGAAAGACAAAAACAACCTAACAGCTAGAGGCTGAAAGCAGATAGTACAGGGAATTCCATTTATCCGGACTGATTCGGACGCGCCAGGTGGATTTTGTTTAACCGTTCCTCGTGTTTGAGCTGCATGTGTAGGAGCCGCACTCCGTGTGAGGCTCGCAACAAAGTCAACTAGACTTTTTTTTTTTTTTAGCAATATAATATCATTTTACAAACAAAGTAACATAATTCAAACACTTCTTTTCAAGACAACAAGCTTTAATTAAAATTTCCTGTCTATAACAGTTATTGAGTCTTCTCCATAACAGTCATTTTTACTCTCCATAAATTTAAGCGAAGAGAAGAGTGACACGCCTTCTTGTGGAAAATGTTTACATTTGATTTCAAGAATCTTGGAAAATTCTTTAATTTTTTTAAAGAACATTCTGTAAATAGAATTTTTAAAGAAGAAGATGTCCTGGATGATCAGTCAAGTCTCGTCAGATCTCGCGTCAGTTGCAGCTCCTGCCCTGCTGCTGCCATAGAAACGGGGAAAGCTGATTTAGGGATTAGTGAATCTTGTAGCTCGCTAGCTCGCTGTCTTCAGCAAATCATAGATAACACTGCGCGTACAGTTCAGAAATCACAGCTGGCGTTTAAAATATAAGGATAGGCATGTCTTCAGTCCCTTTGGAGATGAAAGACAGGTAAGTATGCGATTTACATTCTGGTTTACAGATCAGTCATAACCTAGTAACACTTCTAAGCTAGCTCGTTTAGCTAGCCCACTGTCTGTCTAGCTGTTAAACACTCACTGTCATTACATAGATAGCTTATTTAGTTTAGATTTACCTAGATGGCTATCAGTTAGGAATACGCCAGCAGACTAACTGGCGATCTCAAGTCAGTGGTCTTTAAAATGTTTTTTTGTTGTTGAAATTGTAGTCTATTTAGAAATACTTAGATACCAATACGAGCCATCAGCTAATGTTAATATTGTTGCAAGTGTTCTTATGATACTTTGCTACTGTTAAAATAGGCAGCAGAATTAGTATTAGGAAATGTCTGATTATATTTCAAGCTAAAATTGCTTCTTAGCTCTGTAATCGTGTTCTGTTGTTTACAGCGCAGTGTCCAGCTCGAAATGGCTTGATGCACACTATGATCCAGTTGCTAATCTATATACTTTTTCTTCGTGCATTTGTGAGTTTTTTGTTTGTCGCAGATGTATCACATTTTATATTAACCTTCATAATCACAATACTGTCGACTCTAGAATAAACCGCCGACGATTTTTTTCGTTATTTACTTTTTTTCTCAGCTCTGGCCGACTTGCATGGAGATGGTGAAAACAAGGTGAGTCTCTGTTTCATTGCCTGTGCTTCTGTATGCTCTGATAGGACGTTTTGGCTATGATGTAAGCATTTGTCATTTTAAAAAGACTCAATGGACCCAATTCTACATATCGTCAATTGCGTTGCTGTTTATCTGTGTATGCACAAGTTGGATTAAAAAGTACTGTTGTCTGATTTTACTGAAAGTGTGTGTTTGCGTATGTGTGCATGCATTTGTGTTAGCTGGTGGTAGGTGACCTGGGCACGGGAGCAAGCAACATGAAGCTGAAGGTGTACCGTGGCACAGGGCTCCTAAGTGAGAACACTCTGTTGGACTTGCCCACTGGCCTGGTATCTTTCCTCATGGACCAGCATGAGCCCCGCACCCCTGCCATTGCTGTGGCCTCCGGACCCTTCATCTATATCTACAAGAACCTGCGCCCATACTTCAAGTTCACTCTTCCCACTCTGGCTGTTAACCCCTTGGAGCAGGATGTGTGGAGTCAGGCTCGAGAGGCAAGCAAGACAGCACAGCAATTTGTCTAACTATGCATGTACACATATATTGTCTTTTTTGTGATATTCATGTATGGCTGAAGATTGCTGAGCAGGCAAGAGAATGTACTGTCCTGTTAAGTCAACCGTGTTGTTTCCAGTGATGTTCCATTCTATGCATTGAATTTGTGGCATTTCTTTGAGCGTAAGAAGACTTGTGGTACATGATCAGAGCTAGACTTGTTCACTTGCCTGTTCTCTCCTGATAGTGAACAACTCTGGATGTTGTGTTCTGACAATATGGTTTATAACCTGACCATTTTCAGTGTGAATTGTTCATTGTTCCTTAATACAATTCTGATTTGTGGTAATTGTTTTTGTGTTTTCTCTGAAGGACATGATAGATCCAATGACGCTGAAAGAAATGTTAGAGGGTATACGGTGAGTTTCATAAGTGTGCAGCATAATGCCATTACATTGTTGTTGAAACTCCTAATGTTATAGTACACAGTGCTTAGGTGTTTCCCTTTTGTTCTGTAGGGATAAGGCTGACATCCCACTCTCAGTGAGATCACTGCGGTAAAATCTACTTAACAAAAGTTTAGTACAATGTCCTCTAAAGCCTGCAGTGTCTGTATATTTATGATAGTGTCCATATTACAATACTTTCAGGTTTCTCATGCTTGAACCTCAGGATTTGGAGGCTTATGTTAACCTTCACAAACAGCAGCCTATACACAGACAGGTGAGCTCTTCTTCAACACATATATGCACAAAAGGATATCTGAACAAAAATGATTGTTAATAGTGTTTTTGTGCTGTCAGACGGTTATTACTTGCTTAGGGACACTGAAGAAGAACATGGCTGATGATGATGCAGTCAGCTGCCTGGTGATCGGTACAGAGAGTCAAGAAGTTTACATTTTGGACCCAGAGGCCTTCACCATTCTCTCAAAGGCAAGCACTTTAGTTTACCTGACCAATGTTTTTGCTAATACTTTTAGCTGTTAATTGGTCTTCTTAATTTAAAGAACAATTTTAACATTTGTTAATGTGCTTATGTATTGTATACTTTTTGATGTCCCGTTTTGTCAGTCCCTGCGGATTTGATGTAAATATGCTTGCAGATGTCCCTTCCCAGTGTTCCTACGCTGATGGATGTGACTGGTCAGTTTGATGTGGAGTTCAGAATCACTGTAGCATGTCGCAATGGAAATATTTATATACTGCGCAGGTAAGTTCACAACCAGGCTAGCACTGCCTTTGTATGGGTCTAATTGTGTGTATTACCCCTAATAAGCTTTGAGTAAATGTAATCAGCAAAACTATAAAATGACAAAAATTCAGGATTCAGATTTCACTTGTGTTGCATATTGTAAAGCCTTGCTTTACAATTGCTATGATTTCGACTGTGGTAAGCAAGTTTCATGAAAAATTTCAAACAACGTGATTATGTCAGCTAACAATTTCAAACAATTGATTTCAAACAGCATATCATGGACAAGAAAAAATCTGCATTTTTGCTGGTAACCAGTTACCTTAAATAGTTAACTAGCTAACTAGCTTACATTAACATGATAACAGTTTTAATGGTTGTTTTTGCCAGTGTTGGTTGGCCTTGTTAGCCTGCTACGCTGTGATATTTATATCTGTTACTAATTTTCTCCGTCTTGACAAAAGAACATTGCAAAGATGTAAATGTAGGCTAAATTACATATCACAGAAGCTTTTAGTCAGAATGATGCAAAATATGAAACACTAACTACTAATTTTACTAGTTAATGTGTTGCATTTGATTTTGATACATTTTAATGACTGTGTAACTCTAAAGTTGCACAGAAAGTGGGTCATGCTCTCTATTTACAAAGTTTCACCATTCAAAGCTAAGGTAAGATTTCCCAAGATCTTGTCTTGCACTGACGCTTTGGCTGTGTTACAGGGACTCCCCAAGACCCAAGTACTGCATTGAGTTGTCTTCTCATCCTGTTGGGCTGGTGAGGATAGGGAAGAATGTGGTCGTTGGCTGCGCTCAAGAAACTCTGCAGGGTTACACCCAGAAGGTACACTCAGAAATACAACCTAAGATGGCCAATTAAAGTTGCTGTCTTTTAGATAATGCGTCTGAGTTTTTATTTACATCGTTAACAGGAAGATACAGTATGTGTCAGTTTTGAAACTAAAAGAGAAGTATACTAATGACAAGTATACAAATTTTTACTCCTTAAGGGGAAGAAGCTCTGGACAACCTACCTGCCCGCTCCTGTCACCACCATGGCAGGGCTGGACCTGCCCACACGGGGTTTTCAAGCTGTGCTGGTGGGTCTGGCCAACTGCGAGGTGCATGTGTACCGGGACAAGAACTTAGTCAGCACCATCAAGACACCAGTAGGTCTTGAGTTATGTTGCTATTGCCATTTCACATGGTTAGATTGTTATGGGCTGGTTTAGAATCAGGTTTCTGAACCAAAAATGATTGGCTCTCATGCACTTTGCATGTTACATCTTCTTTTGCAGGACGTGGTAACCAGCATTTGTTTTGGCCGTTATGGTCGAGAGGATGGCACCTTAATCATGACCACCAAAGGTATAAAGGCTTGAATCGACCTATCAACCTATTTTTTCCCTCTTTGTTCCTGTACTAATGTACCTGGAGTTGGTAATTGCCCATTTCCATTTGTAATAAATAATCTCGATACAACCTAAACACTGTATAAAGCCCTGCTGATGACATCCCTTCTTAATAAAAATAATGCATGGCTATGACTTGTAAGTGTGAGAGCAAGGTAATTAAACTGTATAGAGCAGCGGTCCCCAACCTTTTTTGCGCCACGGACCAGTTTCATGTAAAACAATATTTTCACAGACCGATACAACTAAAAAGAAAGTGAGTAAAAATACGAAGAAGCTCCCCAAAGATGTTTGTTTTTTACTCATTTTTGCTAGTTTGTGGGCTAAATTTTTGATGTACCGTATGACATGACCGAGACAAGTGTTTTTTTTTCCTCCAAAATAAAAGATCTTTCAGACTCTGATAATCAATAAAATATTTTTATTCTGTCTTTCTTTGCACCCCGGTACCAGATGACCCGGTGGTTGGGGACCTCTGGTATAGAGCACGGGAACAAGATAATAAATTGTGATTGTTGCGGCTTGACCATATTGTTCTCATGCTTTACTAACTTGTGACCACGCATTAGAATTTCATTCCCATTCCCTAGTTGGTTGTACCTACACAACTTTTGGCTTCATAGCACTTCCTGTTCTTTGCCTTTTTTTTTACTTTTATACAATCATGTCTAATTATTCTTCAGACACAGTAATTAGGTGATGTGAATAATGTTTTAAAGAAGTCATTATTGAATCACTGTTATTTTCATCTATGGTATTTTGTGTTGTTTATACTACATAGGTGGAGGCCTCATTGTGAAGATCCTGAAGAGGACAGCTGTGTTTGACGACAGGGATTCAGCCCCTGGGCCTCCAATAGCTCAGAGTATCCGCTTGAATGTGCCCAAGAAAACCAAGCTTTATGTGGACCAAACCATGAGAGAACGAGAGAATGCTGTGGGTATGTGTAGCCACCTTTAGCACATGATCTTACAGGACTCTACATGGATACAGAAGTACCTGAAAATCAGATTGCCTTTTGTCTTTTGTACTTTCCTTAGAATGTTAATTCACTGTTAATGTAATGTTTAATATATATCTGTATTGTACTTGAAGTGAAACTGTGTTTTGACTGTTTTGCAGCCATGCACAGAGCTTTCCAAATGGACCTAAGTAGAATGCGGTTAGCTGCAGCCAGGGCTTATGTCAAAGCCCTGGAGTCCAGCCTCACTCCTATGTCAGCCAGCTTGACAGAACCTCTCAAGATGAATGCTGTGGTAAATGTGCATTTTGACACTGTAGGTTTCTCTATTTTCCCTTGTTTATCTATAAATATAGATATAATCCTCCTCCCCTTACTCAGGTTCAAGGATTAGGCCCATCCTTTAAACTCACTCTGAACATCCAGAACACAGCAGCTTGCCGCCCTGTAATGAATCTTGCCATTAGTTTCCTGTATGATGAGAATTTGTACAGTATGAGAACGGCCTTCTTTAAGGTAAAACTTGTTGTTTTTGCTTTTATAATCTCAAACTCCACTTTAGCAGGTAATGTGTTGAGTGGGTAAGAACTGACTCAATTGCACTGTCTGTAGATCCCCCTACTGGTTCCAGGGTTGAACTATCCCATTGACACATTTGTGGAGTGCCTGAGTGATAAAGGCATCTCTGACATTATCAAAGTAAGCATTACGTTTTACTACAACATTTTAAAGCATGCACAGTATACATTCCTAGCGTTAACAAATGTGTCTGATCAAATGCATCTGATCTTTCACCTAAATCAAATTTAGAAATGGTACACTCAAAAGGGTATTAATATGCCATGTTCTTGCTCAATTCAGGTATTTGTGCTAAGAGAAGGGAAGAGTGCTCCACTCCTCACTGCGCACATTAACATGCCTGTAAGCGAGGGATTGGCTCTCAACTAGCAGACAGACCAGCTGGCCTGAGCATGGACCATTACTGGATGAGAGAGCTATTCTCTGTGTGTCCACAGCTGTCTGTAGGGGCTTAGTAACAGCCCCACCCACAAAGAAGCGCTACTAACAGCAGGTGATCAGAGAAACTTGTGCTGGCCTTAGAAGCTATTGAAGTCATTTGTAGCATAGATCAATAAGACAGCTTGGGTGTCAGAGTTGCTGCGAGTCTAAGCATTTCATTGTAAAAGACCATGGTTATTGATGGATGATGTGTAAATGTTTTTTGTTATCTACATGGTGTAGTTGTTTATATATTAGTAGTAGTATATATTTCTAATATTGTGTATGTTTACCAGTCACACCAAGTTTTAACAGTCAACTGAACAGTATTAGTAGTTGTTTAAGAATTGATTCACATCATAGGTTAGTAAAATAGCATAATGGCTCTCTGTTAGACCTATATTGCTGTATCTGAATGTCGGTGGTGGTGCTAATACTTACTGTGTGGGTAAAACCACACAACTGATTTATCAACTTGTGCACAGAAGCCACAAGGTTGCCGCAGTTACAGGTTTTACTATACCTGACACAGTTTGCCATATAGTTACAGCTGCAGCACCGCTTGTGAGAAGGTGGGGTGAGGATTGTGAATTACTCTTCCAGATTCGTTATTAAAAACAAGCCTGTCTTTTATTTATCTATATTTTGTGTGGCCCATCTTTCTATATATATTTCTAAAAGGAAAGGTGCTAAAAAGGGTTCTTTGCATGATGCCACAGAACCACCACTTTTGGTTCCCTAAAGAACCATCTGTGTAAATGAGATGTGAGTTTGAAAAGCCTTCACCAAATGTAATGGTTCCTGGAAGAACTTTTAAATGGGTAAAAATACACTATGTAAAAACCTTCAACATAAATGAAAGCTTTGATGCACTCCTTTGTAAATATGGTCCATATTGCATTAGAAACTGAAAAATGTTCATTTATACTATGTATGCTATGTGAGTGCACAAATAAATAGACACTTATTTTACGAATATGCCAATATAAAAGACATGGAATCATGGCTTTGAATTTACGCAGTTCAAATAAACAGGGTATCCCTTGTGGAAAACCCATTATATTTTGTACACTGTGTATTTATATACCATGTATTTGTAAATGCATTTATACTATGAGCACTGTCATACTATCAGAAACATGTTCTGCATTAAAGAGACCAATGGAAGCTAATGTGGCCTATATTCACTGAGCTAATAGTGAGTACAACTGTACTCCCTAAAGAGGGGTATTAGAAGACACAGTCAATGACATGCATATCTGTGAATTGTCCCTGGGACATCTGGAAAAAAAAACACACTTTAAATTTTTTTATTATGAGTCAACTTTAAACTGAAAACAACTCAGACATTCACAGCAGGAAAATCCACCCAATTAGTACACAATGGTGCATAGAAAAAAATTATTGTAGTTTGTGCAGTACACAAGCATACATTAATATATAAGCACCAGCTGCTTAAATATAACATGGATCTTCTGATCTTTGCTACATATATTTATTTGCGGTTTGTCTGTTTCAGATATTCGGCCTGAATATTTAAATCATAGCTTTCTGTAGTTGGTGAAACTGCAACTAAGAAAAAGAGGGAGAGGAGGGTGAAAGGCACTTTGTACAGGAAAGGAAATCTTGGAAAACAAGGGAGGGTTGGAGCAAAGCAGAAAAGATGTCCAGCTAGGTAAACATAGTAAGAGAGATCCACTGGAAGAAAAGAGATTAAGAGAATGTGCAAAGATATCAAAGACTCTTGCTGAAAGATAAAGCTATACTTTATATAACTAATGACCAAGATTACATACCTGGAAGAAACTGAAGGACACCATCCCGTCTGCGTCTGTGTCCATGGTTTTAAATGTTTCTGTTGGGAGAACAAAGAGCTAAATTAGAACATTGCACCTATTTAACACAGCACAGCACATGCAGTGACAAAACACCAAACTTTGCTGTAATATACAGCTGTTTTCCTATCATACATGGTTGAAGCAACATGCTTATAGTAGTAAGATTACTAGTAATCGAATTACTCTCTGATGTCATGGCAACTGTTTAAATCACCTCAGCCTAAATAAGTAAGATTTTTTTTTTTAAATCCACAATAATTTTATAATGCAGAGGTGTTACTTGCCACCTTAACAGAAAACAGATACATTAAGACCACTTACTAAACATGCTTTCCAGACGGACTAGACAGGTCACAAAGCTGTCAAAGTCCACATTCAGGTCCTGCTTAGCGTAACGCAAGATTATTAGCTGGAACAGGTGGTTGGTCAGCTTGAAGCCTGACATGAAATGAAACAATTCAGAACATTATATCAGTCAGTGAATTATATCTGAAAACTGTTATTCAGTGATTATAGTTATTTTATTCAGCTCTCTCATAGTGCAAGCATGAAGTGTACCTGCAGATTCCAGTGCCAAGCGCATTTCATAGGAGCTCATGGTCCCAGACTTGTCTAAGTCAAATTTCCTAAACACAGTCTAATTAGGATGGGATAATTTTTTACATTTCAATATTATGAAAGAGGGAAGTAATACATACAAACATCAAATAAGACAAAAAGGAAGTAACTGGAATATTAATGTCTAAGAGATAAGTATGTTAAATCACTGTTAATAAAAAAGGCAAGATGAATTAAGACATTAATTTATTGCACTTGAAAATAAGTATAACCAATAATCACTTACAAGGTATCGCTTCACCTTCTCCCAAAGCACATGAAAATCTGTTAAACCCAACCTTCCACGGCCAGTTGTCTGCAAGGGCAGAGTTAAGACCAAAAGCTCAAATATACAAGAAAGAAATTGTAAATACATGCTGTGTAGAAGCTGAAGGATACATCTAAAAGGTTAATCATGCTTCTACAAGCCTCCTTGTCAAATCCATCTGTTTTTAGATCCTTATCTGTGGAAAAAAGAAAGATAAGGCCCTGTTCATTTAAAAAAATTACTCTACAGGTTCTGTTAGGTAATGGTAGGTGATACTATGCTTGTATTGTATAGTATAAGAGGGACGAATATTCAGTTTATTATTATTTATTGAGTGCTCTTGAGCTAAATGCTCATTATTCTCACGTTTGCTGACAACTCGGTTCAGAATCATCTGCAACTTCGGCACATCAATCTCCATGTCCTATATAGCAAGAAAGAAGTGTGTTAAATTAACTTACTGGCAAATGAAAGAAACTACTTTGACCCTTCCTACTCACCTTTCCAGCAAGCTTGACAAAAAGGGCTTTGAAGTCTTCATCAATCTCACTCTCTGGTAGCACATCCTGTAGTATTGAAAATGAACATTTGAGCATGAGTCCACATTTGCATCTGTGTGTTCAACTTCATGAAAACATCTTTGCGGTGTGTCTGGCATGTACCTCTTCTGTTAGGTCAGCAGAAAGCTCATCGTCCAGTTCCCTTGATTAGAGAGACAGTGTGGATTTACTGTCATGTTTATTTCTCTGCCTCTTTTCCCGTCTTGACATGCAGTTTCTGTAAAAAAGTCTATGTGTCTGCCTCTAATAATTATTAATGAAAATACATCTATTTTTATCGCCAATAAAAGCAACAGGTCTTATTTTCATGTAGGACATTTATCATCCTGCCATCCTCAAATGTTTAACAAAATAAAGGTCTGAAAATACTTACTGAGAATCAGCAGCTTTTTCAGAGAAGACCCTCAGTACAAAATCGCCTTCTTTCTGGGGCTCGAAGGTAGAGGGGATGATGATGTATTCCCCGGCGGGCAGGCAGAAGCGTGAACTCACCTCCCGCAGGTTGATGAAGAGCTCGGAGCGGGCACTGGACATGTGCGTAAGGAAGAAGTCACGCTTCAAATGTACGCCTACGCTTCCCAGATACTGCTGAAGACACAGTGATCACTATAAAGGAGTGTTCTGTGCAAATGGCTTCCTTCATTTATGCTGTGTGCTTTGCAGTACAAACTCAGGGCATTTAGCTGGGCCAAAACAAAGCAGTCACTGACCTGACAGCCAGCATTAAGAACAGCTCACCCAAGCTCAGATATAATTTCATTAATGTTATACAGGTGTTTGACCATCCCGTACCTCTTTGGGAACCTGAAATAAAATCAAAATAGAAATTGGGAGGTTAAAACCTAGTTCCTTGTTTTCACAGAAGTATTTAAACAGTCAAAAGAAAAATTGGTGCTGTCATCAGCTGGATCAGAACTGGACTTGGGCAGCCCTGTATAGAACTAGTGTAATTATTAGGGAATTCTCCACATGCCAAATGAATGTTTTACCTCATAAATGGCAAATCCAATTGTTTCCATGTCTTTGCCTTCCTGGCGTAACCTTCGTCGATCCTTCTGCATTAGTGCCACCAAGAAACTGCAGCCATCTTGGCCATCAGTATCTGGGTCCTTAAGCACAACTTTATACTGTGGGTTGATCCAAAAGGTTGCTGCATGAAAGGATTATTTATACACTGAACATCATCTAAAAACAAAGAGGTCCAAAAAAGTGACAGGAGCCTAAGATCAACTAATGTGGGTAAATAATAAACATGAAAAATTCTAGTACCTGGGTAGTTCCTGCAACCTCCAGCTGTGCTGCCTCTTCTCCACTCTCCAGTGTACAAGGATGAATTCCACTTCTTCAGCTCACTGCTCTGCAGGGCATCTGCTGTCAGATTACAAATCTCCAGCCTGCTGAACTCCTTCATAAAATCCCTAAATGACATCCTGTTTTGAGTGAGGGACACAAAAATAAGTCTAAATAATGACAACAAGCTCTGAAAAAGTGCCCTTGTATTTTCTGCTATGGACCTGTTAAACAATTAAATAACAAAATGCTATACTACTACACCAAAACTCTCCATCTTCACAGCGATTGTGCAGATGTGACTTTATGGCAGGGTCAATCCCACTCCACTCTTTTGAGCTAAATGGGACAAAACAGAGTTAACAGCATAACACATGACAGAACTACATGAGGCTTTCTCTTTGCTCTAGAGTGTTCAACCTAACCTCAAACAGCTGGATGTGTCGATTAACATGGACAGTAATTTTTGGATGCATTTTCCTGTACTTCATTGAAGTACAGAGAAATGACTGCCTGTGATAAACAATCAAATACTGCAATTTCAGTCAAACAGAAGATTAACAACACGGGTGTGTCTTCCCTCATACTCCATCCTCACTTGTCACTCCAGGCTCCAGTCCACTCCACTTCTCCCCATGGGTTTCGGATGCGAATCAGCTTTGTGAGGTCTCCCCTAAACTCCACCTATCCAACAGAGTTCTGCATTACACCTGGGAAACTAATAATTACTTTTTGTGCCAAAAATATTTTGCTCACCTTCTCCACGCCTGTAACAGAATAGGCATGGCCTTTTACCAACTTTTTGAAGGTGACAGCCTCCATGTCAAAGAAGCTTGTTATCTGAGAATGAAGAAAACGTCCTGTATGGTTTAATGTCATTATAAGTCATTGCTGATGCCCCAGTTTGTGAAATTGTGTGCGCTCACATCTATAGAGCAGCCCATTAGTGATCCTCTTTCCACAGCTCTTTTGATGATACTGAAGAGGTTGGATGGAGAATTCTTGAGCTCATACATCTCTGTAACCCCACCAGTGAAATCCTCAAACCCCTCAGAGGTGCAGCCTCCAGAGAGTGCCTCATAACAACCGTTTAACCTGTCAAACAGACACACACAAACACATTTTAAGTATACAAAAGAAGTTCTAATTTTGGGCTTCATACTCCCTGAATTTTGGTGTTTAGGAGTAATGCTGAACCCCTTTTACTTCGCATAAGCCTTTTCCACCAGGGCACTCCAGAATTCTGCCCCTTCAGCTGAATGGACAAATAAAAGCTTTCCATCTCTCACTGGCAGCCGGTCATCAATCACCACATCCACCCAATCTCCAAACTGCCAAAACTGCAAGAATGACATAGAAAAATTATAACATTGATTATTGGAGACAGCACAATACCACTTTTTATTTTCTGACACTGAAAAACAAAGCTTCATTTATTTTCCTCCTCCTTTATTGTAAAGTATTTCCACAAATACGATATTATAACAGCATCAACTACTACTTGCTGTTTGTACATGTGGCTACTGTTATTATGTGACCTACTTTACTCTACTTTATGTTATGCTAAGCTACAAAAATTATGTAATATTTTAAGATAAATCTGTAATAAAATCCAATCAATTAATTATTCTTTTTAACTTGGATATATGATCCAACACTGCAGGTATACCAGGTATCAGATCTCTACTGATCTCTGAAATCTCTGAAAGCATTCTATATTAGTCATTACTAGCTTTTTAATAATAATTCCTACTGAGTCTGTACATACTGAAACAAATCTTGAACCATAGTTTTTGTAATGCTCTCTATATGATAGAAATCAGGCATCTCTCAAGGTCAATCTTTGGGTCTTAAAATGGATGCCATAAAATCACTGCACTGGCTTAGCAATTTTCCGAGATTCAGTCTACAGCATTACAGCACATTACAGTTAGCTGACATAAATTCAGGATTGGGTGTTGCTATCTTTTTGAGCTCTATGAAAAGGGGTTCCCTCAAACAGCATGTGACATTATTTTTCAATGTCACAATCATCCAGTTCTTTAAAATCTATTATGTTTTTCTGCCTAAACACAATTAAGCCTGATGATCCCTGCACTACTGGCTCAGTGCAAAACCTGTGCAGTGAATGCAATCTCAATGGCTCAGTATAAATGGGCTCAATGGGCTTGCAAAGCGAACGGGTAAATGCCATTGGAATTTGGCAGCAGGGGGCTAGCCCTGCCCTGTCTGAGTGTTTTGAGGGTGGCAGGACATCTGTTCTATAAATATTTCCTGTAAATATAGCTAGCCCAGTGGAGAGTAAGGGTTGCATTGCAGTATATATTTACCTGCTGAGCTGTAGGGAAATGGTTGAGAAGGGTAATGGATCAGCTATCATGCTGTAATGCGGTAAAGCTTGAGTTTTCACAAAACCATTGTTTTCTTAAGAATTACAGATCATATTTTATGACACCTGGATGTCATTTCCAAGCCTCAAAATTATTGTATCAGTGTATTACAATTCTATTTAAATCTTTGATGTGACAAAGACAAGTTTAATTAGATACCTGGAAGTGAAAGATTCCAGCGTATTGGTGGTGAAAGCTCTGGCCATGAGGGACCACGCGATGCAACAATGGCTCGTTCAGCGTAAGGCATGCAATGGCTGCCAGTAGCCAGCAGTCCCCTGATGCAGAAAGCAATATGCAGGAATATATGAGAATGACAATAAGCATGTTCTCCCTGGTTTCAACTCTTAATCCTGTGAAGACCTATGAAGGCTGTAAACATCAAAATTCTACCTACAAACACTACCTACAATCATTATAAATTTAATGACACCTATGCTTTTAATTCCCCTGTTACATTCCGTTTTGCTGCTGGGCAGACTAAGTGTACCTAAAGCTCCTTGGCAGATGTCGGTGCGAGTGGCTCCATCTACAATAAAGTGAGGGTCAGAACAGAATTCCTGGATGGACAGAGAAGATCTATGGGTCAGACAGGGCAAAAAATGACTGGTCTCTGCAGCTTGATAGTTAGGTTTAGGATCTGACTATGTATGTGACTGTTAGGCTGTACCAGAAAGCAACAGTGATAAAGTGAAGTTTGATATTGTGCAGGATACAGCTGAACAAGTGAACCATATTGCAATATTACATGCTGACCGTGGGCCTCATCCAGCAGACTCCTCTGGTTTTGGCAGAGCCTGGAGCTAGCTCCTTGAAGCCTAGTGAGGAGGGATGGGCTGGGAACATCCTATCCTCAAATAAACGGCCACTCTGAAGGCAGCTGGCACGCAGAGACTCAAACTCCTGTCCCAGGTACTTCAAAGCCCAGTGGTTCTGACCGATACCTTCATTCCGGTCCCATTCACTCCTCAGTCGAGCAGCCACTCCTGTGGCACATATGGGCTCCATACTCTCAGCACTTTCTGTTTTCAGAGGTAAGGACACCTTTAAAACTGATGAAAAGTCTACTGTAACACATTATTTCAGTGTTCACATAACAGTGGCATGAGTAAAAAAATTTTATCCTAATTAAACAGTCAAACAGGTTTTCCTTACAAAATAACCTCAATGTGTGCTAAACAAAGTAACCATATTTATATGTCAAAAAAGAGGTGGCAAAAAATATAACACCACGATCCTTCAAGAAATTTTCACAATACGCAATGTCATGATGTCATGATATGTATTTTTTTCTGACATCTGATAAGTTTTTAAAAATATGATGTATACAAATAGTTTTATTTGTGTTTCACACCCTGCACAGCACTGTGAACAGGTAAGGAGCACTAACTTTGCTCTGTTTGTAATTAAACATGTAGTTGAGCAGTGTCTTTAAAGTACCAACTATATTACAACAGAAATACAGTATTTATTGGGATGTAATTTCTCACGATAACAATACCTTCATATTGTCCACCTCTATAGAGCCTGACTGTTAATGATCATACATTTAGAGGGGAAGTTGTCCAGTCATCAGGAGAGTATCTGATGCAATGTACAATATAAGGTCATCAGACATGAGGAAATTATTACCCTTTAAGAGCCATGAGATCGAAGCAGGCAATTTGAAACAAACACTAAAACAAGAAGTAATAACCTGAAACATGTTACCTTTTCCACCCTGGACCTGGTATCCTCTTCTTGTCGGCGCCAGGCAAAACTAAGACCCTCGTCAGGAATTTCTTCTAAAATCATTCAGCTTAGACTTGATTTAGTCACAACTGTCCCACTGACAGGAACGACGTGCCACGCCCCCCAACTTGGTTAAGCCTGCACAAGCCAAAAGCATTAAAACTCATTCAAAAACTGAACTTTTAAGTACAAGTATTGCTTCTTCTTCGAAAACATACCATGCTTTACCTTTTCCCACAGACCAGCATGTAGCCTGCTGCCACAGCCCCAACTCTAACAACTCTTTGCACTGAAAAGGAGCTGCAGAGCAAACACGCTTTTGCCTTTTGCTTCCATCTAGCGTCGGATGGATGAGTGCAGACACGTGACGGACCTCAGCAAACAGCATGACCGAGTACGTGGCTCTGTAGATCATCTGGACCTCATGTGTTGGTGTTGGTGTGTTGGCTGAATCTATAAGACTTTTTCTTTTATTTATCTGCTCACATAAGCACTATGCGTGGAGGTTCGGCTGACTGATGTGGCACACAGATAAACAGAGATGGGTAGTTGTTTGTGTTGGTTTAGATAGAGTATTTCCAAATGATAATACTTACCTCTACTCAAGTATGTTTGTGAAAGTGCTCTACCTTTTGTTTACATTTTATAGTTGTATTGCGTTGACAGCATTAGTACCACTTTCTTTCTGGAGGGTCTTTCTTTTATTGTAGGATCCAAAAAGAGAAGAACTGAGACTAAAAAACTTTGCTTCATGCTGGATATATAAACAAGTTCCACTGAAGTTTTAGAAGTTGCTCAGAATTTAAGAAGGTTTTTACCTGCTGCTTTTGTATTTCTGCTTGAAGTTGTTTTGGGGAAAAATTTGGACTTTCACTGGAGTGGATATGAGAATCTGATAGGTGATTCAATGATGTGATGCTGTTTTTTCATTTTCCACATCCAATGTTTTAAAGAAAGTTTAATTATTTCTATTATGAGGGGCATCATTACCATTTCTAAATTAAATACACTGAGAGATTTTTTGAGGCTTAAAATAAATATTTAAAAACTGTCCACGCATTGTGACACTCAACCAAAATATGCACCTAGTGTTACTAAACATGTACCTAGTGTTACTAAAGATTGACATTGGCATTATTGTGTGTAAGTCCAATTTAAAAAGAAAAAAAGTAGTAACATTTTTGTTGATTTTGTTTTCATAATTTGAAAAACTCTTGTCTGCAATTTTATCTAATTAAATTTTCCTCGAAGATCAGCATGGTGTAATCAACAAGCACAAATCTGTGCTATTGTAATACAACAAGAAACCCATTAAGTAGTAAATGATATAATAAAGCACACTCCTGAAGTCCCTTGTGGTTGTGACTAAAATTCAGTTAGTCTTATAGAAATATCCCATGATGTGAGCTTTTTATGACACAGAAAAATTCCTTCAGATGGTGAAACCCCAGGAAAAGTTTAATGAAAAAGTATTATGTTTGTAAAAACTGTGATTTGATCTGAAAAAGATGTTTGAAATGTTTTGAATTTTATCTATGACAATGCCTCTCAAGGTGGTCTTGAAATGTAAATATCAGGTGTAATCAGTTATACTTTCCATTTCCTTTAATTCCAGTTCCATTTCATTCCAGTTCCTTCCAGTAGTCATTGTGCAACCCCCAATTCTGAGTCAAAACATTTAAATGTATGATTATGATTACATGATTTGAGTTGATTTGAAACTCAGTGGTTAAAGCACAAGTTCTATTTTTCAGGCAAGCCTTATTAAAATTCTAATAGGCCATTATTAGTGACTGGCACTACTTCACAGACAGCTGTAGTGCTGAGACATGCACCACACCTCTGCAGCACCTTTTACTCAGAGTTTACCCATAATTCACCTGGAGAGACCCCAAAAAGAGCTTGTGATTCTAAATCCTGCTGTCTCACGATGATAAATACAAGAACTGTCTGTCTTATGACTTCGCCAATGTGTAGCCTGAGCCACTGCTATTGTTTCTGTTGAGTTTTCTTCACCTGATTGTTGTTGTTTTTGCTCACCTTCCTCCTGGGCTCATCCTGTCATCTTTGTTCTTACTGCCTGCCAAACATTTGATCAATGGGGCAAATTACTATTTTACTCAAAACTAAAAATAGAAAAAAAATCAAATAAATGAATATGGAAGAAAATACCAATCTCTAATGTAGTGCAATCGCAAAATCCTTAAATCTTTAAATCTCAAAGGCAAAATCCACTGAAGTATTTTTTTCAGAAAACAGGAGCATTTGTTCTAGACAAAGGTAATGTTTACTGTCATGTGCATTAAAGTTGCTTTATATTTTAGTTTTTCCTAGCCTAACACACGCACTTCTTCATTACTGGCTCACTGATTAGCTAATGAGTTGGATCAGGCCTACTGGGAAAAGGAAAAATATGCAGAGCAGGGGGGCTTCAGGACCACGGCTAAGAACCTATAAGCAATGATGTTGATAAGAGGCACTATTATTTTCCCCACCAGGGAGCAGTAGCAAACTACAGCAGCATGACTGTCACCTGATGGCAGATTTACATCTGACCTACTTCTGAGAGAGAGAGAGAGAGAGCGCGCAAACGATGGCGAACACTACTTAAGCCTCTTGTACAGATGCTCTGCCACTTCATACTTATCTGGGCACACAATTACCTGGGCAGGTGTGACAGGTGTGTTTACATCAGTGGCCCTTGGTGTCAAGTTACTGTGTCCCACTGTCATCAGGGTCAAAAGTGGTTGGGATTGGAACAAAGTGGAATGAACAGCACATAGTTGAGTCACCTCTAGCTCCAGGCACTGCTCTAAAGTCCTCCCACCTGTTACTGAATACATGTTGCAGTGGAGTACATGCTCTTTTTTTGCCAAGACCTAACTAGACCCTGGTCTAAAAATACCTATGCACATTCCATCAAACAGAACAGACATGTACTTAAACTGTCAAGAAGGTTTGTTAGACCTTTATGCTAAGGGTGAGAGTGTTTCCCTGTAAATCACCAAACCGAAAGGGTTGTGATTGAGAGTTTGCTTTAATTAGGGTTCCCCCAGGGGCAATTACCCTTTAATCCTGAACTTCTGGCCAGCCTGACAGCTTCTTAAAGGGGAATTCCACTTTTTTTTCAAATGTATTCATAATTCCTGCCTTAAAACTCATTCAGAGAGTGCTTTGATGAAAAATGTTGGAATACAGAATCAGAACTCTTCACAGCAGAGACGACGGGAACCACACATCTGAGGTTTTCAGGTCCTCTAAAAAGTTCCTGACTGCAAGACATTACATGAAATAGTTACAAACGTGATTAGACATTGTTTGGTGAGATTTTCGTAAAATGATCTACCACTACATTCCATATAAACACTCAGAAGAGACGTGTAGGTTTGATGTGTAAACACAATTGATGCATTTGCACTGCAGCCATAGCAACCCTTTGATTCCACTCATCATGGGTACAAAGAAAATACATGTAAGTTTCTCAACAATGCACCATTTTCACATCTAAGCACTCTGAATGAATTTGTTCACATCTCAACAACTGAATTACACCGCAATTTTTGAAAGGAGTTCCCCTTTAAAGAAATAATAAGCATGCTGGTCCTACACTTTTGCACTTTAACTCTGATCTGTGATCCCCAGAGCAGAGGGTTGCAGGACGTGATGTCATTTCCTCCCCTTTTCCTTCTGTTCCAGTCTGTGAGCCAGAGGTATATGATTCCAGCGTGGGTGGAAGGACCATTTTAGATGCTGCCGCAACGAGAGAGAGAGAGAGAGAGAGAGAGAGAGAGAGAGACTTGCATTTTTTAAAATAACTTTGCAATGACATTGGGAATTCATACCCTTGCAGTGTTCGAGACACTGTGCATTACTTAAGCATCGTTTCAGACTCCGGCCCGTGCCGTAGCCCGTTTGAGGGATCGTCGTGCTTTGCATAATAAGACATGCGGCAGGCGCGCGCGCGCTCGTGGTCAAGGCGATCGCGCGCCGTTTTATTTCTAGGGGATCTTCAACAGCTGTCACTCCGTGCGGGTGAATTAATACGCGTTAAACAGGTCAGAGACCGGGTGCGTGTGCGTTTATAAAACACCAGCATGCACTGAAGTGTAGAAAGAGGCGTGAAGGAGGCGTTGCCGTGACACACACACACGAGATGTGGACAGCTGAGAGCGAGACTTGACTTCGACCACTACTCCGTGGACGTGGTATTTTCTGAGTTTCGTACTCGACGGCAGCAACATGTCGGAGCGCGGGGGTTTCCAGCGGTCGGGTCTCCCGTCCCCACACCTGCAGCCCTCCAAGTCGGTTTCCATTTCCTCCAGTCGCCCGGTTCAGATGAACCTGTTCGCGACGTGGGAGATCGACCGCTCCTCTCCGAGCTGTGTGCCGAGGTATGTGCGCGTTTTTGACGTGGGGCGCGACTTGCGCGTTAATCTTAGCATTTCAAACTTCGCCTAAGAGATAATGCAGTGAAGGAGCGAGTCGTTTCCCCCAAAACACTGTTTCGATTAAGGTTAGTAGAAACGTCTTAACTTTAGAAAGTTGCAGTGGTTTATTTGAGGTTGATCTTTTGTTGACTTAGATTTATGTTTTACCCTTTTTGTTTCACAAAGCTGCATACTCCAATAGGAGTAGAGATCAGGGGCACTTCTCTTGGACTGGTTTGTGATCTAGCTTACTGAGAAATCCTTCATCTTGAAAATATACCCCTACATCACGAGCAGTGTCACCGTGTCTGTGGAGAATTGAGTTTACTTACTGGCGAGCCGTTTAATGACCAGTGACCCAGTGGACTGTTTGGTCTCTTATATGTGAAAAAACACAACCATGCACATGACTTCACACCACTTTACACTTTGCTTGTGAATCAGTGTTGTCCATTTAATTTTGGACATGAAAGTGGGAGGGTGACAATATGGGGTACTATATGAGTGACAGTGATTTAGGACACGTGAAAAAAGAAAAAGCCTGCCAGAAGGGGTATGTTTACCTGTGTTGTTTTTATTCACTTTGCGAACAGTATTATCACTTTTAAAATAGTTCAAGAAAAATTGTTAAAGTAGGGTTGGACGATACATCTAATGTATCGCAACTTCTGGGTGAGATATGGTAAATGACTATAACACGAACATCGAGTACTTGAAACTCACTGTGGTGTTTCGTTTTGCTCACTCTCTCCTTCTCACAGATACAAAAAAAACCAAAAACCTCTCATACATATGTCACACACACACACCAACCCATGGTCGTTGCCAAGTGTGTGTGACATATATGTAGGTGAGACATGTGTATTTGTATATGGAGGGAACTGGGTGTTTTCTCCCTTTTTGCATATGAGTTTAAAACTGTTCTAATAGAAATCACCAATCAGTTTTTCATATGGGCTTTTAAACTTCAATACTATAACATGTAAAATGTTGTGCATTTCAACCTATCACAGACTCCTACAGATAGCAGCATAAAGGTGTGTGTTATACTTCTGTATTTTTGGACTGGATGCCCTCTCCTAACCTCATTACTAATGTGCTGCCTACTCTCACAGGCCTGCTGGCTCTAGAGTTGCACTCTAATGGAGAGGGACAGTCTTGTAAGTGAATTAAACCTGTAATGCAAGAGAAGAGAGGCTCACTTTGAGGAGATAGCCAAGCCTGGTCTACTGAACAGCATCTGCCCTCACCACAAAGATGTGTATATCGCAGATAGGGCTGCACAGTGTATTGTCTGCTAATCGTTATTGCAATACTGGACTCTGCAATACTGATATCATAGAAGGCTGCAATACTCAAATGAGCCTCTAACCAAACACTGTGTTTGACCGGCTGACCAATCACAGCTCCATAAGAATTAATGGGTGTTCTGATGTATCAAAGTAATCCAATGATTTTAATTTTAAACCATTAAACGTGTTGATGAATCGGCAGTGCTAAACTGCTCTAGCCAGACTAAGGAGATATTGAAATATTTTGATTTTGTGGCATCACAAAACTGTGATTTTTTAGCTTGTTTTCAGTATGTGGACTGTATAGATGGGGGTGTAAACATAATTTCAAACAATTTTTACAGACTTTAAGTCTTTTTAATTCCAGAAAAGTGATGATTTAATATCATGAAAGGCATCACAATCACAAAATGTAGCAACGAAATCACAAATTTTGCCCAGGCCTTGCAGCTCTGATTACAGATAGGAGGTTTTGTTTGTTTGTAGATGAATATGAAGGTATAGAATTATTATAAATGTCATAAATTTGCTTATCTGTGTGCATGGTACATATATTTAACAGTTGTTTTTTTAAGCTTGTGCCTGACAGCTCTGTTATATCTTCATAGATATAGGAAATATAGATGTTCTTGCAGTTATCATAGTCATTTCTTTGCATGGCACAAAAACTGTCATTCTTAATAAATTATATTTGTCTCATAAAGGTTTTAGGAAAAGTGCAGTCATAGGGATTTATGAGCTGAGGAAATGGTAAAGAGATTCTCAAGAAATCACATTGCATTGGCTTTATTTGAAGTTACTGGTTAAGTTCTGCTTATTCTCCATAGCTGTTCTTTGGAATTGTAAAGTCTGTCCTAGATAGCATAGTCTGAACTATTCTTTGAAAACATTGATTGCAAAGCTCACATTGCACTGCACAGAAGGTGAAAACTGTTTCCTTCTATTTGATTGTTGAAATGTCATGTCAAATAGCTTTATGGAGTATGCAGACAAAATGTCAAGTCCGCAGAGTCTACAGAATTCTCATTCAGCTACCATAGCAACCTGTGCTTGGAGCAACTTCTGCAACAACTCCCTCCCTCTCTCTATGCTCCGCAGACTCCTCAGTTTGACACTGAAGAAACTGGTGATGCTGAAAGAGCTTGACCGAGACCTAACATCAGTGGTTATTGCTGTCAAACTTCAGGTAAATTTCAAACTTCAGCATTTATTTGACATGCGATTCTCCATAAAAAAAATGGCAAAAGTACGCACTCAATTCAAGCTTCTGTTTGGCTCCAGAATTATGAACACATGCAAGAGTGATATTTTGGGTTTGAACTAGTGCTGGGAACGTTAACGCGTTATTATCGCATTAACGCATTATTTACTTAACGCCGACAATTAATTTATC